>MU968363.1:1720977-1815719 GCA_034641835.2 Pinus albicaulis | reverse complement strand
TTGTAGTGTAAAGAAGAAGAACAAATTCCCACACAGAGAAGCCCTCTAATGGGAGCTTGCTCCTTTTCATTTACAACTCCTTATGTGAGAGAACACTACAAGCCCCATCTCAACATGATGAAGTGTAGATATTGTGAATAATTCAAAACGAGACTTCGCAAATTATCCAATTGTCTACATTCAGTGTACATGATAATAATGGAATTACCCACAAACACATATGCTCGTAACCAGTACCTAGTTCTCTAAGAATCAATTAATGTTTCTAATATGCTCAGTTAGAGATGAAGGATTCTCCTAGGAGGTCAATTTGTTGGTTTGGGGTGTTGTACTTTTAGTGGTTAAGGGGTTAGTAGTTAAGGTGTTTAGGGGTCAAGGGTTAGGGGTCAAGGGTCACAGGTTAAGAGGATAAGGATTTATGGCTTAGGAGGTTCATGGATTAATATAGGTTAGGGGTTAATGTCATAAGATTTAATGAATGAAGGGGTTTATGGGTTATGATTTATGAGTGCAGGGGTTAAGGGAATATGGAATGGGGGTTAAGGGGATAGGGAATTTAGTGGTTATGGGTTAAGGGCTTGTGTGTTGTGATAATTGGACTCCTAATCCCCTTATCACCATTATTTTGGTTTCCCCTATCAATTTCTCTCACTACCTTCCCTCTAGGTCCCCTAGGCCCTATGAAATTAGGTCATAAGCCCCCTTCTCATTCTCTAATGCTAGGATTATAGATCTTAGTAAACCATGCTTGCACCTCTAAATTCTACACATACATGCTACCCTTGTGTCCCCTTGGCCTGTTCAAGGCACCATAAGATACCCCCCCACCCCCCCCCAAAGAAACTTTTTGGTTATGTCATTCCAATTTTCCTAATGTTATGACCCCCCAAATTTGGTCTCAATGCCCTTACAAGTACACCCTTGGGCCCCCCTTGGCTAAGGGAGTATATGTATTAGGGTTTATGGGTTGTGATAAGGGAACCCCTAATCCACTTATCACAACTAGAAATATGCTTATGAACACCATCAATATCTATTGTAAGTGTTGTGATGAAAGCAATAATGAATACAAAATTTGTGGTCAATAGGACAGGGAAAAAGTATGCCAGAAACATAGTAGGAAATTTTGGAAAAAAGGTTTAAGTAACCGAGACTGCACTTCCGCTCTTATCTCCTTAACCTTGCTCTTCTTTAAACTCTTTAAACCCTCCCTGTAATGGGAGCTTTCTTCTTTTCATTTACAACTCCTTATGTGAGAGAACACTACAAGCTCCATCTCAACATGATGAAGTGTAGATATTGTGAGTAATTCAAATCAAGGCTTTGCAAATTATCCAACTGTCTACATTTGGTATACATGATAATAATGGCATTACCCACAAACACATATCCTCGTAACCAATACCTAGTTCTCTAAGAATCAAGTAATGTTTCTAATATGCTCAATTAGAGATCAAGGATTCTCCTAGGAGGTCAATTTGCTGGTTTGGGGTGTTATTTTCGGCCTTGGATACTTAGTGGTTAAGGGCTTCAAGGGTCAAGTGTTAAGGGCCAAAGGGATTTAGGGTCAGAGGAATTAGCGGTTAAGGACTCAATATTTAGGAGATTTAGGTGTTAGTGGTTAAGGGTTTAGTAGTTAAGGTTTTTAGGGGTTAAGGGTCACAGGTTAAGAGGATAAGGATTTATGGCTTAGGAGGTTCATGGATTAATATAGGTTAGGGGTTAATGTCATAATATTTAATGAATGAAGGGGTTTATGGGTTATGATTTATGAGTGCAGGGGTTAAGGGAATATGGATTGGGGGTTAAGGGAATAGGGAATTTAGTGGTTATGGGTTAAGGGCTTATGTTTTTGTGATAATTGGACTCCTAATCCCCTTATCACCACTATTTTGGGTTCCCCTATCAATTTCTCTCGCTGCCTTCCCTCTAGGTCCCCTAGGCCCTATGAAATTAGGTCCTAAGCCCCTTTCTCATTCTCTAATGCTAGGATTATAGATCTTAGTAAACCATGCTTTCACCTCTGACTTCTACACATACATGCTACCCTTGTGTCCCCTTGGCCTGTTCAAGACACCATAAGATACCCCCTCCCCCCCAGAAACTTTTTTATTATGTCATTCCACTTTTCCTAATGTTATGACCCCCCAAATTTGGTCTCAATTCCCCTACAAGTATACCCTTGGCCCCCCTTGGCTAAGGGAGTAAACGTATTAGGGGTTATGGGTTGTGATAAGGGAGCCCCTAATCCACTTATCACAACTAGAAATAGGCTTATGAACACAATCACTATCTATTGTAGGTGTTGTGATGAAAGCAATAATGAATACAAAAGTTGTGGTCAATAGGACAGGGAAAAAGTATGCCAGAAACATAGTAGGAAATTTTGGAAAAAAGGCTTTAAGTAATCAGGACTGCGCTCCCGCTCTTATCTCCTTAACCCTACTACTTCTTTAAACTCTTTAAACCCTCCTTGTAATGGGAGCTTGCTCCTTTTCATTTACAACTCCTTACGTGAGAGAACACTACAAGCTCCATCTCAACGTGATGAAGTGTAAATATTGTGAGTAATTCAAATCGAGGCTTTGCAAATTATCCAATTGTCTACATTTGGTATACATGATAATAATGGCATTACCCACAAACACATATCCTTGTAACTAGTACCTAGTTCTCTAAGAATCAATTAATGTTTCTAATATTCTCAATTAGAGATGAAGGATTCTCCTAGGAGGTCAATTTGTTGGTTTGGGGTGTTGTTTTCGGCCTTGGATACTTAGTGGTTAAGGGCATCAAGGGTCAAGAGTTAAGGGCCAAATGGCTTTAGGGTCAGAGGATTTAGCGGTTAAGGACTCAATATTTAGGAGATTTAGGTTTTAGTGGTTAAGGTGTTTAGGGGTTAAGGGTCACAGGTTAAGAGAATAAGGATTTATGGCTTACGAGGTTCATGGATTAATATAGGTTAGGGGTTAATGTCATAAGATTTAATGAATGAAGGGGTTTATGGGTTATGATTTATGAGTGCAGGGGTTAAGGGAATATGGATTGGGGGTTAAGGGAATAGGGAATTTAGTGGTTATGGGTGAAGGGCTTATGTTTTTGTGATAATTGGACTCCTAATCCCCTTATCACCACTATTTTGGGTTCCCCTATCAATTTCTCTCGCTTCCTTCCCTCTAGGTCCCCTAGGCCCTATGAAATTAGGTCCTAAGCCCCTTTCTCATTCTCTAATGCTAGGATTATAGATCTTAGTAAACCATGCTTGCACCTCTGACTTCTACACATACATGCTACCCTTGTGTCCCCTTGGCCCGTTCAATACACCATAAGATACCCCCCCCCCCCTAGAAACTTTTTGGTTATGTCATTCCACTTTTCCTAATGTTATGACCCCCCAAATTTGGTCTCAATGCCCCTACAAGTACACCCTTGGTCTCCCTTGGCTCATAGAGTAAACGCATTAGGGGTAATGGGTTGTGATAAGGGATCCCCTAATCCACTTATCACAACTAGAAATAGGCTTATGAACACCATCAATATCTATTGTAGGTGTTGTGATGAAAGCAATAATGAATACAAAATTTGTGGTCAATAGGACAAGAATCATCAAGATGTTGAACCATACAATGTAAAGATGGTTTTCAATGCTAGCTAGTGATCTAGTCACATAAAAGAGTCCCTCATATATTTGCGCTTTGGGACACCCCTAGGATTCAATAATTAATCTAAAGTGAGAGGATTCGTTGCTAAGGTGACAATGGAAACGACCTTTGGTTGACGCAAAATGACACTTGGTGATCCTTACAAAACTAGGGTGTCGGTTTCATCATCAACAAGAGGCACAATTGACAAGTGGCAACATCTCACATTTAAGGGACTTAGCAACAAATATTTATGCATGTTTTTCCACCGAGGGTACCTTAATTCACATTTCCTAAGGCAAAAATCACATATTTGGATGAATTTTGGATAACACACGATCGCACAATCAAATATAAGTAAGAGAAACAAGTTATCAATCGCACAACACAAGATGTATCTGGGGAAGCAACTGCTCAAAAACATTTATCTCTATTTTGTATTAAGTCAAGGAATCATGAAACAATACAATGCTTAATCTCTCTTGATATTCTCCAGCACTCTGCCAATTGTCTCCTGCTGATCTAGAAAAATCGGTCTAATACTTAGCCAATTCTCAGCCTGCCTTGCTCACACAATTCCTATGGAATTAGCTCCATATTAATTAGGAAAATCAACCTTCCTTCATTGCACAATCCATCATGGCATCCCAATGACTTTATAATTGCACATTGGAAATTTTCTATAAATACAACTGATAGTTATGTTCCTCTGAACTGTGTTACAATGAGGATGAAGGGTATTTTTTATTATTTAAAAATAAGATAAAACCCTAACCCGAGGAGATGTAACACCAAGAGTTTATGGGCCCCGTTGGGGTTAGTTGGGCAGCCAACTTTCTGGGGTCATAACTTGGTCATATGATCTTCGTATGACGCACATGATACCTCGTTAGAAAGATATCTCTGAGGACTACAACTACTAGTGCGATTTCTATGAAATCGCTAAACCTTTCATGCCCAAAAAAGCGTCGTTTGGGGCCTCAAAACAGCTCCTGAAGTTCAGGACCCAAAAAACTGACAAAAATAGTAAATTGTGCTATAATTAAGGAAACTGAAAAACTGAAAGAGACAATGGTGAGGGCCCAAGTGGAATAGGCGAGTGGCCACCATTATCCACCTCGATCACCTTAAATCAAATTTCTTGAGCTAACTCAGTCATCATGACTTAGTTAACTGACAAAAGTTGTTATGAGACGAAAGTACAATTTATTGTCCAATTTATTTAAGGGGAAAATAAATTAGACGCCTCACATTCCTCACTCCTAGTACATCAAAATTCCTCACCAGTGTGGGTGCATTTTTTTTGTCCTTTCTAGTTTCCAATTTCACTGTTTCTTGTTGCAAATTTCAACACTCCCTCTCAATAAGAAAGGAATTCAATATATCTCCATCCGGTACCTTTGGAATGTTCTGCATGCTACACTTCTCTAGTGTTTTTTGCACCTGCAAATCCTGAAACTGAATAGCCTCCGAACAACTTACTCAATATAATGCATCTGTCATCAGAGTCTTCTGACTGCTGCTAGATACTGCACCTGTCTAGTACTGGATTCTCTGCGCTGCTGCTGACATCTGCATCCGTGCCCTTTGAACTATTGCTAGCTCTGATTTGTGATCCAGTATTTGACATCTATCACTCTGATTTCTGTCTTGTTGACATCTGACTACATAAATCTAACTGATCCTTCCTACTACTATTGTACTGTGGGCTCCTCGTAGCCAGGTTCGATCCATGAGACACACCATCTCAATGGACCTTGCCCAAATTTCTTATCTTGGGATTATGTCTACACATCACCCCACCTTACACCTCTAGGTATGGCTACTCCCTCTTCCCATCTAGCTCAAAATTTCCCCTCATGGAGGTCTCTGCTTGAGTGGACGCTTCCACTCAGTCTCCTCTCTGCTTCTCCAATTGTGGCAGCGACTCCACAACCTTCTAAGACTGCTTCTCATGAGGATGCATGTTGAGAGGTAATTTATGCTCCCTTTAAACCACCAAGTCTCTAACTTTTGCCTTTCTCCTCAAATATTTGCATGCATCTGGTACCTCAATTACATATAGGTTCTTGACTCGCGCACAGTGTAATTTTCCCGACGTTACAAAAAGTTTCTAAAAAAGAGTGGATTTTAAATTGATGATATCTCCCTTATCCGAGCTCCGATTTGACCGATGTGTTTTTTTTTTTTTTTTTTTTTGGGGTATATTTTCGCAAGGAATCCAAATATTCTATTTGTTTTTGAAAATTTTACACCAAAATATTCAAATATTCTCTACAAACTCACCACCCAAAAAATTCCTGCTCTGATACCATGTAGAAAATCTAACCAACGAGATTCAATCTAATCTTGTAATCTACTAAAACAAGATATTGAATCCTTCCTACAATTTGCGGAAACAAAACACGATCGCGCAATCACATATAAGTAAGAGAAATAAATTATCAATCGCACAACAACAAGATGTATTTGGGGAAAGAAAATGCTCAAAACCCTTCTATCTCTATTGTGTATTAAGTGAAGGAATCATGAAACAATACATTAATGCTTAATCTCTCATGAGATTCTCCAGCACTATGTCAATTGTCTCCCGTTGATCTAGGAAAACTCGGTCTAGTACTTAGCCAATTATCATCCTTACTTTAGCCTGCCTTGCTCATGCAATTCCTAGGGAATTAACTCCTTATTAATTAGGAAAATCAGTCTTCCTTGATTGCGCAATCCATCATGGAATCCCATTTACTTTATAATTTCACATGGGAAATTTTCTCTGAATACAACTGATAGTTATGTTCCCTTTAACCTCTGTCTCAACTGTGTATTCCTCGAAACTGACATGCATGCAACTATTAATAGTGAATTATCAGTTATATGATTTATCACTCATTGTGAATTAAATATAATTTAATTCACTCGACCTCTCACTAGCTCATCACTCAGTTAGAACCAGTTAAACTGATTTTAATGCATTTAATTGAGCTAATTACACTTGCACCCTACTAATGCATCAACTTCAATTGGACCCAAAAAATATTAGAATCCCTCTAGATGCCTCATCTCAGACCCTCAAGTACTTGAATTTTTTGAGCTAACTCGGTCATCATGACTTAATTAACTGACACAAGTTGTTATGAGATGAAATTACAATTTATTGTCCAATTTATTTAAGGGAAAAATAAATTAGATGCCCCACATTCCTCACTCATGGTGCATTACAATTCCTCACCAGTGTGGGTGCACTTTTTTTTTGTCCTTTCTAGTTTCCAATCTCACTGTTTCTTGTTGCAAATTTCAACATTTCAGAATTTGATGCGGCCTTCACACAAAGACACCATTGAAATCACATGCCCATATTCTCATGAGAAACCTCTCTTAAGCTCGATCTACCAGAAGAGAACCAACAATGTGCCATCCTACCTCCTAGCGCAAACCGACCCTTAAGGTATGCAACATTATTCTGAACCCTCACATGATGATCTCGCTCTTGGAGGATGATCATGACCTCCCTACTCTCCCTCGTACTCGACCTACTTTAGGACTACATCTCTATTCACCTCCTTGATGTGCCAGATAGTGGGAATACATGTTAAACATGCTAAGATGTGCTAAGTGATGAGGCATGCCAAGATGTGCAAGGGTGTGTCAATGTGTGTCAGGGACTGTCAAGACAAAAAAAGGGAGAAAAAAGTTAAACTACAAGGAAATGAACACATAAGAGGGTTAATAAGTCATCAATTTACCTTTTCCAAGAGGGCATGCTAGGCACACCAACACTAGGCAGCAATAGGTGCCAAGTGCAAAGTCTTAGTGCATTCTAAGTGCCAAGTATTCCTTTGTTGTTTCTCATCTACTTTCCAACAATGGATAATCACAAATAAATTTAATATTAAACCATGTCAAATCATACCAAGGCATCTCAATGCATTCCATACATGCTAAGACTTTCCAAGCGCCAATATGTGTCAGGGACTAGTGTTATGCATGTTATGAAGTGGAAGGGAATGTTGATGAGTGCTAAGGTGTGCTAGAGAGTGATAATGCATGTTGATGAGTGTTAAGGATTACTAGGAAAAAACATTAAGAGAGCACTAGGTAAAAATGCATGGAAGTTAATGAATATGAGGAATGTGTGCCAGAGACTAGTGTTAATGAGTGTTAGTTGTCATGCCAAGGAGGGACTGACAAAGTATGCTAAGCATTGGTAAGGCATGCTAGGGAATATCAAGGCATGTCAAGAATTCCCAAAGTGTGCTTGGGAGTTTCAGGGTGTGCTAATTATATCATGTGCCAATTAATAGTGTCAAGATATGCCAATACATGCTAGGTGCTAAGGATGTGGTGCAGGGTGCCAGGGTATGTTAATATGTGTCAAGGCAACAAAAGGAAGAACCGATAAGAGGGTTAATAAGTCAGGACTTTATCTTTTTGAAAAGGGGCATGCTAGGCACACTAGTAATAGGTCCTAATACATGCCAAGTGGCATTGTGTACCAAGTGCTAATGTATGTCAATGTATTCAACCAAGGTGTTCCAGGGCATGCTAGGGACTATATGCAGCATGCCAACACATGCTAGGAGAGTTCGATGTTGTGCTAGTGCATGCTACCATGTGCTTGGGCATCAGTGTCATCACAATATGTTCTAGGTACAAAGATGTTCCAATACATGTGGGGTGCTAAGAAATGTTAGTGTGTGCCAAAGCATTAATTTTAAGGCGTGCCTAGATTGGTGAGGATTGTTAGGTCTTTCTCATTAATAGAATTGTCAAAGCTTGATTATGTATTAAATAATATATTTCCTACACACAATAATATAACTTTATCTAAAGGGAATTTGCTAGATAATAAACTTTATATATATGAATCATGTGTTGACTCATAGGAAATCTCTATTCGACTAGTCATTACTCGAGGGAAATGATACACACTAATTACTTCTAAAAAATTGTTTGACACTAACCACTATGGCCTTGGACATATTATAAAAAATACTCCACAATAATGGTATTAAATCTTTAACTTTTGACAAAAAATATATTAACAAGCACATAGCGTCATCAAAAACTCATTGGAATGATCAATGATGACGGGCATTTTTTGACCGTCACCAAAAGTAACAAAAAGAGCATTGGTGAGGGTCATTAAAATTTCGTCACTAGAAGTGTCACCAAAGAGAGAATTAGTGATGGGCCTTTAATGAACCTCACCAAAAGTGTCATTGAAAAAATTCTTTGGTGACGGACCATAAAGGACCATCACTATATACACTTACAGTGACGGTTTTTTAATGATCAATGATGACAGACATTTTTTGACCGTCACCAAAAGTAACAAAAAGAGCATTGGTGAGGGTCATTAAAAGTTCGTCACTAGAAGTGTCACCAAAGAGAGAATTAGTGATAGGCCTTTAACGACCCTCACCAAAAGTGAAATGTCTTTAGTGACGGACCATAAAGGACCATCATTATATACACCTTTGCTGTGTGATTTGCTTTTTAATGACCGTCACTATATATGACATTGGTGATGGACCCAAAGGTCCGTCACAAGCATGACCCTCACCACATTGTAGTAATATGATTCGATCATCAGGAACAGTGCATGGGAGACTGTCCCAAGACCGGTTGGGAAATCAGTTGTAGGTTCGCGATGGATCTACAAAGTGAAGCAAGCGGCTGACGGGAGTGTGGAGAAGTACAAGGCGAGATTTGTCGCCCGTGGCTTCTCACAGATCGAGGGGATTGACTATGAGGAGACTTTTGCACCTGTCGCAAGTTACTCTTCCATACGGATGATCCTTGCTCTCTCAGCGCAGATGGGGTGGCACATTCATCAGATGGATGTGAAGACCGTGTTCCTCAATGGAGTTATTGAGGAAGAGGTGTACATAGAGCAGCCTGAAGGTTTTGAGATCTTCAGCAGTGAGTCGCATGTGTGCCGACTCAAGAGAGCACTGTACGGGCTGAAGCAAGCACCTCGTGCTTGGTACACTCGGATAGACAGCTACTCCACCGGGCTTGGATTCTCCAAGAGTGAGGCGGATCCAAACCTGTACCAGATTGTGGTGGAGGGGAAGCTGTTGATCATCGTACTGTATGTAGATGATCTGATTTTGACTGGCGACGAGCAGTTGATACTTTCATGCAAGGAGGATCTTGCACGAGAGTTTGAGATGAAGGACCTGTGCATCCTTCATTATTTCCTGGGATTGGAGATTTGGCAGCGCAGTGGAGGACTGTTTGTTTCTCAGGGCAAGTATGCTCGGGAGATTCTGGAGAGGTTCAACATGCAAGGCTGCAAGCCTGTTGACACTCCTCTTCCTGGTGGTTGGAGGAAGGAGGATGCTACTTGAGCGGAGGTAGTGGATGCCACTGTCTATCGACAGTTGGTGGGGTCGCTTATGTATTTGGTCAATACACGACCCGATATATGCTATGCAGTTAACCAGCTTTCGCAAGCTATGGTTAAGCCTACCAAGCTCTTCTGGAAGGCAGGCAAGCATGTATTGCGTTATCTTAGTGGCACATCGGGATATGGTCTATGGTACAGACAAGAGGATGGAGCGAAGCTATTCGATCGTCAGAAACAGTGCATGGGAGATTGTCCCAAGACCGGAGGGGAAATCAGTGGTGGGCTCGAGATGGGTCTAAAAAGTGAATCAGGCGGCTGACGCGAGTGTGGAGAAGTACAAGGCGAGATTTGTCACCCGTGGCTTTTCACAGATCGAGGGGATCGATTATGAGGAGACTTTTGTACCTGTCGCAAGGTACTCTTCCATACGAATGATCTTGCTCTCTCAGCGTAGATGGGATGGCACATCCATCCGATGGATGTGAAGACTGCGTTCCTCAATGGAGTTATTGAGGAGGAGGTGTACATAGAGAAGCCTGAAGGTTTCGAGATCTTCAACAGTGGGTCGCATGTGTGCCGACTCAAGAGAGCACTGTACGGGCTGAAGCAAGCACCTCGTGCTTGGTACACTCGGATAGACAGCTACTTCACCGGGCTTGGATTCTCCAAGAGTGAGGCGAATCCTAACCTGTACCAGTTGCGGTGGAGGAAGGCTGATGATCATCGTGCTGTATGTAGATGATCTGATTTTGACTAACGATGAGCAGTTGATACTCATGCAAGGAGGATCTTGCGAGTTTGAGATGAAAGGACTTGGGCATCCTTCATTATTTCACGGGATTGGGGTGGCGACACGGTGGAGGGCTGTTTGTACCCGGTATGCCCGGGGTCACGGAGAGGTTCAACATGCGAGGCTGCAAGCCTGTTGACACTCCTCTTCCTAGTGGTTGGAGGAAGGAGGATGCTACTTCAGCAGAGGTAGTGGATGCCACTGTCTAACGACAGTTGGTGGGGTCGCTTATATCAAAGGTTCAACGTATGCCGCACTACTGGCTAATTAACCGCTTTTGCAAGCTATGGTTAAGCCTACCAAGCTCTTTAAGAAGGTAGAGCAGAAAGCATGTATTGTGTTATATCGGGGAGAAGGCACATCGGGATGTGGGCATCGTACGGACGGAGGATGGGAGCGAAGCTTTCAGCTAGCGATGCGGTGGCGAGGCCCAACTGATGAAGGCACATCAGGAGGAGTCTTCGACATCGGGTCGACGACGGTTTCTTGGTACATCGGAAACCAGTCGTGGCACTCGATTGATAGTAGAGTACATGGCGGCTAACTTGGGCGCATGCGAGTCTATTTGGATGAGGAAGATCCTCGCAGGATTGTTCAGGTTGCATTTGGAGCCTACAGTGATCTACTGTGATAACCAGAGTTGCATCAAGCTCTCGGCTAATCCAGTATTTCATGATAGGTCCAAACACATCGACATCGGGTACCATCATATCAGATATTGTGTTCAGCGGAGAATCATGATGCTTTCATATGTTCCCACGGAGGATCAGGATGCCGACATCCTGACGAAGGCGCTCACCAGGAGCAAGTTCGAATTCCACAAAGGCGGGATAGGGGTTGTAGATAATCCATATCTTGCTGAGAGGGAGTGTTGAAAATGCAGCAAGATGATGGAGCTTAGTGAAATGAAGTCGCCTTCACTAAGTGGGCCCGCAGGCAAATTCTGGCGCAAAGTCTATTTTTAGACTATGTCTATTTTTAGACATATGGAGCATGGTCCAGGGGTTGCAATATGTTATTCTTGGAGTATTGGTCATGTTGGTAAAAATATATGGACCTCTATTTTTAGACCTATAGGTCGAAGTCTATTTTTAGACTGCCTATCCTAAAAATAGGGAAGTCAAATATTATTTACCCTTAATAATATTTGGACTCTAAACTTCAGTTTACTCTCTTGGAGCACTTCAGTTCGAGCTACAGAAGTGGCTCATGCATCTGACAGAGGAATTACGCTATTCCTAAGGGTTTGATGGCATCATGCATGGTTGACTTCAGTTAGGACTTCAGTGGCAGAAGTTTGGTGGAGTTAATGAGACAGCTAGTGGAGTTGTGTTCTGTTTATTTTAGTTGAACTAGTTGAGATTAGTTTAACTAGCTAATCAATTAGTTATGAGTGGAGTGAATTAAATATCATTTAATTCATTAATTAGTAACTCATTATTCAACTCAAGAACACATCAGTTCACTACAGTGCATGATCAGTTCAGTGGAGACCAGTGAAAGAGGTAGATGAAAGGGTGGAGTTAGCTATCAGTGGCGACATCAGTTGTGCATGAGATTTGCACCACACTTGGAGGAATTGCCCATGATGATTGCGCTATCAAGCCAAGGAGATTCGAACCTTGGATCTCTATTTAGACAGGCCATGATTGCGCAATAGAGGCAGGCAATTAGTGGATGTGTTTTGAACCCGTGACTTGTTCAAAACCAAGCTAGTTTGTGTGTAACTTCATGAGATAGTACTGAGTACTTGTGAGGAGTATTGTATTGAGTTTGTTACATGTTTTCTCCATTATAATATACACAATAGCTGTGGGGTTTTCAGCTATAAGCTTTCCCCATACATACTGTGTTAATGTGTGTGATGAATTGATGTGCTATCGCTTGTTTTATTTCCGCATGTGTGATGATCTAAGTGGAAGAGATTATGTGTTGCATATGAATTCGAATTGATATGTGATCAGGATAGTCTCGGTGGATAATTGATCATTATTCAACAAATTTCTACATTTCTTTGCTAGAAATCATTGCTCTTTTAGCTACCTACTGAGTAAGAAACGAGTGTTTAAGGCCTGACAACAAACAAGCCACACAAAATTTCCTGTTGTTGAAGCTTCACGTGGTCTGAGCACGAAGATACTAGGGGAGTAGCATTTAACAAGGCAGTTTGAGCACAAAGATTTCAAGGGAGTAGCATTTAACAAGGTGTTTTGAGCAAAGAGATACCACGGGAGTATCATTTAACAAAAAAAAATTGCGACTCTGGAAAATGTGATGGAGATTGGTCAACGAGGCATGGGACAAATGTTCAAGATTGTGTCGAATATGACAAGTCTGAACAGTGTTACCACAAAAAACCTCACTATAAAATTCCTATAGACATAATTAATTGAATAAAACATCAGTACCACTAATTTGAAATGATTAAGCTGATATTAGATATCAGGTGGTTGTTTCAATATGGAATTTTATTGAACAACATGGTGATATCCAGTATGAGTTAGGTGACATCGCAGGATGATGACATGGATCAAGACGATGTGGCATTGCCATGTGGATACCATGCACTTGGTGATAAAGGCAATTATAATTTCCAAAAAAAGAAGAAATTGGGTAATATGTATCACATGACGCATTAGTACTTCCATGTTTAGCATATGTGAACATCTATGTTATTTTCGCATATGTGAACATCTATTTTTTTTTCACATGGATAATTTCTGCCCTATCCTCTCTTATATTTTTAACATCACATGAGGAAGGTATATTGTACCGGTCACTCTGTTTTTTTTTCCTTAACATTTTTCTCATCTTGTATAGGATCGAATGGTCATCTCGATCCACCTTTTCAGGTGTTGTTTGGAGTTGTCATCCTCCACAAGAGAAATATCTAATTTCTTTCATCATTGTAATAGGAATACATTTTTTCTGATTTGAAAAAAAAATGATGATACATCAACGGTAGGATCATGCAATGAATAAAACTTCGATATTTCATACCGAGTGAAGGAAAAGTCCCCATCAATCATTGAAACAAGTTCTATAAAAAATTTATGTTCATCTAATGGGAAATTTTATCAGTTTGGGCCATTACTTAAAGTAGACCCAATATGAAACAATGGTGTTGTCTACTGACGCAACAAGTTTGCTTCGACAACAAATTTTCTTTCAAAATTTGGTAAAAATAAAATTCAAAAAATAAAATGTTGGATTGAATGGATTTTTTATGGTGGAAATGGATTCAGCACCATCAAGAACCCATGGGACTCCCAAAATCCTGAAGTTTGACAACGATAACCCAGATTTTCAAAAAATTCGACCAGATTTTGTCATAACCTTGCTAGAATTTCTATTACTTTCTAAGCTATGTTGTGGGTTCTTTAAACTACACTTGAAAGAATTGGTAAAAAGGGGAACCCAATATAATATATTATATATTTCATAACGCTTTGATGAATATTTAAAATCTGATATCAATATTGGTAAATCACAAAATTTTCTTAATAAAGGAACAAAACATAAATGAGTAAAAATACATTGTTTTGGGAAATTGTTCACAAATTTGGGGTACTATTCACAAATTAAAGATTGAGATTTCTGACCAAGTAGTAATTTCTTATACTTATATTTTGAGGAATCCTATAGTATATCAACAATAATGAGGAATTTCTCTCACACCACACCGAGAAGTTATAGTGATAGTCATGAAAGTATATGACACATCAAGAGGTTATAGTGTTAGTGATCTGAATTGGTCCTTATCAAGAAAGTACAAGACCAACATGGTCTCCCTCTCTCTATATAAAACTAAATCAATTTATATATAATATATTTTTCTCATTTTTTTTTAAATAGACTTGCTATCATTATATTATGATGCTTGAAAGACAAGTAATGTAGTTGTTTCCTCATTTTCAAGAAAAATAATGTAGTTGTTTACTTATTTTCCTTTCAAATTAGAAAAAAACTATTACTATGCCAATACACATGTCTATTTAGAATATGGATTCATGGATTTTAATTAATTATTAATAATGGCTTAGTCGAACTTATAAATGAAATAATTTTTTTAACGGGAATTCATTTAATTATTAATAATGGCTTAGTCCAATTTATAGACGAAATTAATTATTAATAATGAATTAGTCCAACTTATAGACGAAATAACTTTTTTCGCCAGAATTCATCAGGTAATACAATTTCAAGATTTGTTGTTGTTTAAAATGCATTTTTGAAAGCATAAATGGATTCAACACCCTGAAAAACACCAATTATGCAAACTAAACAATTTAAATTCCAAATTTTAAAAATATTTGTTATAGTTTGATTAAAATTAACCATAAAAGATGTCTTGAAAAACCCATTTGTCTATTAGGTGGATAAATTCATGAATTTTAATTTAATTATTAATAATTATTAGGTGGATGGTAAATATATAATATTCACAAATAAAAGGTTGAAATTTATCTCCAAAGTAGTTATGCATTTTTCCCCTTTTAATTAAATAAGTTGTGATTTTTTGGGCATGTGGTATTGATAATCCATAGTATTGGCCCATAGTATTGCAACAAAGCTATGGTTAAAAATCTTCCAATAGGTTTTTTTAAATATTTGTTTAACTTATATATTTATTCTTTTATCATCAATAATAATATGAATAATAATATTTTGTTAATTTTTATGCTATTTTAATTACATCGAAGGTGTCCCCATCATCATCATCATCATCATCATATTTTGGAATGATTTTGGTGGATGGTAAGGATTTAACCTCCATGAAATATTCTAGAATTTTCATAGTAGTATACACAAATCAATGATAATATATAAATGAATGTTATAAATAATAATGAGTAACTTATTAGAATTGGAATAATCTCAAATCTCTGGGAAATTGGTGGGGAGCCACTTGACACAAATCTAAAAAATGTATTTACAAAATTTTCATTAATTTTAAAAATTAAAAATTTAATTATTTAGATAAGCGTGTATATTTTGGAATTGTATTCATAATTTTAATTTAATTATCAATAATTATTAGGTGAAAGGTAAGCATTTAGCCTCCATGAAATATTCTAGAATTTTCATAGTAGATAATGATTTAGATTTATGTCCAAAGTAGTTATGTCTTTTTTATCCTTTTAATTAAATTAATTAATTTAAAAAAATTTATATGAACAACAGTCATATGAAATGAGTTATGGTTTTTTGGGCATTATCCCATGATATTATAACAAATCCTATTTACAAATCTAGAATCTCAACAATAAAGTAGGCATAAATATATTTAATTAATTTTTAATATCTAAACTAAAATTAAGTTTGTTATTTGTCCATGGGGTCTTGGTTAAACGACATCACAATTTATTTATTTATTTTTAATGTTTTTGAATAATAATAATAATAATTTAATTTTAATTTTAAGATTATAGATAAATTAGATATTTATTGATATATGAGGTTTTTTCATTAAGAGTTCATAAAGGTATATATATTTTAATCCTCTTTGAATATGAACCTATAAAATTTTACCATTCAATTTCTCTCCTTTATATATATACTTTGTTAATATGAAATTGAGATTTATTGCGCCGAGAGGCGCATCTACAGCCCAGTATGACCCCGATGTCAGGTGGGTCACGTCCTCATACAAAATGTCGGCTTAAGTTTTAAATTTAAAAATAAAAATAAAAAAATAAAAAAAAATAATAAAAAAAATAATCGCATTGTGCTAGAACATATATCAATTTCTAATACAATTATGTATTATTTATATAATTTGAATGGATAGTAAATTATATACGTGAATTTGAATGGATCATAAATTTACCTTTAACAAAAAAAATTACCACATTGAATTTCCAAATTAAGTAAAATTTTATTGCGCCCAGAGGCACATCTACAGCCCAGTATGACCCCGATGTCAGGTGGGTCACGTCCTCATACAAAATGTCGGCTTAAGTTTTAAATTTAAAAATAAAAATAAAAAAATAAAAAAAAATAATAAAAAAAATAATCGCATTGTGCTAGAACATATATCAATTTCTAATACAATTATGTATTATTTATATAATTTGAATGGATAGTAAATTATATACGTGAATTTGAATGGATCATAAATTTACCTTTAACAAAAAAAATTACCACAATGAATTTCGAAATTAAGTAAAATTTTAAACATCTTTACTCTTTACTAAAGTAATTACCATTTCCTAAATCAAAGGAAAAGAGTTAATTGAACACAAACAATCAAAATCCAAAATCTTTTAATATTTCTTCTAATTAAATATTTTTAAAATGAATTTATACTTACTCTAGAGCTATGGTAAATAAATAAAAACATATATAAACTAGATGTATGGTAAATAAATAAAAATTATTTTTATATTTATTCCATAAACCTTTTTATATTTAAAAAAACTTTAAAAAGAGGTTTTATTTAGATGAAACCTATGGGAGGAATACCATGGGACTAATTAATATTGATACCATGGGCCAGATACCATGGGCCAAATACCATGGATAAATAAATAAATATAAAAGAGGTATAAACAAATATGATAAATAAATAAATAAATATAAAATAGATATAAAGAGGTATGGTAAATAAATAAATATAAAAGAGGCATAAAGAAGTAAGGTAAATAAATAACAATATATCAAATAGGATTATAAATAAAAATCTAATTATATAACAAGCCTATGGGCCAAATACCATAGTAACGAAAAGGGGTATGGTAAGTAAATAAAACCTCTTTTCATATTTACTCCATAATCTCCTTTATATTTACAAATATTTATGTTCATTAGTTTACATAACTAAGAAGAAATAGAGAGAGAGAGTGATAAGGGAGAGATGGAGAGAGAGTGTGTATGTTTAGGGGTGAGATAAAGAGACAAAGTAAAATGTATGGAAAGAAGGGGGGAGAGAAGAAGTGAGAAGGAGGGAGGGAGGGATATAGTAATGTAGTTGGAGAGAGAGAGGGGTGGAAAGAGAGAGAGAAAGAAAGGGATGGGGGAAGAGAGAGGATTAGAGAGAGAGAGAGAGATATGGGGGAAGAGAGAGAATTGGAGGGAAAAGAGAGAGAGAGAGGTGGGAGAGAAAGGGGGAGAGAGGAATGATGAGAGAGAGGTAGAGAGTGATGGGGGAAGATAGAGTATTGGAGAGAGAGAGAGAGAGAGAGAGAGAGGGATTTAGGGGAGAGAGAGAGAGGAAGGACGAGAGAGAGGACTTGAGAGAGAGGAGGAGAGAGGGATCGATAAGAGAGATGGAGTTAGAGGGGGAGAGATGTAGGAAATAATAAATATAGAGAGTGAGAAGTGGAGAGAGAGAAGGAGTGACAAGGGAGAGACAGAGAGAGAGCGTGTATGTTTGGGGCTGAGATAAAGAGACAAATAAGGAGAGATGGAGATAAGGGGGGAGAAGGAGATATAAGGAGAGAGGGAGGGATATAGTAACATATTTGGTTGGTGAAGAGAGAGAGAGAGGGAGAGAGAGATGGGAGAGAAAGGGAAAGAGAGGAAGGAAGAGAGAGGATGTGAGAGAGTGGAGAGAGGGAGGGAAAGAGAGATGGACTTGGAGGGGGAGGGGGAGAGATGTAAGACCAAAGAAATAGAGAGAGAAAGGTGGAGAGAGAGAGAGAGTGAGTGAGTGATAAAGAAGATGGAGAGAGAGGGAGAGAGGGGGAAGATAGAGATATAGATGGAAGGTGAAGAGAGGGAAGAAGAGAGAGATGGGGAGAGGAGGGGATTGACAAAGAGATTGATATATATGGATTGCGAGAGTGTGTGTGTTTATGGGGGTGAGATAGAGAGACAGAAAAGAAGAGATGGAGGGGGATATAGATATGGATGGAGGGTGGAGAGAGGGAAGAATATTTCTCACACTAGATGGATTGATATAAGTGGAGATGGCGATTTATAATCCTATTTGATTATTTGCACTATATTCATCAATTTTAGTGTAGATATTTATTTCTAATGATATTTGATTACTTGCACTAGATGCATTGATTTCAGTGTAGGTAGTGATTTCTAATACAATTTGATTGCTTGCACTGAATTTGTTGATTTCAATTTAGATGTCGATTTATAATTATATTTGATTACTTGCACTAAATGAATTGGTTTCAATGTATATGATTTCTAATCCTATTTGATTGTTTGCGCTAAATGCATTGATTTCAGTGTAGATGGTGATTTCTAATCCTATTTGATTTATTTGAGTAAATGCATTGATTTCAGTGTAGATGTTGGTTTCTAGAGAGAGAGAGAGAGAGAGAGAGATAAGGAAGATGGAGAGAGAGGGAGAGAGGAAAAAAGGATGAAAGAGAGATATTAATGGGGGAGAGGGAGAGAAGGGGAAGATAGAGATATAGATGGAAGGTGAAGAGAGGGAAGAAGAGAGAGATGGGGAGAGGGGGTGATTGAAAAAGAGATTGATATATATGGAGTACGAGAGCGCGTGTGTTTAGGGGGTGAGATAGAGAGACAAAAAAGAATAGATGGAGGGGGATATAGATATGGATGGAGGGTGGAGAGAGGGAGGAATATTTCTCGCACTAGATGGATTGATATAAGTGGAGATGGTGATTTCTAATCCTATTTGATTATTTGTACTAGATGCCTTGATTTTAGTGTAGATATTTATTTCTAATTATATTTGATTACTTGCACTAGATGCATTGATTTTAGTGTAGGTGGTGATTTCTAATACAATTTGATTGCTTGCACTGAATGTGTTGATTTCAATTTAGATGTCGATTTATAATTATATTTGATTACCTGCACTAGATGACTTAATTTCAATGTAGATGATTTCTAATCCTATTTGATTGTTTTCACTAAATGCATTAATTTCAGTGTAGATGGCAATTTCTAATCCTATTTGATTTCTTTGAGTAAATGCATTGATTTAAGTGTAGATGTTGGTTCCTAGAGAGAGAGAGAGAGTGAGTGATAAGGAAGATGGAGAGAGAGAGAGAGAGAGAGGAGAAAAGGAGGAAAGAGAGATATTAGTGGGGGAGAGGGAAAGAAGGGGAAGAGAGGGAAGAAGAGAGAGATGGGGAGAGAGGGTGATTGACAAAGAGAATGATATATATGGAGTGCAAGAGCGTGTGTGTTTAGGGGGGTGAGATAGAGACAAAAAAAAAGAAGATGGAAGGGGATATAGATATGGATGGAGGGTGGAGAGAGGGAAGAATATTTCTTGCACTAGATGGATTGATTTAAGTGGAGATGGTGATTTATAATCCTATTTGATTATTTTCACTAGTTGCATCGATTTTAGTGTAGATGTTTATTTCTAATTATATATGATTACTTGCACTAGATGCATTGATTTCAATGTACGTGATGATTCCTAATACTATTTGATTGCTTGCATTGGATGTGTTGATTTCAATTTAGACGTCGATTTATAATTATATTTGATTGTTTGCACTAGATGCATTGATTTCAATGTAGATTATTCCTAATACTATTTGATTGTTTGCACTAAATGCATTGATTTCAGTGTAGATGGCCATTTCTAATCCTATTTGATTGCTTTGAGTAAATGCATTGATTTCAGTGTAGATGTTGGTTTCTAATCTTATTTGATTGATTGCATTAGGTGCATTGATTTCAATGTAGAAGTTATTTTCTAATCTTATTTGATTGCTTGCATTAAATGCATTGATTTCAATGGATATGTTGATTTATGTTTTGATGTAATTGGATATATGATGGTACATTAATATTAAAGTGATTGGATTAACAATATGCATTAAGAAAATAGTTTGAGATTGATTGTAACATGAGTACGTTCTTATTATTCACATTTTCTATCTTTCAACACTATTATTGTCACTTTGCATTTAAAAAAAATATTTCATCATTTTTCATCATTATTGTTATTAACAATAATTATCTGAGGTAACTAAGAAAAATTAAAATTAAAATGACCAAGTTAATCTCAGAAATATTTAGCATATTTAAAATGATTATATTAATATTTGATATATTTACATATTACTGATAAACTTAATCATATCTTTGATAGATTTTCCTTGGCAGCACACTACTGAAACCAACCTAGATCCATCTTACATCTCAAAAATATACAAAAATTTTAATAATTTGAAAATGTGACGTTGATGCCTCCGACTGGAACCAGCCTAGATCCATCTAACTCTGGATCTATCATGCGCCGAGAGGGATCAAATCTCTCGAGGTGCAAACCTTTCCTCAAGTTTTGCACTCAGAAAATAGGTTTGCACCTCGAGAGATTTGATCCCTCTCGGCGCATGATAGATCCAGAGTTAGATGGATCTAGGCTGGTAATATCTCCATTCCACATACAACACAAATATATGTAAAATAAACAATTCAAATCGAAATTCTTAATATAACTCCCACAAAAAAGTGTTAACTAATTATGATAAAGTCTCACCCACCTTAAATCTTGTTTAAGGTGAGAGGTTATTGTTTGGCATTGTTTTGTTTAGGAATGATTAACTTACATGGTCACTCGTTATTGTGCAAGTTCTTAACTAAGATTAACTTACATGGTCATTCGTTATTGTGGGACTTGCACGAGTTGTGCAAAGGCAACTGTAATTACTTCTATAAAATGAGAAATAAAGAAAGAAAATTTAAAATTTTAACGTCCAAAAGGACCTCTTATAGAGAGAAAAATATGAAAAAAACTATGCACCTCAAGAGATTTAATCTTCTTTAAAGTGGATTTATATTGTTTCTATATATGCATATAGCATGTGTAACTTTTTAGTTTTAAAATTGTATTTTTGAATGCATAAATGGATACAATGTCTTGAAAGTTTACTTGGACACTTGGATTGTATAAACTACACCACATAAATTTGCAATTCCGGTAAATCTTTGCTAGACAAAATTTAAATTTAAATTTAAAATCATAATTAATGGCTCCAAATTAATTTAAAATTTTAAAAAGAGATAGCTAAAATTCTAAAACAAATTTCCTTCTTTATGTTGATTGGGGAAGAGTGAAAGATGCTTTTTATTTAATCTGATATTCCTTTGTGCAATTACATATTTTGTGGGTCAGATCCCACTAGGACCTATGGTAATGTTTCCCCTCATTACTTTGCATGTTATAGCTTGGATATAATATGTATATAAGATTTTGACATAGTTGTATGATTGAAAAAAAATGATTTACTAGATGATTTGAGCAACATGTCAGACATGCATCAACATAAGTGTGAGACTATTGCAAGTCTGAACACATTTCCTTGCCTCCATCCTCCACCTTTTAGGTTGTTATTATTCCTTTGCTGCAACATTTTTGCAATAACATTATAGGCATGTTCAATTCCTTTAGTGTATCTTTGTACTTTTAAGAGCTACTACTAATTTTAGAAATATAAAATTAATGAAACATAAATTTTAATGCAACTATATCATTTATATTACTATACTAATATTATTATTATTTTTTTAATTAACACTAATATTTTCTTTATCTTTTATATTTTAATTAAAACCTAATATTATTTATGTCTTTTTATATCTTATTTAAAAAATCTAAAAAACAAAATTAATTAACGAGGCAAAGTATTGATTCATAAAAAAAATATAACTTAATTAAAAGCCCTAAAAGACAAAGTTAATTAACCCAAAAAAAAAAGTATTGATTGATAAATGAAATAGTGTAAGAGTTTTGCTTCACCTTGATTGACTAAAAGATAAGTTAGTTAACGAGGCAAAATATTGATCCATAAATGAAATAAAGTAAGATGAAGTAAGATGTTTTGCTATATTGATTGATGTTTTTTTAATAAAAAGAACCTTGTTTGTTTATTAATTTATAATAGTAGTTTTATTTTTTTTAATAATTATATTAAATAAAATAAAATATTAATTAAATTGAGTGAAATAATTAAAATATTAATAATTTTATATTTAAACTATAACGAATATAAAGAATATATAACTAAAAAATAAATAAATAACTAATTATGACTTCATTTTATATTAAAGAATGTAATTAGGGAAAGATTAGGGAATCCTTCGTTTATTTAGAAGGAAAACGGTGTCTGTTTGTTTTCGATGACCTGTGGGACAGAGGTGCTCTACTTCAGCTACTTGAACAAATTGTGTTTCCAATCAAAAGCAAACCTTCGCCCTCCGCTTTGCGCTTTGGTGTCTTGGGTGGTTTTCAGTTTATTCCAATATTGTCTTCGACCTCCGGTTTGCTCTTTGGTGCCTTTGGTGGTTTTCAGTTTATTCCCTTGTCCTGCTATGCTGCTGTTTTATTTTTTTGCGAACTTGTCGCATTGTTTATCCGGGTCTCAAATATAATTTTGGGTAGTAAAGAGCGCAGATATCAATTGAAATGGGAACTGGGGATATAGAGATGTAAATTCTATAATAGCACGTTTGATTCATATTTTTGAGCGACAGTCTACAAATTTGTATAATATTTGGCAACAAAGTTGTATGGCACTTTTGGTTTTCTGGCATTATATTCCAACATATTTCAGTAAAATTTTAAACCAAAGAAGCATTTTTTCGCAAGTATTTATTTTTTCGAAGTTGTATGGTGCTGAATCTATTTCAACATCAAAAATGCAATTCAAACACTCCAAATTACTTGATTTTTTGAAAAAAAATTACAGGAGTCTGGCAAAAAACTGCTGTCCAAACTATTCTTTGGTAGACAACTCATTTTTAAACTATGACATTGTTTAAGGAGTAGACGCAACAGAATAGCGCAGACGGCAGTAGAAAACTTCTTTTTAGACTAGGACATTGTTTAGGGAGTAGATGCAACATTAGACTATGACATTGTTTAAGGAGTAGATGCAATTATTTGCTATCCAGACTATTCTTCGGTAGACAACTCCTTACTCCTTTTTAAACTATGACATTGTCCTTTTTAGGCTATGACATTGTTTAAGACAACTTCTTTTTAGACTATGACATTGTTTAAGGAGTCATTAGACTATGACATTGTTTAAGGAGTAGATGCAATTATATGCTATCCAGACTATTCTTCGGTAGAGAACTCCTTACTCCTTTTTAAACTATGACATTGTCCTTTTTAGACTATGACATTGTTTGAGAAGACGCAACAGAATAGCCCAGGCGGTGGTAGACAACTCCCTTTTAGACTATGACATTGTTTAAGGAGAAGATGCAACAGAATATGACAGTGGTAGTTTTTATCTGTTGTCCAAACTATTCTTCGGTAGACAACTCCTTTTTAAACTATGACATTGTCCTTTTTAGACTATGACATTGTTTAAGGAGTAGACGCAACAGAATAGCCCAGGCCCTGGTACACAACTCCCTTTTAGACTATGACATTGTTTAAGGAGTAGATGCAACAGAATACGATAGTGGCAGTTTTTATCCGCTGACCAAACTATTCTTCTTCGGTAGACAACTCCTTTATAAACTATGACATTGTCCTTTTTAGACTATGACATTGTTTAAGGAGTAGACACAGCAGAATAGCCCGGACGGCGGTAGACAACTCCTATTTAGACTATGACATTGTTTAAGGAGTAGATGCAACATTAGACTATGACATTGTTTAAGGAGTAGATGCAAGGTAGTTTTTTTCTGATAAAAAGCTAGATGTTTCTAGAATGTTTTCTATCTTTTATTTATTTATTTATTTTAAACATAAAGAAGGTAAGAAAGATAATCAAGATAAATCCATTTTAAGTACAGATCTAAGAAAGATCAATTCACATGTAAATTTCTTTAAAGTGCAAAATACAATGTGTTATTTTTCATTGTTTAAATTGTATTCTTGAACGTTAAATAGAATATATATATATATATATATATATATATATATATATAGGACAGATTCCTTCATACAGGGACATACTTACACATCCTCTCATACAGGACTGTAAAATAAGCGACATACTTACACATCCCCTCATACTGGACTGTAAAATAAGCGACATAGTTACACATCTCCTCATAAATATTGAAATTAAATAATAATTTTAATTATTGAAATTGAATAATATTTTTTGAAAATATTATTTATGTTAATGCATTGTTTTGACCAAGGTGATTTGAATAATATATATATATATATATATAGAAAGTTAATTGCGGGAGCATAATTTTTCATTTTATAAATAGATTTATTCACATAATGCTAGATGTTTCTAGAATGTTTTCTATCTTTTATTTATTTATTTATTTTAAACATATAGAGGATAAGCAAGATAATCAAGATAAATCCATTTTAAGTACAGATCTAAGAAAGATCAATTCACATGTAAATTTCTTTAAAGTGCAAAATATAATGTGTTATTTTTCATTGTTTAAATTGTATTTTTGAATGTTAAATAGAATATATATATATATATATATATATAGGACAGATCCCCTCATACATGGACATACTTACACATCCCCTCATAAAGGACTATAAAATAAGCCTCAATTATAAATATTGAAATTAAATAATAATTTTCAATATTGAAATTGAATATTTAAAAAAAATATTATTTATGATAATGCATTGTTTTGACCAAGGTGATTTGAATTATATATATATGTATATATATATATATATATATATATATATAATTGCGGGAGCATAATTTTTCATTTTATAAATAGGTTTATTCACATAATGCTAGTTGTTCACATATTGTTAGGTTTTAAATTGAATTGTAAGATATAAAGTTAGATTAGATTTTATTTTATTTTATTTTTTATTTTTACAATAATTTAAGCTTTTGTTCTAATACCATGGCTTATCATTACCACATGCTCAAAAAATTGTTTCAAAAACAAATATTTATTTTAATTTAATTTTATAACATTTTTAAAATTAAAATGTAATACTTTCAATATAACTATAACAAGATTCTTGTAACACTTGTAAATATTTTTTTTTCACCTAGAATGATTTGGTAAAATTGTGGACCATGTGAAAGATGAGATATGGATAATAAATGTTGTCCCCTCTTTAAAAAGTTAAATTTATTTATTTTCCTATAATGATTTGGTAAAAGTGTGGGCCATGTGAAAGTCCAGATATGGATCATAAATATTGTTTAATATTTTATAAATAATATTAACTATGGTTAGCCAAAACTACCAAACCAGGAGTTAGAAGACAGATATTCCTCTAGGTGAGAGGGAAGAAGACCTTAGGCGATCTTGAAGACTTGGTTGGAGGAGGTCCAAGAGAGGAAATAAAGTTGTAAGCTTGAACTTGAGACATGAAGCTGTTGAGGTAGGAAGGACGCTCAGTGAAGGATTCTTGAGTTGGTTGGATAGTGGAATCCTAAACTTGGTTGGAGGAGGTCCAAGAGAGGAAATAAAGTTGTAAGCTTGAACTTGAGACATGAAGCTGTTGAGGTAGGAAGGACGCTCAGTGAAGGATTCTTGAGTTGGCTGGACAGTGGAATCCTAAACTGAAACTTGGTGCTCACTTGAATTCCATACTAAACTTGGTTGGGGATCAGGAAAAGGTCTTGAAATAACTTTAGATAACTACTTTGGAAGTGCTAACTAGCTCGAGGGGAGCTCTGGTGTGGAACAATGTGCTCACTGGTTGGGTGGAGCACTCTTGAACCTAGTGTTTTGGGACTTAACCATAAAATTACGGAAAAGATAAGTTAAATGATCTATTATTGTTTATGTGTCTTTCTTCAAAGGAAAAATTTCCTATCTATAAATAATTGGAGTTACCCGTTGATGATGTATTACTGTAAATGATGATGAAGGATTTTTCTCTACTATTGTAAAAGAAAAGAGTTTGCTTGTGTAATAAGGTGTATGTACATTGTTAGTCTAATTTAAGGGTATAAATTAGATAATCAATTTTATTATCAATCCGTACTTAGTAAGCTTAGAAGCACACCAAAATCTATGGTTTAGAGATGGTTTCTAAAAATATTCACTCTTAACTAACTTGAGATCTTAAGCATTATTGTCAAGTAAATTTCAATCTCCATTACAAGACATGGATTCAAAAAGCCTTCAATGACCAAATTAATACCTCAAAAAGCCTTCAATGACAAAATTAATATCTTAGATCATAATTTTTTTTTTTCAATTAAATAATTAATTAACTAAATTGAAGCAATCCAATCACATATAAGCAAAATGAACAATATTTTGACAACTTTAACTTGTCGAAAATGAAAGGAATATTAAGCGAGGTCAATTCATAATATTTCTTATCAAGTATATCAATATCAACTTTGTCAAATGATACCAAAATAAATAACAAATCCACACAATGAAATTACAACAAACTAAAAATCATACCAAACAATAAGAGACTAGTGCACAGGCTTGGTAATGGGGGGGTCCTCCACGTTTTGCTTGCACACTTTAAGTGAAGACCAGCTTAGAAGAACTTGAAAACTAGACTAAAAATCATTCATTAAGCACATAAGAGATATAAGAAGCTGTGAAATCAACTCCATCTACTAATTTGCAAAATTCTTCAAACTTATCATAGCATAATGGATGTCTTCCTCCTTCAAATGCCACATATTTATACAAGAGTTTTTGTAACAAATTAACTAAAAAAAATCAAATATATTTATGAAAATCTTCAATAAATGCTATAGATCGAATTCATCCTTCCTATCACTAAAATTTGGGGAAAATCCCTTAAAATAAAAATTTTAAAAATTAAAAAAAAAACTGCCCAAATTTTATGCTTAAAACAGGGGATTTTCTGCATGATTATTGGCCTAGTTTGACCAACGTTGACCGAACACCTCTATGAACCTCTTGAGGAGAAAAATAGGTGTTTCACCATCCTTGTACACCGAAAATACCCAACAACCTTCGGATTTCACCCAGTTGTCCTGCACATATGAAAACCATGGAGATATTACGGGAAGTTGCAAATTCCCGTAATTACTGCTAAAATTTTAATTTTAAATCAAGACTTTGTCAAAATTTAAATCATTAAAAATAAATGACATATGTACCTGATTTGATTAATTTCAAAGGTTTAATGGATGAAAATGGAAGTGGAAAATGGAAAATGAAGGAAAAAATGGCTTATGTGGCGAAGATAAAACACCAAAAAGTGATACCCAACATTCCCCCAAGACGAAGTCTTTACATGTCCTCATGCACAAAAAGTGTCCCTGTGTGTTAATCATTGTTCATCTTCTTCTTCTGCTTCCTCTGTTGCTTGCAATAAAATATCTATATTGGTTTGTGCCATATGGAGAATTTCAACCTTTGGTATTTTGCTTTTAATGCTCTCTTTTGATGATACCACTTGTGTGCCTCTTTAGAAATTAAGATTTCTCTCACCTTCAAACTATGATTTCTCCTTTTTAATTTTTCATTTTCTTTTTGAGTTTCTTGACTTTGAGCTTTCAATTTTTCATTTTCCTATTTTAAATGCCTCTCAAGAAATTTCATCTCTTTCACAATCTCCTTTAGTTTCTTGATTTTTTTTAATCTTTCTTTGAAGTTGTTTTCTTTGTCATCTTTTCTAGAAGGATGGGCTCTGGTTCATCCATTGGCATCTCCTATGTCATTTCCTCCTCTTGCCTTCTTTCCTCTTGTTCCTCTAGAGCTTGCAAATAATCATATTGGTATTGATGTTCTTTATCATTTTCCTCCAAATTTTTCCCTCTTTGAGCATGAGAGTGTTTTCTAGATTTCCTTCCATAGGTCTAATTTTTTTTTTTTTTTTTTTTCTTTCAATTTTTCTTCTTCTTTGATCATACTCCTTGCTCTTCTTTTCTCCAAGAGCGGTTTTGAGCTAGTTGCCCTTGGAAGAACTTCTTATTCCTTACCATCATCACTTGGAACACAAATGTATTCCTTTGAATCATTAGTTCTCCTTTTCGAAGTTATTATTTGCTATTAACTGATTCCATTGAAAAAAATGTTTTTGAAGTTCATGCAAAATAACCATTTTAATTAGTCCATAATGATAAAGGCTTTTCTCTGGGCTATTTTGTTTTTGTACCCCTTTTTCCATTTTAGTGAGACTCTGCAATAAATAATAAGGCATATTAATTCTGCAATCTCCTTTCAAATGTTGTAAAATCTTGATTTGGTACAAATAAATTATGTTGAGCCTCCCCTCACATGTAATGAATTTATGTATGATGTATGCCATTTCATCCCATGGATGCACGAGCCAGCTCCCAGATTTATTTATTATTTATTATTTATTTTTTCTTCTTCTTTGAATTAATTGTTGATACTCTAGACCTGCAAATAAATGGGATCCGTGATTTTTCTTTCCACTGTTTAGTTTTGAAATACCTTTCTCCTTCTTGAGGGAGACCAGTAACTTGTGCCATTACGTCCTCTAATAATATGATAGTAAGGCTTCCTACAATGGCCTTCTCTCCATCAAACGATGTTGCAAATTCTAGACATGCCTTTTCATTATACCCATGGAATTTACTTAGAAATGAAGTCCAATGATTGGCTTCTAAGAGATCTAAACAATCTTGATCTATTGTGGCCCTATCAAAATATTATGGTTCAGTCCTAGACACCATTTTGAAACAAAATACAACTCCTTTCTTGATTGCCCCTTCTAAAAACTTTGTTATGGAAAACTATGTTTTGAAATTTTCACTGTGCTTTTCTATTATGGAAATTCATTGTTTTGTTTTATTTTTTTTGGAAATTCACTGTGTTTTTTTTTCTCTATTGAACACATGAAATATCAAAGGAAATTTCATTTTTTTCAATTATAGATAAATTAGTACTCTGAAATTTCATAAAAAAAAGTGTTTTTATGCATGTTGAGGCAATATTTGTGCTCAAAATTAAAAATTGGCTTTGAAGACCTCTCTGTGCTCAGAATTCTAGTTTTCTGGTACTGCTTGGTTCAAAATTCATGTTTAAAAACTATGTTGAAAATACCTTTCAAATCCCTCATCGAACCCTTAAAATTTTTTATTTGGTCTCCCATTTAAATTCAATTGAATAGAGACTAACAAAATCTCGATTTCTTTGGTTGATGCTCTTGAAAATCGATGACCAAGATTATAGAGATTTTGAGAGAGGATTTCAAAAATTTTATTATTTCCCTTATTCTAGCATAGAGACGAGGTTTAATTTTTTCAAGGCTTGTTGGATTGAGGGGTTTTGAACCATGTTCAGAGTTTATGGATAAACCAACCAACCCTCCAACTATTGGCCCTTTCGGCAATGATCTGCTTGCGCAGACCAAAGTCTCACCCAAAGAAGTATGGGGGGGGGGGGGGTGTTGGAACCAGGTTTCCACACCCTTAGAGAGAATTTAATGAAGTGGTACAACCTAATTGAAATTATACATATGTGCACATTAGAAGCACAGGGATAATATCACAGAAATAGGGTTTGTTTTAGCGCAGAAAACCACTCAGAACCTGATCTCGATCTAATCAATGTAATACTTAACATATGTCAATACTCATGCACAAACATATCAATTTGTTGGACCCTTGGTTAAACTGAGAGGGGGGGGGGTGAATTAGTTTAATGCAATCATGTTCTTATTTAAACTTTTCTTTTATACTTGTTCACATCAACATTTTGTGATCTACTTAACATACAATGCAACAACAGTCTTAATTAATGAGCAGCAGGTATTAAGCAGAATAAAACATAGTATCAACACATTATCATCATACATATAGACAACATGTATAAGTGGAAACCCATAAGGGAGAAAACCACATCTTATTATTATTGTGATGCAAAGGAAAGCTCCAACTCCCTCTCACCACCGATTTGTTGTAGGCACCAACCTACAGGAGGCTCCTGCTTCAATTCTGCAAGCTACAACTTGTAAGGAAGCTCCAACTCCCAACTATTTTCTGTAGGCTCCAACCTACAGGAGGCTCGTACCTTAGCCAGCTACAACTAACTTCTATCAAGCTACAACTTGATATGGAAGCACCAACTTCCTCTATTTTCTGCAGGCTACAACCTATAGGAGGCTCCTACCTCAGTCAACTACAACAAACATCTATCAAGCTACAACTTGATAGGGAAGCTCCAAATTTCTCACTCTTTCATAAAAACACTTGTTGATTTACCTGGATATCAACTCTGTTCTGTACCATCTTCACTGCTGTGCACCAGCCTTCATATCTGCCCTGCATCATCTCTGCATTTTTTCAGATTCTCTATCAGCTCCTCCTTCTTCTCTGCCTCACTGCTTCATTTCTGCATTCTCTAAACTCTCCATGCCTATCAATGTGATATCATTTATAGAGTTCTCCTCATTACTGTTTGTATTTTACTGGGAATTCGAAGTGAACAACCTTGACTCTTTGACTTCTGCCTTCTCATTTCTCTATCTAGCATATTCAGAAAAATATTACAAATGTATACATTTCAGCATTTCAGTGGGATATTTCTTTGCCTCTGGAGACTTGCCTTTGCATCACAAACAATATAAAATCAATAAAAACATTTACATTTTCAGTTACAATACAGATTTCAAATCAACCCATTTAGTTTTGGATCACTGTGTGTTTGTCCTTTCTGCTACTGTCTCTGTCTTTTCCAGTTCTGAATACTTCTCCCGTCTTCCATGCATGTAGAATGCATTTCCCCACTTTTGTTACAACTCTGGCATCTTTATCAAAATTCACAGTATTTTACATTGCAGAAGTTCTTCATATGGTTTAAAACTACTTCAACTCATTTATAATGTTCTTCTATAAAAAAGCTCAAATAACTCTTGGCATGTACCTACGACCTTTTTAACATAGAAAATAGCCTTTCGGGCCCACTTGCTGAACTCTTTCTCTATTCCCCGATGCGATGAGCCTCCTCCGATGATTTCCGATTGCAGTTACATCCTTTGCGATTGTTCTGATGCGATTAATCGCAATCACAATTTTCAATAACATGTTTCACTGCTCTGCCTTAACTCCGATGCGATGGCCCACCTTGTTGCCCTTAAAACCGGAACTCAAACACATAAAATCACAGTTCATAACATATTGGGTCCGCATTCTTTATCGCGATCGCAATATCGCAATCGCATCCTCCAACAGTTCGGTGTGATGAACAAGGGTCCCACTAGCTATCAAGCGATTCACATATCCGTCGTCCATCCTTCATCAAATCCGACGGCTGACATTCAATCACTCAATTGCAATCGAAATTTTCAACTATTCGTCTCTTTGCATCTCTTGTTCTCCACCGATGCGATGATTCACTATGGACCCCACTACGCATATACAATGCTCTTTCTATCTGTCGATGCGATGAATTAAACAATGGTTATAAAACCATTGAAATACCCCATTACATAATGGTCTACAACATATTAACAAATATACGCTCCCGGCTTTGATATTTCACATCAACCATAATATATTAGCATATGGTATGTCCTCCATTCAATTGCTGAGAAACATTATAATAAAGTCTCGACTTCGGATAACTCAATATGATGGCCCACTTGCTCTTCGTCATTCGGGCTAACACATACATTCATATATGTACACATTCTATCATATAACAAATGCTAATATTTAACGTTAGACCCGAAGCATAATATCATAAGAACCACAACTTACCGGCCGTCCTTTCCCATACGCTTTCAGCCACCATATATACATAAATTATATCCGGGTCCCACATTTCATGGACATTTCAGTTAAATCTTCACTTTATTATAAGAGGTCCTTATATAGTAGTCCACAGCTTTAACACTATATCTTTTGGGTTAAAACCCAACACATCCACGCCATACTTATAAGTCTTGGAACCTTCCTTTAATAACCTTAGGACATGCGCTCATATGATGATTCACTTAATATAAACCTTGACTTTGGTTTAATAACAAACCACCAGCATTTTAAAACATTCAGGCCCCGCAACATTCAATTTTAAGCTTTGGGTTATATTTTGAATATTAATATAAACTTTGATTCGGGCCCACAACAACTTAACTTGACTAATTGCCAAACGGATCTGACGGTCCATAGTTTACCGCGTTCTAACAAAGTGTTAGGCACCCATTTGACAGATGTCGCGCAATATCGCGCAAATTAGATGCACGTTAAATAATTCTCGAAAATTATGGGATGTGAGTGGGTTTTAAAAACCGCTTATAGACACGTGTCATCCAGTTTGTGGCATCGTGTTTTTTTTGAGCAATTTTGTTTACCACTTTTGAATAATGCGAGACCACTGGGTTTCTCTTCGAAACCGCCTTCCCTGTTTATGCCTCACGGTTCCGTTCTTGACTCAGGGTTTGGGTTCTTATAATTCCGCTTCAATGTTTTTCTTTTCATTACAGTTCCATCGCTAAGATTAACGCTTTGTTCACAATTTCATTTCAGTCTTTTAACACGAATTATTTACACCGGTTGCTGCCTTTCGACCTCGACGCAAACCTCTGCATACTCTGTTCTAGTTATTCCACCATGCCATTCTGTCTTCAATTCTGCTGTGATATATAAAATATCAACCTTCCATTGCATGTTCGGGGTTCTAGCCTGTCACAGTTCCGCTTCTAACTGCACATCAAGTTCTTGATTCCGCAAACTAATCACTGTACTACGGTGCATCGCAACTATAATCTTTGCTACATTCAAAACTATCATGTCACCGCAACCATCAATTCCTTCAATTTATACACCGAATCTTTAATTTCAAACCCTTGTCATAGATTTTATTCAAGAACTATTTATAAACCCTGATCGACTCACATATGTGATCTGTGCACAGGTAATTGCACACCACAACATATACTAAAGAGCCATACAGTTTCTCATTGAAATCAAAGCTCCTTCTCATAGAATTTAGGTCAACATTATCCATATCATACTGAAACAAATCCTTTTACATACAGCTGAAATTTCTTTACACAACCTCCTTGTTATGGCCAGATCTTCAACTCAGTGGCCCTTTTTCCTCACTATGTTTCTTGAATAGCTATCTGCTTCTTTGTTATCTCTGTTGCTCTCTTTGCTTCCTCTACTACCTCTCTTCTGCCTTTGCTTAATGCTGCTCCTTGCTTCTCTTTTGCCATCTCCTTTTCCATCAATGACAATATCTCCAACAGTCTCTCCCTTCGGCATTGATGGCAACACATCCACCAATAATCCAATGCTTCCTCCAAGTTTTCCTCTGCCTATCTTCTTTTGCTTGCTTTTCCTCCCCCTTTGACATCAATGGCAAAGGGTTGCACATTTCCTAGTGATGTTTCCAAATCTTTTCCATTATACTCTGATCTTGAGGACTTGTTTCATACACTGCTCACTTGCTCTGGCTCTTTTGTGATACTCTTTGTTGACTGATCTACCCCTGGAATGATGTTTTATTTTTTGTTCTCCCGCTGGAATGATGCTTTCTTTTCATGTCAGAGAGTAGCATCTGCAGACACTACCCCTAGTTTGTCTCTCAGGTATTCGAATGGTTCTCTAGCAAGAGGTTTTGTGAATATGTCTGTTGTTTGTTCCTTTGTTGCCACATATTCCAACTTCACTACTTTCTGTGCTACTTGTTCTCTGAGGAAATGGTACTTGATTGGGTGTCTTTTGTTTTTGAATGAAGTACAGGATTTTTTGATATACTTATTGCACTTGTATTGTCACATTTGATAGAAATAGGTTCATCAATTCTTACCTTCATGTCTTGGAGAGTTTGTTTCATCCACATGACTTGTGTGCAACATGTTGCTGTTGCTATGTATTATGCTTCTGATGTAGATAGAGAGATAGAAGTTTGCTTCTTACTTAGCCATGCCACCAGACTTTTTCCCAAATAGAATGCACCTCCACTTGTGCTTTTCCAGTCATCCACACAGCTGGCCCAATATGCATCTGTATATGCTATCAAAGTGAAGCTCTTGCCTTTTGGATACCATAGCCCATAATGTGCAGTTCCTTGTAGATATCTGAATATTCTTTTGACTACTAGTAAGTGATTTTGTTTTGGTGTTGCTTGATATCTTTCCATAAGTCCTACTGCCAACATAATGTCTGGTCTAGAAGCTGTTAGATATAGCAGACTTCCTATCATGGATCTGTAAAGTTTTTGATCCACATCTGTTGATCCATCATTAGAAAAAAGTTTGCATCCAGTGATCATGGGAGTTGACACAGGTTTGCGGTCTTCCATTTTGAACCTTTTCAACATCTCTCTTAAGTATTTTTCTTGTGAGATGAATGTTCCTGTGTTCTTTTGCTGAATTTGAAGTCCTAAATAAAAGGTGAGCTCTCCAATCATAGACATCTCAAACTCTGATTTCATTTCTTCAGCAAATCCTTTTGCTAACTCATCTTTGTTGCTTCCAAACATGATGTCATCTACAGAAACTACTACAATTAAGAATTCATTTTCATTAGCCTTTATGTACAAATTGTTGTCTGCTCCTCCTTTCTTGAACCCTTGTTTTTGTAAGTATTTGTCCAGCCTTGAATACCATGCTCTAGGGGCTTGTTTCAGACCATGCAAGGCTTTCTTTAATCTGCACACATAATCATGTTTATCTGTTAAAGAGAATCCTTCAGGTTGTTCCATGTAGACTTCTTCCTCTAGATATCCATTTTGGAAGGCAGACTTCACATCCATTTGATATACCTTGAAACCATGATAACATGCAAATTCCAAAAACATTCTGATTGCTTCCATTCTGGCTACAGGGTCAAAGGTTTCATCATAATCAAGACTTTCAATTTGTGAATATCCCTTGCATACAAGTCTGGCTTTATTTCTGATTACCTGTCCTTGTTCATTCATCTTATTCTTGAACACCCATTTTGAGTCTATGAATTTTTTCCCAGTGGGTCTTGGAATTAATTCCCAGGTATTGTTCTTCTCAATTTGGTCCAGCTCTTCATTCATAACATTTACCCAGTTTTTGTCTTTGTTGGCTTCTTCGAACTTCTTTGGCTCTATTTGAGATAACATGGCTAGGTGTACTTCTTCTATCTGTTCAGCAAGTTGTCTTCTTGTCTGGACTCCCACACTCTTGTCCCCAATGATTTGGTCTCCTGGATGATTCTTTTGAGTGTGTCTTGAGGGACCTTTTGAGTTTAATTCAGTATCTTCTGTTGTCTGGCTCAGTTCATCATCCCCTTGGTTTTATTCTTCATTATCTTTTGGAGGATTGTTGCATTTTGTACTTCTTGTTCTGTTTGGTAGATCTTCATCAAATTTTACATCAATGCTTTCCACAATTTTATGTAGTGTTTTGTTGTAGCACCTGTAACCTTTACTCTTGGATGCATATCCTAGAAATATTCCTTCATTAGCTCTTGCATCAAACTTCCCCAGTTTTTCATCATTATTTTTTATGAAACACCTGCTTTCAAAGACTCTAAAGTGTTTGATTGATCCTGGTTTACCATGCCATAATTCGTAGGGAGTCTTGTCACTGTTTGGTCTTAAATGAGCTTTGTTAAGAATGTGCACAGTTGTGTGTACTACTTCTGCCCAAAAGGTTTGGGGAATGTTGTTTTCTTGCATCATTGCTCTGGCAATCTATTGTACTGACCTGTTTTGTCTCTCTGCCACACCATTTTGTTGAGGTGTACCTGCAATTGTAAATTTTTGTTTTATCCCATGCTCATTGCATAGGTCTGCAAAATCATATTCTGTGAATTCACCTCCTCTATCTGATCTAATGCACTTTAGCTTGCATCCTATTTGATTTTCTGCCAATGCCTTGAATATCTTGAATTTCTCAAGTGCTTCAGATTTATATTTGAGAAATGCAACCCATGTCATTCTTGAAAAGTCGTTTATTATCAGCATGAGATAAGATTCTCCACTTGGTGCTTTAGTCCTTGAAGGTCCACACAGGTCCATGTGTACAAGCTGAAGTGGCCTACTTGTTGATAATTCATCTTTGGTTTTAAAAGATGTGCGGGTCTGTTTTCCCAATTGGCAAGATTTACATATGGTGTTTGAAGGCTTCTTTATTGTTGGCATATCTCTGACCGCTTTCTTCTTGCTCAGACTGATGATATGGTCGAAGTTAAGGTGTCCCAATCTTCTATGCCATAACCATGACTCATCATGTTTTCTTAGGTGGCATGCTTCATTCTCTTCTTTCACTATATAGACATTACTTTCTGTTCGAATACCTTTGATCAAGGTCTTTCTTGTGGTGCTTAATCTTACTTCACAGTCTTGTGCTCTAAAAATAACTTCACAGCCTTTATCACAGATTTGACTGACACTAAGCAGATTTGCTTCAGCCCATCCAGAAATAGTACATCTTGGGCCTTTCCTCTTCCATTATCCAGACTGACTGAGCCTTTTCCTTTGATTTTCCTTGCTTTATCATTTCCAAAAGTAACATTTCCAGATTTATTTTCATCAAAGGTTATAAAATTAATTCTATCTCCAGTCATATGCTTTGAGCATCCACTATCCAAATACCATTGGCTTTTCTGATCTTGGCCTATTAGAGCCAGGTCACATTTATTCAACTTCTTTTTCCACTGCAGGCACCTATTTGTTTGGCACCTATTATGGGAAGATGGACCACATCCTTTGAGAGGACATTGGGAAGACATATGTCCGATTGTATGGCATACATAGCATTTGATCATATTTTTAGCAGAAGTATGAGTACTAGTAACTTCTCCATGATTCATAAACCTCCTTGAGGTTTTGAACATCAATCTTTGTCCATATGTTCTGCACTCTATGACTTTATGGCCAAACTCCTTACAGTAAAAACAATATCCATAAAAACAATTTGCATACATGATGAAGGATTGTCTTCTCCATGTGTTTGCTTGAGGTAGTCTTTTCACTGTTTTCATCCTTTGCTGGTTGGACCTGGTTTGATTTGTCTTACAAAATGCTACAATATGTCCAGGTTTGTGGCAGCAAAAACAAGTGATCCTTCTCATAGGAGGAAAGAACCTTTTTTGATAGCTTCCAAATTTATTCAATTCATCCTTAGGAGCGTATGAGCCTTTAACAATTGATTGTTTCATTCTCTCATTCTCTATCCTTTCATGTTTTTGCTTGTTTTTGTTTGTTTCTTTACAAATCATATTCTTGCTGGCTTCTACTTCTGTAGGAATCTTCTGGGCTGCTTCATTATCCTTTACAGCTTTTACAAAAATGATATTCTTGTTATCTTCTACCTTGATCTTGCTTGTCTCTCCTTCATAGCCTATCCCAATCTTTATCAAAGGAGACCTTTGAGCATTTAGAATTTGGTCCAACTGTCCAGAGCTTTTCATTTGAGGAGTGTTCATTAATAATTCTCTTTGGGATTTTTCTAATTCTTTCTCAGGCACACTACTTCTTCTTCCAATTCCTCTTGCTTCTGAATTTTATCCTTAATTTGCTTAAGTAGAGTGTCTTCCACCTTCTTGGCTTCTTCAAGCTCTACTTTCAACTGAATGAGGTCTTCTTTGTTTTGTTCTTCTCTTACATATTTGAGGAGAATGTCTTTTTGTTTTCTGCATTTTGGTTTAAGTCTGTCTATTTCCTCCAGGGCGCTTCTTAGCTCCCCCTCAAGATCAACTTCACCTTCTTCCTCATCTTCTAGAAGGAATCCTTCAAGCTCTTCCTTGGCCATCAATACAAATTTAGAAGGTCCCTCTTCATTGGAGGATTCATTTGAGCTTTCAGATGCACTGCTGTCTTGCTGAGCATAAAATGTTTTTCTATTGAATTTCTTCCCTTTCTGCCAATTCTTTGATCTGGTTTTCTCTGATTCTTGAGTTTGATTCTTTGTCTTCTTATGAGGACACCTAGATGCGTAGTGTCCAACTCTTCCACAGTTAAAACATTTAAATGGAAGTTTACCTTTATACTTGCCTAAGCCTCTTCCCAATCTTCTTACAAATTTGGCCTCTTCTTCATCAGAGAAGGAGCATGTATCTTCTTTTCCTTCTTTGTTCTTCTCTGTCTTGAAGGCTGCCTCCCTCACATTTGACTTCCTCTATGGCAGTCTCATCTCATAGGCTGTTAGATTTCCAAGTAATTGGTTCATGGTCAAAGTTTCCCAATCAGTTATTTCTTCTATGGCAGAAACTTTGGGGTTAAAGCTGGATGGAAGAGATCTTAGAATCTTTTGAGCAATTACAGCTTCTTTTATGGTTTCTCCTAGAGCTTTCATGTTATTCACAATTTTTGCAACCCTCAAAAAGAAGCTGGCAATGTCTGCATCATCATTCATTTTTATATTTTCAAACTGGGCTCTATAGACTTGAAGTTTGGCTGTCTTAACCTTTTTGTCTCTCTCATGGATGTTTTCTAGTATATCCCATATTTCTTTGGCAGTATTGTTGTGCATTACTTTGATAAATTCTGCCTCACACAATCCATTTAAGAGTGCATTCATGGCCTTTGCATTAGCTACAAAATCTTGTTTGGCTTCTTTCTCTGAGTCAGTCGCCTTTGGGGCATATCCAAATTCCACAGCAGCCCAAACTTCTATTCCTAAAGACATTATGTATGTCCTCATTCTGATTTTCCAAAAGGCATAATTTTCACTGGTGAAAAAGGGGCTTTATTTATTGAACAACCTTCTTGACTAGCCATCCTGGGGACCTAGGATCTCCTTCCAGTTGTTAAACGGTTACAGAAGGAACCGGCTCTGATACCAGTTGTTGGACCTGTTGTGTCTCAATCTAGTCTCCTAAACTGAGTTCATTTAATTGTCAACCAGGATTTGTAAACTGCTGAAGTGAAATGTACCATATGTACCTAGGTGCTTGTTTCCTAGTGCGTTGTGTGTAGTGTTTTGTGATGTTTTGGTCTTTTATGTTGATTTATGATGTTTTTGGTCTTTTGAAGTTTTGTGTTTACAATGAAAGTGCCTAGGAAACTAATGAAAATAAATTGGTGGTCAAAAACACAGTTGAGCCTAATGTATGGAATGGCAAATGTAATCAAAAATACTGAAGCAACATCTAAACTATGACTGAATAGAAACAAGAGCTTAATGATGACTTCTTAAACAAATGACACAAACTAGACTTTGAGAAATGATCACTAAATATGCAAGTTTTCTAACTAGACAGTTAGACATTAATCATGATGCAACATTCTATTCTAAGCTCATCTATTTCATAACTAATTCCTAGTTCTATTCTGCAATTTCAATTGAAGGTCAGAGTCTATACTCCAAGAGTTATTGGTTTCTTTTCAGGGTAGTTCTGTTGAGGAAGAGCTCTGTTTATGGTGATGGATTTTGCAGAGATATTTCAGACCTTGTAATGATGTTATCTTCCGTTCCTAAGGTTATGGATCACTGATGGTTTTCAGAACAAAAAGATATTTGTAAATAATGAAGGCTGTCTTATGAGTCCTATCAACTAAAGTGATTTACTGTGCAAAGGATGACAATGTGACTATGAGATGTAAGTGCAATGAATTGATTTAAACATGATCTTAAGATGCTTCTAAACTAGAACAATGTTAACTATAAGCCATCATCAAACTTGAAACGAAGTAGCTGGACATGAATTAAATGCAAAATGAAACTCCGGAGCGTTCTAACTAACATGCATTATTCTATGAAGTTACACAATCAGTTTGTTCATCATGAGTGATATTTTGGAAGAGTTCCTTCTTGTGGAAGAGGTAGAACAATTTTGACTGTGGACTTGTATGCAATTGAAAGCAAATGAACTGAAAGCAAATGAAACTAAGTTGTCACATCACAATCATATCTTGAACTTCTTAAGGATGTCTTGGAAGAATTTCTTCTTGTGGAAGAGTGATTAGGACAAGTGCAACTGTGATAGTGAAGACTAAAAACTACAACTAATTCCTACAATACTATAGCTATTCATCATTCGTTGTTATGATCTGTTGGAAGAATGTCTTCTTGTGAAAGAACTGAAATGAATATAACTACAGTATCTAGTTAAAAACAAATACAAATTCAACTCCTATCCTACAATACCATAGTCATTAAACATTCATCATTTTAGTCTATTGGAAGAGTGTCTTCTTGTGGAAGAACTGGAACGAATATGACTACAGTAGCTAGTTAAAACAAATACAAATTTAACTCCTATCCTACAATACCATAGTCATTTAAACATTCATCATTTTAGTCTGTTGGAAGAGTGTCTTCTTATGGAAGAACTAGAATGAGTACGACTACAATATATAAAACAAAACAACTACTAATTCAATATGCAGAACGTAAAGACAGCTAGGAAAAACTTATCTAGTTTACGCAAAAAGAAATCCGTTCAAGGGGCAGGGGCCCTCTACCACTTGACGGCATTCAACTCCAAATTAAATCACGCCTTCAAGATAATTTTTTCTGCTCCATTAACGATGCAATAGTTTGAACATAATGCGCTGTGTCTTCAAAGACGTAACACAGAGTTTTCACAAAATCTAGCAGCAAATCTAACACAAAATTTCTAACTAAGCTCTCGGCCTACTCAAGAGTTTATAAAGTAAATGCAAGTAACAATAATTACAATAATTTAGGAATGATGTCTTTCCTTATCCAAATCATTCTAGGAGTCTTTGAGGTGGCTGCGTGAAGGAGAAAAGACACCTGGACTGAGACAGTCCTAGTAGGAGTCTTCCTTCACAAATGTGTTCCCACGTACATAACCGTACCCAGAATTCATTTCCTCTTCCATGACGAGCAACACACCATGTACGCACAACGTGGATCATGCCCATATGCGTTTTTCCTCAAGAGGCCACCTGGAACATGCTCAAACATAAAGGTAGCTGCAGAATCGCCGGTTAGCTACGGAATGCCTGCATTCTGCAGCTAGTTCCGGTCAAAATGCTTAACAATGGAAACAATCACAAAATTCAACAAGTCAGTTATGTAAACCATTCTAGAAGTAATTTTAACTATTTTTATTGATCAATTGGGTTTAAAATGGGAATGGACAAGGGAAAAATGAGGTAAAATGAGGTGAAGGAAAGCACAAATTTGAGGCTCAACAGGACCCTTGGTTAAACTAAGAGGGGGGGGGGGGGGGGTGAATCAGTTTAATGCAATCATTTTCTTATTTAAACTTTTCTTTTATACTCGTTCACATCAACATTTTGTGATCTACTTAACATACAATGGAACATCAGTCTTAATTAATGAGCAGTAGGTATTAATAAGAATAAAATAGAGTATCAACACATTATCATCATACATATAGACAACAGGTATAAGTGGAAACCCATAAGGGAGAAAACCACATCTTATTATTGTTGTGATGCAAAGGCAAGCTCCAACTCCCTCTCACCACTGATTTTCTGTAGGCACCAACCTACAGGAGGCTCCTACCTCAATTCTGCAAGCTACAACTTGTAAGGAAGCTCCAACTCCCAACTATTTTTTGCAGGCTCCAACCTACAAGAGGCTCCTACCTCAGCCAGCTACAACTGACTTCTATCAAGCTACAACTTGATATGGAAGCACCAACTTCCTCTATTTTCTGCAGGCTACAACCTACAAGAGGCTCCTACCTCAATCAGCTACAACTGACATCTATCAAGCTACAACTTGATAGGGAAGCTCCAACTTCCTCACTCTTTCATAAAAACACTTGTTGATTTACCTGGATATCAGCTCTGTTCTGTACCATCTTCACTGCTATGCACCAGCTTTCATATTTACCCTGCATCATCTCTGCATTTTCTCATATTCTCTAACAGCTCCTCCTTCTTCTCTGCCTCACTGCTTCATTTCTGCATTCTCTAAACTCTCTATGCCTATCAATGTGATATCATATATAGAGTTCTCCTCATGACTGTTTGTATTCCACCGGGAATTCGAAGTGAATAGCCTTGACTCTTTGACTTCTGCCTTCTCATTTATCTATCTAGCATATTCAGAAAAATATTACAAATGTATACATTTCAACATTTCAGTGGGATATTTATTTGCCTCCGGAGACTTGCCTTTGCATCACAAACAATATAAAATCAATAAAAACATTTACATTTTCAGTTACAATACGGATTTCAAATCAACCCATTCAGTTTTGGATCACTGTGTGTTTGTCCTTTCTTCTACTGTCTCTATCTTTTCCAGTTCTGAATACTTCTCCTGTCTTCCATGCATGTAGAATGCATTTCCCCACTTTTGTTACAACTCTGGTATCTTTATCAAAATTCACAGTATTTTACATTGTAGAAGTTCTTCATATGGTTTAAAACTACTTCAACTCATTTATAATGTTCTTCTATAAAAAACCTCAAATAAATCTCGACATGTAGCTACGAACTTTTTAACATAAAAAATAGCCTTTCGAGCCCACTTGCCGAACTTTTTCTCTATTCCCCGATGCGATGAGCCTCCTCCGATGATTTCCGATTGCGATTACATCCTTTGCGATTGTTCCGATGCGATTAATCGCAATCGCAATTTTCAATAACATGTTTCACTGCTCTGCCTTTACTCCAATGCGATGGCCCACCTTGTTGCCCTTAAAGCCGGAACTCAAACACATAAAATCACAGTTCATAACATATCAGGTCCACATTCTTTGTCGCGATCGCAATATCGCAATCGCATCCTCCAACAATTCGGTGCAATGAACAAGGGTCCCACTAGCTATCAAGCGATTCACATATCCACTGTCCATCCTTCATCAAATCCGACGGTTGACATTCAATCTCTTAATCGCAATCGCAATTTTCAACTGTTCGTCTCTCTACGTCTCTTGTTCTCCATTGATGTGATGATTCACTATGGACCCCACTACGCATATACAATGCTCTTTCTATCTGTCGATGCGATGAATTAAACAATGGTTATAACACCATTGAAATACCCCATTACATAATGTTCTACAGCATATTAACAAATATACGCTCCCAGCTTTGATATTTCACATCAACCATAATATATTACCATATGGTATGTCCTCCATTCAATTGCTGAGAAACATTATAATAAAGTCTCGACTTTGGATAACTCAATATGATGGCCCACTCACTCTTCGTTATTCGGGATAACACATACATTCATGTATGTACACTTTCTATCATATAACAAATGCTAATATTTAACCTTAGACCCGAAGCATAATATCATAAGAGCCACAACTTACCGGTCGTCCTTTCCCATACGCCTTCAGCCACCATATATACGTAAATGATATCCAGGCCCCAAATTTCAAGGAAATTTTAGTTAAATCTTCGCTTTATTATAAGAGGTCCTTATATAGTAGTCCACAGCTTTAACACTATATCTTTTGGGTTAAAACCCAACACATCCACGCCATACTTATAAGTCTTGGAACCTGCCTTTAATAACCTTAGGACATGCGCTCGTATGATGATTCATTTAATATAAACCTTGACTTTGGTTTAATAACCAACCACCAGCATTTTAAAACATTCAGGCCCCGCAACATTTGACTTTAAGCTTTGGGTTATATTTTGAATATTAATATAAACTTTGATTCGGGCCCACAATAACTTACCTTGACTAATTACCAAACAGATCTGATGGTCCACAGTTTATCGCGTTCCAACAAAGTGTTAGGCACCCATATGACGGATGTCGTGCAATATCGCGCAAATTAGATGCACGTTACATAATTCTCCAAAATTACGCGATGTGAGTGGGTTTTAAAAACCGCTTATGGACACGTGTCATCCAGTTTGTGGCATCGCGTTTTTTTGAGCAATTTTGCTTACCACTTTTGAATAACGTGAGACTGCTGGGTTTCTCTTTGAAACCGCCTTCCCTGTTTATGCCTCACGGTTCTGTTCTTGACTCAGGGTTCCGGTTCTTATAATTCCGCTTCAATGTTTTTCTTTTCATTACAGTTCCATCGCTAAGATTAACGCTTTGTTCACATTTTTGTTTCAGTATTTTAACACGAATTCTTTACACCGGTTGCTGCCTTCTGACCTCGACGCAAACCTCTGCATACTCTGTTCTAGTTATTCCACCATGCCATTCTGTCTTCAATTCTGCTGTGATATATAAAATATCAACCTTCCATTGCATGTTCGGGGTTCTACCCTGTCACAGTTCCGCTTCTAACTGCACATTCAAGTTCTTGACTCCGCAAACTAATCACTGTACTATGGTCCATCGCAACTATAATCTTTGCTACATTCAAAACCATCATGTCTCCGCAACCATCAATTCCTTCAATTTATACACCAAATATTTAATTTCAAACCCTTGCCACAGAATTTATTCAAGAACTGTTTATAAACCCTGATCGACTCACAAATTTGATCTGTGCATAGGTAATTTCACACCACAACATCTGCTAAAGAGCCATATAGTTTCTCACTGAAATCAAAGCTCCTTCTCATAGAATTTAGGTCAACATTATCCATATCATACTGAAACAAATCCTTTTACATACAGCTGAAACTTCTTTACACAATCTCCTTGTTATGGCCAAATCTTCAACTCAGTGACCCTTTTTCCTCACTACTCTGTTTCTTTAATAGCTCTCTGCTTCTTTTCTATCTCTGCTGCTCTCTTTGCTGCCTCTGCTTAATGCTGCTCCTTGCTTCTCTTTTGCCATCTCCTTTTCCATCAATGACAATATCTCCAACACAATTAACTCTGCGCATTCATAAATAAGTAACTAGACAGTGTGATCTCATTAAAGCATAAATAGTAAGCATAAACAACAAATATATGCATAACATGGAGAATTCACCAAAACTGTTCCTTCTATTAATTCTTCATATCTGTCAATAGATCAGCTTTCCTTTAAAACCCTTATAGAACCCTTAAAATCCCTTCCGCGCACACAACCAACGGAGTCCGCACACAGCTAGGAGTAGGTCTTCACGCACATAGCCAGGACTAGGTATCTGTGCACACAGCCAATTGGAGCCTTTTACCCAACCCAAAACCCTTACAGACACAAAATGCTAGCAATATCTCGTCAACTTATCTATGACTTATGAATACTTAGCTTAGACAAATGCTATCCATTTATAGTATGCCTAGCATGTAGTTACTATGGTCTCAAACTATGGTTTGAGGCCCACAGTTTACATTTAAGCTTGATTACATCCAAATTTGGAGCAAAAATCCCTTCGACTCCATCTGCACAACGCGCACATACAAACATACAAAACATATCGTTGGAACTTGTGCCTCAGGGGAGCCCTCTCCAACAAGTCCCCAACACAAACATGTGACTCGTCCCAAGTCACTGAGGCGTTGTTGCTATCTCCTTGGTTTTGTCTCTGAGTGTCTTGATAGAAGTATGGAGATGGAGCACTAGCTCAAGGCTCTGTGCTGCTGCACCCTGCGCTTGCTGAACTGTCTTATCTGTCGTAGGCCCTTCAGCAGCCTACGTTGGGCCTGCTAAATTATATTGAGGGTGTTGTACATCATCTGAGAGAGTTGCAGCACTTCCTCTGCCCAAGGTTGCATTCATTCTTTGAGCACCTACTCCTTCTGGTGCAAGTCTGCAATTTCTGCCTGAATTTTGTGACCTTCTTTCAGTCGAGCAATTCTTTGAGTGGTCACCAATGTGGGTGCTACAATGCGGATTTCTTCAAATTGTTATTCCTTGGTGTTGAGTGTGTCACGCATCTACTGCATGACCGGTTCATTCTGGATAGACGCCCAAATGTCCATGGCCTCATTCAGAGACTGGTCACACTGAGTGATTGTGGCGGCGATACTATCTTGGGCCTGCTTAACCTCTGCTGCTCTCTTTGTGAAAACCTTGGGCTATCTCTCCGACTGCAACTTGGTCTGGAGGTTCGCGATTTACTGCTCATATTTAGCTTGAATGGTGTGATCTTCCATGTGCGCAGCCTTGATCGCAACAGCTAAACCATCCAATTTCTCTATGGGTGCAGTTTTGGCCGCAACCCCTGGAATATCTTGGCACACTTGGTTAATATTGGGTTCCAGCGCAACGCGTTGGGTCTCTGCTTCTCTGTATGCTGCTTCGACCTGTCGCTTCTGTTGATGCGTTTGGGCACCTTGCTTCTATACATCCTTGGTTTGCGTCTACATGGTGGCTTCTCTGTATTGGAGCTCATCAGCAATGACTGAGTGTAGTAAGTGGAGTTTTCCTGCAAGCAACATGGCAAGGTTAACATGAAAATCACCTATACCAGTAGACTGAGTGCATTGGCCCGTGTCCATTTGGATTGCGGCCAAGGGGATATTAACAAAGCGCCCCTCCCCGGATGAAAGCAAGGCTACGTCCAAAGGTTGTGCACTGGTAATAGGTGCACTGGTCCAGCTCGCTTGAATCATGCTTTCCTGGATCTGGCTCGCTTTCATTTTTAATTCTTGGAGTCCCACCTATACAATCTCCAAGGTTGATTTATATTGGACCTCCATGTCCGTCCATCGATCTTCCTGCATCGAGGTGATTGTATTTGCGATCTCATTGAGATCGTCCTCTGTATGTGTCAAGACTTCCTGTCCTATTTTCTTAGAACCCTTATTCTTCTTTTGTGACCCAACCGTGGTCTGTGCACCACACTTTTTTCCTTTTGATGTTGCTGCTTCAGTTTCCTTAGGCGTAGAGCCATTATTTTTTGGCACTATGGTGGTCTCAACAGTTTCTCCTATTTTTTTTGGCATAGGTTCCTTCTCACCAGGTTTGTCTGTGACAATTGGTGGTATTGTTTCAACAGGATTTTCAGGAGCCTTCTCTACTAATTTACCTATTGGGGTGCATAGGTGAGTTGGTGGAGTCAACTAGGCCAACGACCATTGCGTTGTTACTCTGATCAAGTCATCCTCAATTACAAAATAAGGCAACTCATACCATACGCCCTCCACATCACCCTTCGCGGGGATGTGGATATTGTGGAATGTAGCCTTAAAGTCAGCTACCATCTTTTATTTCTCATAAAGAGTGGGAGACAGTCTTAGATTTGACTATACTTCCTGGTATAAGCTTGCATCGTACAGAACCCAGAATATCTTGTTCTCCTTCACGCACTCTAGGTCAGAGGATTTCCATAGGGTTTCGTAGCGCGCAGCTTCGTACATTGGCTCTGCAAGTTTAGGGAACTGGGTATCTTCGAGGGTTTTCCATCCGATCAGAGAAATTAGTAGTAAGATCCAAGCATACTGAAAAGGTTTCCCTCCTCCTGGACCTCGCACACATTTTCAAGAAATTATTTACACAGATGCGTGCACCAATTGTATAGAACACATTTTTCACACCTTCCAGCTAGCACAATCATGTGCACGGGCACTTCCTTCGACCTACATGTGCGCATCATCTTGCAAGACAAGATGAGCGTGCCAAAATAGATGACTGGGTCTTTAATATCCTCTACCATGAATCCCTGGGATTTTCACGTAACATAATACTTTTTATTGATTTTGTCTGCTAGCGCTTTCTCCTGTGCTTTCCCTCTGAAATCATCCATAGGGTCAACCCCCTTATTTGGAAATCCAGTGATTCTGTGAATTAGTTTTGCATCAATTGGGATGCACTCTCCCAACCAGAGTGCATCGTCATGTACTAACGCCAATAACTGCCTGACGCAAATATCATTAATGGGGTTGTGCCCAAAATGAGGGATCTGCAAGAGATTGAGCATGCCTACCTTGTGCAACACGGTCATTTCTCTCTTTGGTTCGAGGCGCACTAGACCTCCTGCATAGGGCACTGGATCAAGCTAAAGCTCTGGTGTGATCTCTGGAAACTTTTCAATGTCTACGATGTCTCAGTCATCGAATCACAGTTGTGGGATATTAGCGAACATATCCCCCTCCATTGGGACGTTCTATGGGATCAGGGGCACTTGGATACTTGCGCACAACTTATCCAAGTCGTTTGGCACCTTGATGTATGTTTGCACGGTGCAATATAACTGGGCAGCCGTGAGAAGGGAGTTACCTCTACCACGTCATCGTCTCCTTCTTCAATAGTCTCTGGGATTTTAGGCATAGGTTTATTCATCTTTTCTCCGACAGAATGGCGTGGTCTGGGGGTATTTTCTCTTGGGGACTTTCACATCCCAGATGTTTGGCCCTTCTTTGTTTTAGATGGCGCAGGGGTCTCTACCACTGACATCTCCTGCACATCAGGGTCATCTCCGGGTCTGGTGGCTATCATTCTATTATGAATTGCATATCATAAACCGGCTTGGCATAGTGATTCCTCAAACACGGGATCCAATCCTGACATAGACACAGCAGAGGCAATGAAAAATAAAGAGCTCAGAGCATAAAAATCGCTTAGAAAGTAAAGGGAACTATTGCGATCCCATGAGTCATATTTATACTTGTGGCGCATCTGCAACGACTCCTTAGGCATTAATGAGGTTCCATTACTTACAAAATACTCCCAAATCTGGAAAAATCCCCTCATTAAATGCATCTTGGACTCTCCTAAAAACATTAATAATTATGTCTTATCCAGTTTTACTGTTCCAAAAGCTATTTTTTTACAGTTCTACGCACCAGTCAATCCCCTAGCGCAGATACCACGCGCGTACCGCACCTTAATGTGCATATAATCCATAGCTAATAATAACCATTGACAGACCGTCTGCCCCAACACAATCTTGTTGACCAGGTAATTCAAAGCATATCAAGTAGTATCTGTCATATCCCTAAGTAACTACAAACTTCTCTGACATTCATCATCCCAATGGAATGTCGCACCTCTTCTGAGTAATCTAGTCATGGGCATATTTATCAATTCGTACTGGGGAATGCGCTTTCTGTAGTATCCCACAAGGCTCGTCATGGAGCGCATTTGTCTGATATTCGAGGGGATGGAGGGTCCTGTGGGTGCATGTGGTTTTGTAACATCTACTAGCTCCAGTCGTTTGTAATGCATAGTATCCCTTAGTGGTGCATTAATGATTTTTGGTAGCAAAGCCTCACCAATTATATCAATCCCACTTTCAATGCTGAATGTAAGAATAAAATTGTCTACCAGCGCAGACCACTCACTAGTGCCTCTACACAGCTCTGTTTCCAAGTACTATTTAGTTGGCACCTTTCCAAATGTATGAATAAACATATGGACCCATTCAAGTCTTGGTTCTACACCCCATACCTGATTCCATTTTTCCAAATGTCTGTGTGGATCCTCCTTGCTGCGTCATCTACGCACATTCCTCCCAATATCCCATATTTTCCTTATGTGTTTCCCACTGTTGTCTCCGTGTAATTTGCAAGATTGGCAAGAACAAGTAGCAGGGAACCACATCAAACCACTTTGGATTCCAGGACCTAGCCTTCCTGGGCTCAGAGAGGGCTCTCTCTATTTTTATAATAAAAATGATTCAACTTTATGATTATGTTCTTCTGATTTTAGGCTAGTTATGAAGTTTGGGGTTGTTTTTTTTCTTTGGTTGATTGTTAGACTGAACAGATAGAGTGTGGGAAGCTTAATCCATTGGGCTATGGATCATAAAAGGCTTAAATTGTACATCAACTCCTCAAGGGTTTTCATAGGGCAAGCTAACTATATCAAATGGATCTTCTTAAGTAAGATGAATATGGGATGACAACAAATTGTGAATTCGGTAAAACTAAAGAGAAATTAAGAATCCTTTAACTATACTTCAACAAGAAGAGCCTTTAAGATAATAGTTTCAAGAGAAACTAAAGAGCAGAACACCTTTGAATTCTTTATTTAAACTTTACTAAGAAAGCCTCAAGACAACAATCCAGTAATCCTAAAGAGCAGTTAAGAATTCTTTACTTATCACTTTGAGATAAAGAAAACATTCAAGATAATAGCTCAGTGAAATTAAAGAGCACGACACCCCTGAATTCTTTAACTAAACTTCAAAAAAGGCCTTTAAGGTAACAATTTAAGAGAAACCAAGGAGCAGGACACCCCTGAATTCTTTAGCTAAAATTTACTAAGAAAACCTCAAGACAACAAGCTAGGTGAAACTAAAGAGAAGGACACCCCTGAATTCTTTAATTAAACTTTGCAGAGGAAAACATAAAGATAATAGTCACATACACAGTTAAGGTGCCAAAACAAGATATCTGAATCTAAAATTTATGTTCTATTATTAGAGAAATTGATGTACAATATGGAAAACAAAGAAGTAAACATTTAACAAAGAGGGATAACATCACCATTAACATAGCTCAAGAATCCTATGAACGTGCTTGTATTACTGATGTACAGCTCAAAAACAGTTACAATGTTCCAGTGCAATAATCTTTGCAACTCGGAGTCTAATCAAAATCTAGCCTAGCAACCAACCAACAGTGATAATGAAGAATACATGAAGTATTTAACTGCAATTGAGGAGGTGATATTAATTTACGGTTACAGACTGCACATATTACAGAGTAAATGTAATCTTGACATTTGAGACCATGCAAGGCCCAAGCCAAAATATCACTGACAAATTTGTTGTAATAATAACTTTCTAATTAACTATTGAGCTAACTTTGACTAATTTTCCTTTAACATTAACTTTTACAATAACTTATAAGTTGCTGCTAAAATATCTTTGACTATAATACTAAATGTAGGTAGCTTATATTAAATCAAAATCTGGCTATAGGTGGCCAATGTGATTTGGAAGAAGTAAATGTTGATTGGCCTTGTCATCTGGCTGTGTCTTCTTCATATATTTGGTTTCTCTGATTTGTCATTTAATCTTAAATCTGTCTTCATCTTTGTATCCTTTCTTTCACTGCTTCTTTAACTGTGTTTTTCACTTGTGTTCACCTTTCTGCCTTCTTCTTAACTTTGTCCTTTACTTTGAACCTGACTGTTGTGTTTAACTCTTTTTCTTTTACTGTCCTTTGAATTTAAAAAACCTTGATGATGTCGGGATGAATGTATAAACACAGACAATCATTAATGCCTCCCTTTTTGCTCGATTGGTGCTTCTGATCATTCTCATGCTCCTAATCCTTTAATGAATAAGGCTTCTGGATCGTCACCCAAAGAACCCTATTTTAAACAATTTTTGGAACTTCGAAACGCAATATGATTATTGCATTTTCTGATACACCGATCACCTACAAAATAAAAACAATTTATTAATAAAAATGTGAGCTCCACAGGGAGGCAATATGGCTTTGAGGATCTCGGTAAACCTTTGGACAGAGTCCAGACAATGGAGGCTTTTTGGTTTCTACGTTGGGCTATGGCCTTCCAGGCATTTGAGAAACATTGCAGGGGTCAACACAGAGGTTTCGGGACTTATCGCAGGTGCGGTGGGTAGGTGGTTAGAATCGTAAATAGATGACGATTTTCATTCATACACGGCGGGAGGGGGGGGGTGGTTACTGGTTTATTGCACGAGGCGTAGGCTGTTTGTGGTTTTGGTTGGGGGGCATGTGATGAGACGAGGTGGCGACATGTGGCGGAGGGGAGGGGTGCAAAAACTGCCTATTTCGCAAGCCCTCCAAGTATTTAAACTTTGGGCATTCCCGGTTGCGATACAAGGTTAGGACCGTCGGATCAGGCGTGGGAAATCAGATGGTGGTCGAGGTTTATTGAAATGGCGGGCCAAAATATGCTGTGGGTCCCAGGGTTAAGTGGGGTCGACATTTCAAATGAGACAAAGGGTTTTAATATTTAGTGTGGGTTTTTATAATGCGGGGCCCAGGGTATATTTAGAGTCGAAGTGCTTATCATAAGGTGGGGGCTAGGGTTATATGAAATTGAAGGGTGAAGGTTTAGAGCGGGGGTTCAAAACATATAAGGGGTCGGGTTTTTTTAAAATAAACAGGGTCTATCTAAAAAGAGTGGGTCCCGAATAAATTAAATTTATTTTAAAACAATGTAAAAATGGGTTTTTTTACATTGTTTCAATAGAAGAAGGGGAATGAATGAAGGGGAGATTATTTTAGCAATGGGAGTGGGGTTTTAGGTAGGGAAAGGGGTTAAAATGAGGGTTTTAGGGTTAAACATGGGATTTCAAAACATGAGAGTGTTTGGGAAGGTAAAATGAGAGAAGATGGAGAGATTTAGATGAAAATAATGAAGGCAATGAGATTTCTAAAAATAAATGATAGTCAGGGAATGTTATTTTCAGCAAACTGTAAAAATTACACATTCATCTAGGGATATTGTAGAATATAGGAGACTAACACCCACCATCTTGCTGGAGTAGCGCACAAGCCAAGATCCAAAGCATGGAACCGTCATTCTGTTGGTACAGACCTTTCCAGTTCTCCTAGGAATATGTTTACATCAGTTGAGACATCATAATGTGGGAAATCCCGTACCTCAGATGTTATGAAACACAGAGCGCAGGTCACACGATTACAACATAGCACATACACCTCATGCAGTTGGTTCTGCCAATTCTCTAATTCTTCTTCAGAGTCTGAAAAAAAAGAACTATCCTTCTCCCATTTAAGATTCCCATATGCTATCAGATTAATCTAGTCTTCTTTGCGCAAAGTTAGCTTATATATTTTATCAATCTCATCCTCTGCATGTACTGGTTCAGTATACCTTTCACCTTCTGCAAGATATAGGGGAATGATGACCCTAACTCCATTGTTCTCAAATTCCATCCTCCTTTTCTTCAAATTGATAACAACATCCATGTCAATGGCCCAATCCAATCCTAGTAGTGCAGGATAGGGATCAGTATCATCTACAATTTGTATTATGATTTCAAAATCTTCCAACACCTTAAATCCTTCTATATTGACCACAACTTTTGACAATCTCCCCAAGGGAATGATCTTATGCTGGTTAGCCATGCGCAGTTGGATAGTGGACCATTCCAGCTTCAGTTCTCCCATGTGTTGCCAGGTTTGTTTAGGTAGAACATTAGCATCTGATCCCAAATCCAAAATGACTTGGTCCATTTCATAAGCATCGATCTACGTAGTCAAACACATATCTATACCAATTATTTTCTTGTTCTTATAGATTTTGTTGGTTGATCACTGTTCTACCAGAGGTTGTTCTTTTTCTGTGCAATTGTCTATCAATGCCTGCAAATTTTCAACAACCTTTTTGTTGCGCAACAACTTTATGCATGCTTGTAGGAATGGCTTAATCTCTTCTTCTCCTCTGATTCCTTTCAGTGTTCTACCACTTTTTGAAGTATCTGCTTCCATGAATTCTTTCCTTGCTTAAATAAAGGTTTCTTTTACGTGTTGAATATTAAGGCCTTCTTTTGTTTTAGGTGCTATTCGGATCCATATATCAGAAGTAGGTTGCTTCCCTTTATCTTCATTGGTAGGTACACCACTCCTGGTAACTACATTCATACAAGGATCTTCCTCCCGAGTCTTTGCGCGAACCATCTGAAGGTTCTGCTTTGGGGTCTTCTTTCATTCATCAAAAGAAATGAAACACAAACATGAATATCTCATCAAAACTTAATATAAACTTATGAATTCTGCTTAAAAATTAATGATATGATCACATGAAAGGATACATATGGTTGTAAGGAGAAATAAAAATTCATATTGATGATAAAGCTAAGAAGAAACCATTTCAATAAGCATACCATAATAATCTCAAGATAATTATGCAACTGTCTTTGATATCACTGTAAAATGATGTACACAAGCTCCACAGTATGACTACCAAGTATCCAACCCTCACAATGAGTTAATTTTGAGTAAATTTAGAAAAATAAACAAGATTCCACCTCTATGGGTCGAAACCTTATCCAAAACAACTAATTAATTCACCTAATGACTCGTAACCTAATTTCTAGGGGAGTTAGAACAACTTCCCCCTTTTTAGCTAACAAGTTTGAGTCTTTGTCTCAAGTCATTAAACACAATATCCTTTAACAAGGATGAAAATAAATAGGCTCATTAACCATGAAACAACTAATGGGAAAGTTTTTACATAGTCCAACTTCAATATTTTGCCTTCATGTGTCCAAAAAAGTCTTCAAACCCATAAGTGCACCGTGCTCTCTCATAAACGCAACAAAATTTAGCAGAAGCGTAGCGAAATTTGGAGGATGATTTGGATGACTTTGGTGCATCTCTAAACTTGGTTGGAGGTTGGTAAAGGTATCTGAGGATGTCCACAATACCTCTGAAGCTTCAAACCACCAAAAAATTATCTCCAAGACACCTCAAAACTCATTCTACCACAACTACTCTAGAAACGCAGTGTGTGGCTCCAAAAAGTGGCAGAAATGTGAAAAATTGATGGTTTTTTACCTTTTCCTGCAAATTTATGAATTGAAAAGAGACACAAAGTGAATTTTTGAGATGTAAAAGTCAAGAGACACCTGCACATGCTTACCATTTGTAATTTGAAGCCTCTAAGAAAAAGCGCAACGGGGCCACACTGCATTTCTGTGCACCTATTTTGCATGTATTACCAAAAGCTCAAAACTGATCAAAATTTTCCCAAACTTCTCTCCTTTTGCATTTTTTAGTCATGGATTCAAGAAAATAAGCATGCATCAGCCAATATTTTAAGGCTATCCTTATTCTTGATCTTTCTTAGGGTCTTTGTGAGATTTTTCTTCATGTTCTTAACCCTAATCTCGCAAATCAAATTTCTTGTGTAATAGTGCCTTGCCATGTGCCTCTGCATGGCAATATTTCTATTTTCCTTCTCGAGTAGCTTTTCCAAATACACATTCACTTTTTCAAGAAAATAATCTCTAACTTTCTCATCCTCATCGCTTATGTGGTAAAATATAGTATCTTGAGCTTGAGCAACAACTATGGTGTAATGAGCTTGAGGAGGAGATGGTTCCTTGTCTTTCTCTTTCTTCCTTGCCAATGCTCTTGTGGTAGGTCTCCTTGGATGCCTTTGAATATCTCTATCTTAAATCTTCTCTACATATATCACTACCTTACCTTTGTCTTCAACTACTTTGTTGGATGATGGAGGCTCTTGTGAGGTACTTTGCTGCATCAAGATCATTTTCAAGTGCCTATTTTCCTGTTTCAAGACGGCCACCATAAATTTTACCTTTGAGAGATCATCCCGTAGTCCCTTGATTTGTGCTTGCTGCTCCTTGATAATGTCTACATTTGACTTATCTCCATGGTCAAGTATTTGTTCTTCATGAGGCATCTCTTCATTATTATGCTGCAAGGGTGACTCATTTCCATGCCTAGGTGATTGCTCCAACGCTTCTCCCTGAACTTCTTCGATTGTAGCTTCCTTAGGCAGCCTTCTAGCTTGTGACCTAGTCAGAGGTTTAGGTGTAAGCATGTATTCAGCTATCTTGGGGGGGAAAACCAATCATTTCCCCTTCTTGTAGGTTTGAGAAACCTTTTCCCTAGGTTGTCTTTTGGTCACTGAAGGTATGCTAGATGGCTTAGATCTTTGTGGCCCAGATGATGTAGGAGTATTGATGATTTTGGACTGAGGAGACATAAAAAAAGAGATGACGCCTCCAAAAAATCCTCCCAAGACATATTAACCTGTGTGAGCTGATGAAGAACTATGACTTTGACCAAGGCATGATGGAATAGGCTAGTTGAATTGTATGTTCCTTTAGTCTGCACTTTCTCAGTCATCTTTGCAAGACTTCTAAATATGTAGTTAGGAAGATTGAGTGGTTGAATAGAGGTGAAGTGCATCAAAAATTTAATGTGGTACTGATACAACCTACTAAACCTACCTTCACAAGTGAAATATTTCATTATCATCTTCATCAAAGGAATGTATTTATCTAACAACTGTCTACTAGGGAAGACATGAGAGGGATCTTCTTTGTCCCGTGGCTTGAGAAAAATTATGTAGTTTTGAATGTCTAAATCCATTCCCTTAAACCATATTTCTCCTTGATTGGGGATCCTTGAGGCTGATGCTATGACTTCTATTGAGACCAAGAATGTTGGGAATACTGAGAGGGGGGTGAATTAGTATTTCTTTTCAATTGTTAATTATTTCCAGTTAGATTCTTCACAATTAAAAATGGAGAGGTGTATAATAATGATATTAAGGATTAATCAGAACTTCAATCCCTTTTTTTAAATAATGGTATACAATAGATGAGTGAAGGGCACCAACCCTTTTAATGAAACAGGCACCAACCTGTTGCCAAGCACCAACTTGGACTTTGATGAGGCTCTGACCTCTAGGGCTTCGACCCTATCTTCTCAAGGCACCAACCTTGTGTTTAGGGGCACCAACTTTTAGGACACCAATCCTTCAGTCTTATTTTGATAATAAATAAATGGTGTACTTACTTGAATTTCTTCAATAGAATACTGGACTCCAACAACTTGAGTTTGACTGTCCAAAGATCTTCAACTTTCAAACCTCCACTATTTTCTACTTATGCCTTGATGATCTCCAACAAAGTTGCTTCAAGGTGCTGGACTGTATCTCAGTGCTATCCTTGTAGCCCTCTCCACAGCCAGGTCTGAATTTATGTTTCCTCCACAGTCAATAGCAATAAATCCGAGATTATGTTTATAGCTTTGAGTTCATAAAGGATAGTCCATAGTCCGAGCTGTGATGAGATCTGTGTTTTTTTTACCATTGGATCTGATATTTAATCCTTCACACAATAGCCACTGCACCGAGATTTTGTCTGTCAAGAATGTTACATAACCGAGCTCCTATAGGACTGAGGTCCGAAGTATTGTAGTTCTTTGGCAACATGAACTTTTCTGTATAGTACCAATTGTTCACAGGTCGAGATCCTATTCCAGTTACTCAATTCCACAGGTCCAAGGTGAGGGCATGGAAAATTTTAGGGGCTAATATTAGCAGGTGGGCTAATTTTCCATGGTTTTTCTAAAAAAAAGATTCACCAATTTCCATTTTTTTATAAAAATGATTCGCCCAAATTTTACAATATAAAATTATTTTACCTTAAAAATAGCCAACATTATATAGAAAATATATATAATATCATTATAAATTTGAATAATTTTACAAATACATCAATAAACATTTTGTAGTTTGCATATTAGGGACTAGTGAGATTCGTCGATTTTTTAAACTTCAAAATAATTTTCCATCCTTAAAATTTTCCTTGGGTGAGGGAGATGAGGTATGTGTGACTGTTCTTGACCTAATGATCACAAGTTACACTGCTCAGTCTACAATTCCAACCCTTCAAGCTTCAGATATAAATTATTTTCTTTAAGGTAAACCATTGGTTCATTGCCCACAGGTGGCTTTCCACTGTTCTAGTCCAAGCTACACAGATCAACAATTTCTCAATCTAAGCTCCACAGAGATTAGGCCAGAGACTATAATTCTTCCACAGGACTACAATCCAAGCTTTTAAATGAACTCCATAGGTGGCTATCACTTCCTCGGTCTCCTCAGTTCAGGAGTTGTGAACTCCCCTTGCTGTGATCTACACTGAATTATCTTCACCGAAAAGAATAATGACTCTGAAATGGATGAACGCAGATTTATATATATAGTAGTTTGTCCCTATGAAGAGACACATCCATTGGAAGAAAGGCCGACATTATATGACTGCATAGGTTGGCTTGTCTGTAAATATTTTTTTTTTATAGGTCAGCTTGACTGTAAATATATATATATTTTTTATCTTAAAAATTCAGTTTCTCACAAACTAATGGGAGTTTCGGGGCAAGTAAGAGCTTGTTGGAAAGAGGGAAAAATCCTCTTTAATATGGTCTAGGATTCATTGTGAAAGGATGCCTCCAAGGTGTCTAAATTTATTTTTCTTTGTGACTGTTTCATAAAATTTTAGTGCAGAAGGTGATTGGGACAGTAATAGATCATTAAAGCTTCCTCATAATGGTGTGTCTTCCATGTCATCATATGTCATAGTGCAGCATCTATCAATATTTCATTAAGAGAGCTCATCAAGAGAGCTTATATTCCATCAATGACAATTATTGCCTAACAATCTCCCCCTTTGTCATTGATGGAAATATTATAGAATTCTCTCCCCCTTTGACATCAATGGAAAATGGGGTGCCCAAGTACTCCCCCTGCTATGCTGCTCCCCCTGACATGCTGATTGATTTAATGTGATGCAAGAGCAATGACCCCCATATTTTGGCGAAGATACTCAAATGCTTCTCATGGAAGAGGTTTTGTAAAGATATCCACAATTTGCTCTTTTGTATTGATGTATTCCAACCTAATATTGTGTTCAACAACTTGTTCACAGAGAAAGTGGTATTTGATTGGAATATGTTTGGTTCTTGAGTGCATCACCGGATTCTTTGAAAGACTGATGGCAATAGTATTGTCACAAAAAATAGTAATTGGTTGCTTAGTTTCTATGTTGACATCCTTCAAGGCTTCCTTCATCCATAGAATTTGTGTACAACAATCAGCAGCAACTATACATTCGGCTTCAGCTGTAGAAAGGGATATAGATGATTGCTTCTTGCTGAGCCAAGATACAAGACAATCTCCCATAAAGAGTGCATTTCCACTGGTGTTTTTTTCGATCATCCACGCTTCCGGCCCAATCATCATCAGAATAAGCTGTCACCATAAGAGTTGAACTCTTAGGATACCAAAGACCGAAATCAGTCGTTCCTTTCAGATATCTAAGAATTCTTTTCACAGTTGCTAGATGGGATTGTTTAGGACTTGATTGAAATCTTGCTACCATTCCTACTGCTTGCATAATATCAGGTCTTGTAGCAGTTAAGTATGGGAGAGCTCCAATTATTGACCTGTAAAGAGTTGCATCTATTTGGGGAGTATCATCGTCTTTGCTTAGTTTACAATCTGTGGTCATTGGTGTGCTCATAGGTGCACAATCTTCCATCCCATATTTTTTAAGCATGTCTTTAAGATATTTTGCTTGAGATATAAACATGCCTGCAAATGTTTGAGATATTTGTAGCCCAAAAAAGTAAGACAACTCACCAATCATTAACATCTTGAATTTTTTGGACATATTTAGAGCAAATTCATGGCTCATTTCTTCATCATTGCTAGCAAAGATTAGATCATCGACGTAAACCAGAGTGATCAGAAGTTTTTCCTTGTCCATCTTCCTACGGATATTGCTACCTGCCACTCCTTTTTTGAAACCTTTTTGTTGCAGATAGTGATCCAACTTTGCATACCATGCTCTAGGGGCTTGTTTCAATCCATACAATGCCTTTTTTAGTTTGCATACAAGGTCTTTTCCTTCAGAAGATCAAATCCTTCTGGTTGCTCCATGTAAACTTCCTCCTTAAGATCTCCATTCAGGAATGTTGATTTTACTTCAATTTGATAAACCTTGAATCCTTTTGAGCAAGTAAATGCTAGAAACATTCTTATGGCTTCCATTCGAGCTACTGGTGCAAAGGTTTCTTCGAATTCAATTCCTTTGATTTGCGAGTATCCTTTGTAGCCAAGTATGGCTTTATTTATGATGATTTGTCCATCTTCATTCATCTTGTTTTTGAATACCCATTTTGTTCCAATTATATTTTTATCTTTTGGGCGAGGTACCAGTTCCCAAGTCTCATTTTTTTTCGATTTGAGACATTTCTTCTTCCATGGCCTTAATACAATGAGGATCATTGCTTGCTTGAGAAAAAATTTCAGGTTCTATTAAAGATAATAGAGCCACATCATTTTTTCTAGGGGTGCTTATCATCCTTCTTCGAGTTTGGATTCCTTCATCTATATTTCCGATGACCTGTTTTTCTAAATGATATCTTTGAACAAACTTGATCTTGGAGGGATTTTGTGAAGATTCATTTTGAGGTTCTCTTCAAGGTTCTTCATTCTCCTCTTCTTTTTCAGGTTCTTCTTCTTCACTTTGTTCAAAGAAAGGCTCAACTTCATGATCTTCAATTCCTTTTTCTGGAAGGCCTTCATCAATCTTTACATCAATTCTTTCCACCATTCTTCATAGACAATAGTTGTAACATTTGTAAGCTTTGCTCCTAGTGGAGTATCCAAGAAATATTCCTTCATCAAATCTTGAATCAAATTTACCTGGTGAGTCATCATTTATTTTTATGAAACATTTGCTTCCAAAAACCCTGAAATATTTTACTGAAGCATGTCTTCCTTTCCATAATTCATAAGGAGTCTTTTCATTATTTGGTCTTAGTTGAGTTCGATTTAAGGTGTAAACTACGGTGCCAACTGCTTCTCTCCAAAATTTTGGTTGAAAATCGGCTGCTAGTAGCATTGTCCTTGCCATTTCTTGAATGGTTCAGTTCCTTCTTTCAACTACTCCATTTTTCTAGGGTGTCCTAGCAGTAGAGAGTTCTCTTTCGATTCCATGCTCTTTACAGAATTTATCGAACTCTTTTGAGGTGAATTATCCTCCTCTATCCATTCTAAGACAGTTAATCTTAGAATCTTTCTCATTCTCAATGAGAGCCTTAAGTTTTTTAAAACATTCAAATGCTTCGGATTTATATTTTATGAAATATATCCACATCATTCTAGTATAGTCATCAAAAAATAGAGAAAAGTACCTTTCACCCTGAAGAGTTGGAGTTCTGGTTGGCCCACACAAATCTGCATGAATAATTTCCAAAGGTTTTGTTGTTGAGAACTCCTTAGTTTTGTGGCTAGTTCTAGTTTGCTTTCCATGTTGGCATGAGCCACATACAACTTGATTTGGTTTGCACATTTTTGGAATATCCCTTACTGCATTAATTTTGCTGATGTTGACTAGGTTATCAAAACTTGTATGCCCCAATCGCTTGTGCCATAACCAACTTTCATTTGTTTGACTTAAGTAACATTTATCTTCTTGAATTCTACTGAGAATGTAAACATTATCTGGTGTTCTTACTCCTTTCGCCACATGCTCTCCTGAGGACGAGTCTCTTATTTCACAATTTTTTGTACTAAAGACAACATTATGTCCTTGGTCACAAATCTGGCTCACACTTAAGAGATTGTGTTTGAGCCCTTCTACCAGCAAGGTATTTTGAGTCTTTCCTAGTCCATTGACAAGGGTAGCAGTCCCTTTTCCAATGATTTTAGCAGATCCACTTCCAAAGGATAAATTTCCATTTTTCTTGTTCAATGAGATAAACTTCTTTTGGTCACCTGTCATATGTCTCGAGCATCCACTATCCACGAACCAATGATTTTCTTCACTATGAGCACATAGAGCTAGGCCACATTTATCAGTTTTGAGATTTACGTTTTTAGCTTTTTCCCTTTTGAGAGGGAAATTTTGTTCATTATGATCATAATCATCACATAGTGAGCAAGACGGATCAAACTTAGCCAAAGGATCAAAGGAATTGTAAGTTTTGATTTGTTCTTTCTCTTTAGGCCCACGCAGTTGGTTTGGTTGATTATTCAATCTTGTGCTTCATTCTTATGAGCCTTGCAATGCTTAGCTTGATGCCCAAAGTTTTTACAATTGTAACAATGCCCAAGAAAAATAGTTTGATACCTGTTGAATTATCCATAGCTTGAATCAACATTCGTCCTTGAAATTTCTCTTTCAAATATTGGTTTTGAGATGTGACCTTTTTCCTGAGATGATTTTTCTTCTTTTGGATGGCAAGAGAGTACATCAGCATAACTTCTGGCATTATTCTTCGTACTTGATTATTCTCCTTTGAAATCAATTCTAGACTTGTCATGTTGAGGCCTTTGAGTGTTAAGAATGTTGTCAAGAGCTAGAGAGCTTTGCCAAATCCTTTTGATTTCCTCTAATTCCTTTCTTAGGGACACTATTTCAGCTTCACGTTTTTCACAGATATCATCCTTCTCTTTTAACTTGATGTTCAAGAAGTCTTCCCTTCTTTTTGCTTCCTCTCTTTCTATTTTGAGAGAAATTATCTTCTTGTGTAGATTCTCATTTTCTTCAATGGCATTCATCAAAAAACTATCCATGTTTCTTTCATCTTCCAATTCTGAGTCATCATCATTTTTAAATGCCATGAATAATGTTTCTTTGCTTCCAACATAATCACTTTCCTCATATGATTCATCATCTCTTTCTTTGTGATGATGCATATTTCTGGTTGATTTATTTTTGATAACTACAAATTCATCTTCATCGGACTCATCTTGTTTGGAGAAGAAGTTTTTTTTATTAAACCCTTTCTTTTTGTACGTCATCCTTTTAGAGTCCTTTTCATCATCACTATCATGTTTATGGGGACATTTAGCAGCGTAATGACCTATTCTTCCACAATTGAAACAAATAAGAGGGTACTTACCTTTTAGCTTGGATACTCTTTTTAGTCTTCGTACAAATTGAGTTAATTCGTTTCCAGTATCAAATTCATTGTTGTTGTAATTCCATCCTTTTCCTTCTTTTGTAGATCTTGAGGCTTTGAAGGATGCTTCTTTGAAATTTGGACTCCCTTTCCTCATCTCATAGGCAATGAGAATTCCATGGAGTTCATCCATCTTGAGAGTATCTAGATCCTTCATTTCTTCTATGGCACTTACTTTGGAGTCAAATCTGTTAGGAAGCGATCTCAGGATTTTTTTTACAATGGTGCTTTCTTCAACATTTTCTCCTAGTCCTCTAAGAGAGTTAACCACTTCAACTACTCGAAGGAAATATGATGCAATATCTTCTTCATCATCCATTTTCAGACTCTCGAATTGTCTTCTATAGGTTTGAAGCTTTGCCTTCTTGACTTTGGAGTCGCCATCATATAGAGAAACCAACTTATCCCATACTTCTTTGGTTGAGTCACAGTTCATGACTTTCGTAAATTCGGAATCGGTAATTCCACTAGTGATGGAATTTAAAGCTTTAGCATTAGCAATGTAAGCTCTTCTTTCATATTGATTAGTTGGAAGATTTGTGGGAGCTTTGTACCCATCCAGAACAGAGTGCCATACTTCAGGACCAAGAGACATTAGATTGTAGGACATCCTCTTTTTCCAAAAACCAAAATTCATTCCATCAAAGATAGGTAGTTTCCCTGTTGCTTCCATGTTCTTCATTGTGCCTAAGAATCCTTCTTCCAGCTGTTAGGCTGATATTGAAGAAGCTGGCTCTGATACCAATTGTTGGAAATACTGAGAGGGGGGTGAATCATTATTTATTTTAAATTGTTAATTATTTCCAGTTATATTCTTCACAATTAAAAATAGAGAGGTGTATAATAATGATATTAAGGATTAATCAGAACTTCAATCCCTTTTTTTAAATAATAGTATACAACAGATGAGTGAAGGGCACCAACCCTTTTAATGAAACAGGCACCAACCTGTTGCTAAGCACCAACTTGGAATTTGATGAGGCTCCGACCTCTAGGGCTTTGACCCTATCTTCTCAAGGCACCAACCTTGTGTTTAGGGGCACCAACCCCTAGGACACCAATCCTTCAGTCTTATTTTGATAATAAATAAATGGTGTACTTACTTGAATTTCTTCAATAGAATACTGGACTCCAACAACTTGAGTTTGACAGTCCAAAGATCTTCAACTTTCAAACCTCCACTGTTTTCTACTTACACCTTGATGATCTCCAACACAATTGCTTCAAGGTGCTAGACTGTATCTCAGTGCTATCCTTGTAGCCCTCTCCACGGCCAGGTCCAAAGTTATGTTTCCTCCACAGTCAACAGCAATAAATCCAAGATTATGTTTATAGCTCCGAGTTCATAAAGGATAGTCCACAGTCCGAGCTGTGATGAGATCTGTGTTTTGTTTACCACAGGATCTGATATTTAATCCTTCACACAGTAGTCACTGCACTGAGATTTTGTTTGTCAAGAATTTTACATAACCGAGCTCCTACAGGACTGAGGTCTAAAGTATTGTAGTTCTTTGGCAATATGAACTTTTCTATATAGTACCAATTGTTCACAGGTTGAGATCCTATTCCAGTTACTTCATTCCACAGGTTCGAGGTGAGGGAGATGAGGTATGTGTGATTGTTCTTGACCTAATGATCACAAGTTACACTGCTCAGTCTACAATTCCAACCCTTCAAGCTTCAGATACGAATTATTGTCTTTAAGGTAAACCATTGATTCATTTCCCACAGGTGGCTTTCCACTATTCTAGTCCAAGCTACACAGATCAACAATTTCTCAATCTGAGCTCCACAGAGATTAGGCCAGAGACTGTAATTCTTCCACAGGACTGCAATCCAAGCTTTTAAATGAACTCCAAAGGTGGCTATCACTTCCTCGGTCTCCTCAGTTCATGAGTTGTGAACTTCCCTTGCTGTGATCTACACTAAATTATCTTCACTGAAAAGAATGATGACTCTGAAATGGATGAAAGAAGATTTATATATATATATATATATATATATATATATATATATATATATATATATATATATATATATATATATATATATATATATATATATATATATATATATATATATATATATTAGTTTGTCCCTATGAAGATACACATCCATTGGAAGAAAGGACGACATTATATGATTGCATAGGTCGGCTTCTCTGTAATTTTTTATTTTTTTATAGGTCAGCTTGACTGTAAATATATTTTTTTTTATCTTAAAAATTCAGTTTCTCACAAACTAATGGGAGTTTCGGGGCAAGTAACATCTTGTTGGAAAGAGGGAAAAATCCTCTTTAATATGGTCTAGGATTCATTGTGAAAGGATGACTCCAAGGTGTCTAAATTTATTTTTCTTTGTGACTATTTCATAAAAATTTAGTGCAGAAGGTGATTGGGATAGTAAGAGATCATTAGAGCTTCCTTATAATGGTGTGTCTTCCATTTCATCATATGTCATAGTGCAGCATCTATCAATCTTCCATTAAGAGAGCTCATCAAGAGAGCTTATATTCCATCAATGACAATTATTTACCAACACAAGAAGTCCATCCCTGCTATGGTAGTCTTGTTCCTCTTAAAACTGGTGGCAAATACACTAGTCATCTTATAATGGTGGCCCACCTCTTGTATTTTCTCACAAAACCCTAGGCATCCTACTTTTTCAAAAGAGTTTTTGATGAATTTTGATGCATTTATATCCTACATATGAGTTGGCTCATATCTGGAGACATGTCTTCCCTTGTTTTACTTCTTATTTTCACTGGCCATGGTGTTGGTTTTGATTATCAAGAAACCCTATTTTGATAGGAGGGAAGAGTAAGGTTTTAGGGCTGCAAAACAGGGGAAAAAGAGAAGCGAGTTTAGGGAGGGAAATGGAGGGGATACAAGACTAAGAAAAAAAAAATAGGGGGGATAGGGATAGGTGTTAGGGAACACAGTGGAAGTGGAATTTCACTGAATGGATGAGGGAAGAAGGGAAAAAAGTGAAAAACACAGTCAAAACCATGGAACGCAACAGAAGCGTAGTGTGGGATAGGGTTTTAGGGGAAAAATAGTGGAATGAAGGAAATTAGTGTGAAATATGATTGGGGAAGGTTTGATAGGTGTTTAAAAGGGTAATGGGGCAGAAAAAACTGGGAAATTCTCTGTGAGATAAATAAAAAACCAATGAAAGCTTAAAGTGCAGCGAAACCCTAGGAGAGTGATTGTATTCATTTTTTGTGAGAAATTACTACATGAAAGAGTTGATGAAGGGCTTTACTTACTTTCTCAAGAGTATCTAAAGCTTGTAGAATGATAATTGAAACATGTTGTTGCTTTCTTTAGCTTCCAAACTGGAAAATGCAATGTGTTTTCCAGAAGTGAAACGTGCTTGATGGCAACGGTTTGGCAGAGAATAATTCAAGGTTCTGATGGCTAAGATGAAGCACAATGGTGGAGAAGTATTCTTGGAGGATGGAACGAAGCTTTTGAATGCTTGATGGTCGTTTTATTGCTTGAAAGTCAGTTTTTTTCTTTGGTGATGGTGTGACATCACATGTCCTTTTGAGAAATGACTTGATGAGGTAGTGTACCGCAACTTGATTTCTTTGTTTGGAAAGGTTACATCTCCATGTTGGCTGAATGTACCTTCGATACCTTTTTGACAAACTTATCCCTAATTACTAACTCCCATGATGGTGAAAATGGTGATGACATGACTCCCATGTAGATTTTGATGACAAGAGAAAATGATGACACCTGATGCATACCTTAACCATGACTTGGAAATTCGAACCCTTTAAGTATGCATGTGAATGAATTAATTACCAAAATAATGACCAAGACACTCATTTGATGACCTTGAAAATGGAGGGAGTAGTAATGATACCTAGGACATGACTCAAGACTTATTTGACAATAAAAAGACATGTCAAATTTATTTGAAAATTTAAAATTTTGACCAAAGACATCCGACAATATTGAAAGAGAAAATTTGATCACTGGTGACTCATAGACACTAACACCACCGACGAAAATTATGACTCAAATGTGTCAGATAATCGAAGACAATGAGTCAAATAACTGATGAATATACGTCATGTTTTCACCCCATTTTTACTAGTGATCCTATGATTAACAAAATCTCTGCTTCCTATAAATATAATTCTTTTCAAAATTTATTCGGAAAATCGACGTGTAATCAGAACATCATTGAAGTTCTTAATAGCATTTAATCTGAAGCATTGTGTAATGATCACTGGTTCTAAACAAACTAAGAAGACAAAGAGGGAACACAACTAGTATATGTTGTAGCACATTGAAACGATGTGCACAAGAGAGGTATGTGTGGGAGAACTTTTATCCCCTCACATCCACACCTACACAAAAATTCCCCATCCACACACTTCTTCTATAGATTGTGAAACATCAATTTTCACATTATTTGACACATATTTTCCCATTTCATGGCAACATTTTGGCGAAATGTTACATAAACTCAATCAAATTCTTGCGTCATGGACTACTGCACATTACAAAAATAATTAATGCTTAATCCTATGATTAACCAAAGCTCCACTACCCATAACTCTAGTATTTGTTGCATTTATTTGGTGAATCCACGCATAATCATGACATTGTTAAAGTGCTTAATAACATTTACTTCGATAACTTGCTTCGTTATGTTTTACTTTCACTAGATTTGTGTCCAATATTTACATGTTTACTTTGATGTTTCTTTCGCACACATTTACAGTTTCACACATATGTAGGCATTTCCTTCAACATCTAATTGTTCCATACATTTCTACTTTTCGCATTGCTTCTTTCCCATATGCTCTAGTTCAGACGATTGCTTTCTAGCATTTCTTATTTTGCACATTGTGGTACTCAATGCTATCAACTATTTCAACACTACCTGTTGTCATTACAATGATTTCATGGCATAATATTAATCATTGTTTAATGGTTTTTTTAAATTTAAAAATTGGGCTTGGAACTTCATGATTTTCATCCATATGCTATGTTTCTTTTTGCTTGTTTTAAAATGCATGGAGTTTACGAAAAAATTTTGTAATTAGGTTTTCAAATCCTATAATTGGTGAAACTAAATTCATAATTGTAAAACCAATTTTAGATTGGCATTTTAGAGTTAATTTCATAACTAGACTCCATAGGGTAGAAATTTTTTAAATTTTTAGTATACAGAATAACAACACATATTCTACATCTCTACATGCATTCCCATTCAACACATTTATTCCACACATTGCAAAATGTCAATTTTAACTAGGAGCTACATTACTACTTTAATTTTTTATTGGTTCACGTTAGGCTAAAAACTAGCATTTTAAAACTAATTTTAGTTTTTAAATTTTTTTAATTTTAACATAGATTTTAAATTTTTAGTGTGCAGAATAAAGGATGTGTAGAAGAGGTGTATGTGTGGGAGAACCCCTATTCCCCCAATTATGCACCTCCGTATACATTCCCCCTCCGCAAACTTCTTTTGCACACTACTAAAGGTCAATTTTCACTTTTTTTGATATACATATTTTCATGTTCTCCAACAATGTTTTGGAGAAATGTCACATACATTCAACTAGCCTATCATGGTGTCGATCACCACATATTAAAGAATAATTTAAGGCTTAATACTATGATTAAAAAATTCTCTCTTGTAGGTAAATATAATTATTTTTGGCATTTATTCAACAAATCAACTTGTAATCAAAACATCCTTAGAGTGCTTAATAACATTTACTCTGTATAATTCTCACTGGCTCTAAACAAACCAAGAATATGTAGAGGGAGAAATTTTATTCCCCTACATTTTCACCTCCACATATATTCCCCCTCCACACACTTCTTCTACACGCTGCAAAACGTCAATTTTCATGTTATTTGGCACACATATTTTCATTTTTTGGTGAAATGTAACATAAACTCAATTCCGGTGTTGTGGATTAGCGCATACTAAAAAATCAATTAATATTTAATCCTAAGATTAACCAAATCTTTGCTGCCTACAAATGTAAGTCTTTTCGGCATTTATTCGATGAAACGATGCATAATCAAGATATTGTTTGAGTGCTTAATAGCATTTACTATGATAATTTGCTTCATTACTAGCTAATGTTTTACTTTGACTAGATTTGTGTCCAATTTTTACTTTCATTATTATTATTATTATTATTATTTAATGTTTCTTTCGCACACATTCCCACTTCCGCACATTCGTAGGCATTTCCTTCTCCGTATACTTGTTCCATACATTTCTAATTTTCACACTGGTTCTTTCCCATACGCTCTACTTTGGGCAATTGTCTTCTGGAATTTGTCTTTTTTTCGCACGTTGTGGTACTCAGTGCTACCAATTCTTTCTACGCTACCTGTTGTTATTACAATAATTTCATGGCATAATATTAATCATTGTTTAATGGATTTTACAATTTAAAAATTGGGTTTGGAACTTCATGCTTTTCATCCATATGTTATGTTTCTTTTTGCATGTTTTAAAATGCACAGAGTTTACTAAAACGTTTTGTGGCTAGGCTTTCAAATCCTATAATTGGTAGAACTAAATTCATAATTGTAAAACTAATTTTAGATTGGCATTTTAGTGTTATTTTCGTACCTTGACTCCATAGGGTAAACAAATTTTAAAATTTTAAAATGCAGAATAATGGAGCACATTCCACATCTCCACATGCATTCCCCTTCAACACTGTTGATGGCCAAAGTTTACCATGATCAACATTGGGGATATGACCCGGTCAGGGCCCAAACTAGGCCCTTATCCGTTTAGGATTGTGATTCCCATTGGTTAAAATGAGTCTAGTTGCCCTTTTTATAAAACTAATCTAAACTAAATGTTAATCTAAATCTAACTAATCTAAAATCTAAACTAACCCTAAAATTATCCTATGTATGCTAATGTATGATGTTTTTTGTGGTCACAAGCAAAAAAGAAGAATAAGGAATTACACACTTGCAGTTGCTTGAACAAGGTAATCCTTTGAGTTAACTAAAACGAGGGCTCAACAAAGCCACATAGATTTTCGCTCCTACAAAATGATACTTTCGAAATTGTATTTAATTAAAATAAATAAAAATGCAATCTACCTTCATATGAAAATGACAAGAAAAAATCTAATCTATCTCGATTAGGAAAAGTTATAGATATTGTCCCAATCAAGAGCAAAGATAAAAGGAAGTGGGCCAAAATTGAACCTAAGATTAGAATGAGCTAACAGTTCAAAGAAATATTTCATATGATCTATAGATAATAAGATAGATGTGCAAATATGAATATCTCCATAAATAGTTATGAAGATTCAAATGAAAACATAATTAAATTCAATTATGGATGGATTCAAAATCAACAATACAATTGCATTAAGGAAATAGTTCTCATAATGCAATTGTAAATAAAACAAAGAGAAATGTGTCATCAAACTACCAAATATTTATCAATGATAACATGCATATCTATCTCAATTCATTGCTCAATTTTGGTATCAATCAGTTCCACCATGAAAAGATAGTTTTCCAATGATTTAAATAAGCAATACAATTCAATGGAATTTACAGTAGTACAAAACCCAGAAACTAAACACTTATTTGGATAAAAAATTGAATCAAAATAAAGGCAATGAGTTAATCATTAACTCTAATAATAATGTACAAGATTTGCAGATATGATCTAAAGCATTCAAAGTACATAAAATCTCAAGAAATTTCATGATAGCATGAAATTCTTGAATCTATAATACGTCTCTTTAGATTTGGTCCACAATCTTCAATTTCTTCCATGGATATAAATCCTACAATAGCGTAAATAACCTCAACTCTTCAAAAATTGGAAACCTTCAAATTGTGTGAGGATGTGCCTACTACTTTTGCTTAGGATGCTTTCCATAGATGATTGGATACCTAATTTTTTTTCTTTGAGGGCTACATCTTCTTGCCTTTCTTTGTAGTATTTTTTTCCTAGCTTCTTTGGTATCCCACCTTCTTCAATTTTTATTCCTCTAATTGTTGGGATTTTTTCTTGTGATTACCCATATTGGTTGTGATTAGTATTTCTTAGGTTGGATCTCATTGAATAAATGAGAAGAGGGAGAGATAAGAGTTTCTAGTGATGGCATTATGGCTAATGTGCTAGCCTATATGTCAACTTGGATCATGTTCTTGTAACATTTTGTCAGCATGGTTTTGTTACACTATGATACTCTTGTCACACTATAACACTGTTGGTAAGCATGCATAATTGATGTACCTAGGTAGGTCATGGATGGATGATGACTCTTCGTGATTGCAAAGGAGTTGCAGGAGTCTTGATGAATGCATAGGAGGTGTAAAAGGTTGCACATGGTTTGGAGTAGTTGTAGGAGGATGGAAAAGGTTTTTCTGGGAAGATAACTGAGGAGACACAAATGACTGATTGAAGAAGGTTTATTGAGGTTGTTGAGGTTTTATTGAAGCCTTTTCAAGGCTTGACATGACCCAAAAGTGTTGAAGAAGGCATGCTAGAAGTTGGAAGAAGTTTGAGTGAATATTTGACTAACTTTTAACTGAGTTTTAGGCTTGGGAGACATAGTAATATAGGTTTCCAATGTAAAGAGGGTGTTATAGCCCAAGGTAATGTAGGTTTCATGTTCAATAGGAGCGTTATAACACCCTTCCCAAAAGGAAAGGGAGTGTTACTGCCTGGAACTGTAGAAAATAAAAAACCTCCGATGAAACCATGGAATTACCTTAGGTATTCTTGTGTGGAAGACTGAGTAACGTCTATTTCATCATGTCAAAGATTACCATCAAAAACTCCCTTGGATTTTCTTGTGGTATTGGTGAGGAAAACAGGATATAAAATGTGTTAGTGCTAGTTTTTGCATCCTTCCATCAGTGATCAAATAAACACTTTTCATGTCATGTTAGGTTCCCATTTTGAAATTTTTGTCATTCCATTAGGTCATCATGCAAAAATTTGGTTACTTGGTGTAGACTTAGGTCTAATCTCACTCCTTTAAAATTTTTGTAACTTGCTGGCTCATTTCACCACTTTGCTGAGTGTAACATCAGTCATGAGTTTTCATCATCATTTCAATCATTTTCATCATGTTTTCATTCAGTCAGAGTCTCTATTAGGTCTTAGGATTTCTAAGGTCATCAAAAAACCATTTCATTGCATAAAGTCCAACAAATGAAGGAGTGCCAATAAAGAAATTTCATTAGTAAGTTTGATTTGTAAATTTGATTTTAGAGCAACATATAATTTTATTTTCCTAATTTGTAATAAGTTCTTAGAGTTCCAAGTAGCTGCACACTCAAAGTTCTATCAGCAAATAAGAAAAGTTCCAAAAAGTCAATCAGTGTTCCTAACCCATCAAAAGATGAAGTTCAATGATCTAATTCAAAAATTAAAAGATAAAAAGCAATGTAAAGTTGATTTCAAGAAAGGAAAAGTGGGTCCCAAGTTTGTTTAATGACATTTCTCCAAGTATAAAGGCTCCCAAAGACCAAGAATTCCTTCATTTGCATCCTCAAAGCATCAAGCTCTCAACCTCCCCAAGTAAAAAATCAAGTTTTCCTTCAGAAAATTGAATTTTGGGTCATTCGCTGTGCTTTTTCCAAAGGCATTTTGCTTTTGCAGGAGGCCACGATGCGCTTTTCACAGTCCCTCACCGCGCTTTTTATTTGTATGATGTGTTTTTTGCAGAAGGGAGCCACAGTCCCTAATCTTCATTGCACAGGTTCTCAACTTTAGTTCAGGGTTTCTATAGCTATCTGCAAGTAAGTGGCACCTCCATAGCCCCTCCTGTGAACTAGTGGTGTTAATTTTGTGGTGCAAACCCTCCCTTACATTTTATGTCATGTTTTGAGCTTTGAAACCCTAGTTTCGTAATTTTCAAACTTAATTGCTTCCCCCTGGACACATTTACCTTCCCTATTCCCTAACTCACTCCTCACTACCTTTAAATTCACTCATTGCCCATTCCCAAGCCCTATCCCCTAAACCCTACCACCCTAGTTGTGCTTTCCTAGGAAGCTAGATACCTCCCTGTAATACAAATTTCCTACTACTACACAACATTTTGTCATTGTCCCTGCAATCCCCAACTTGCACATTGGAGGGTCGTTTCTGTGACCAATACGCAGTGTCATGCTTTGCAAAAACCACCCTTGCATCCATTTTGATGAAAGCAACATTCTTCTTGTTGACATTTCCCTAAGCAGAGCTATGAAAATCCCTATTTTTGCCTTGGTGCGAGTAGCCCGTTATATCCTCGCGCCCACTTGGACATTTAACACTAAGCCCGCACCACTTGGTGCTCTGTGCCAGTTAAACACCAGCACCAAGCTGTTTATGGAATGTTTTTTAAAAATAGAGGCGGAGGTTCTATTCCAACCACCTCAGAGATGAGTCATTGGGAGTGGTTGAACTGAAACAACCACAAAATCCTTCCTTTAGTTAGTAGTTTCCATCTCCCTTGGAACTATCCTAAAGGATAGGACTCCCTCCCACCTTTTTAGGGATCCCAACCTTCTCTTCTTCCTCTATATAAGAAAATATCTCCTTTAGTAGAAGCTAGCTGAACACATTATAGAAAAATGGCTGAATAGCTAAACAAGAGAATTATACTATAGCTAAGCTGTTAGAGGAGATAGAGTAAGAAAGATAGTATTGAGAGAGCTCAAGTCGATGACTTTTAAGAGAGCTTGAGTCTGAATTCCTTGACCGACAGTTGACACGCATTTCATCTGAACCATGTTGGAGGAGATCACAACGTCAAAGCATCGGTTGTACTCTTCCTTCTACTCATTAATATACATGACTATTGGTTCCACTATCGTGTTATGATGTTTATTTGATATGATATTTTTAGTCCTCTTTGACTAGCTAATAGTTGTGAGTGAAACTACATTGCTATATGTTGTTCTTGTTCTTTGTCCTATGTGCAGGTATCTGGGCGTAACAGTGAACGGATTGTGACTTGTCAAGGCAGGAGCGAGAGACCACTACTCTTTCTGCAACATCAACAGCGTTGGATTCAAGGTGGGTTAATCTACCATGTCTTTTGTTCATTCATTAACTAGGAAGAAACACTTTAGCGTGTCCTTTTGTTACTAGACCCACCCTAGGGCTAGAGGGATCGTCTCTGTCCGCAGAGAGGATTTACCGTCATAACAAATTGGCGACTCCACTAGGGATCAGTGCGAGTTTTTCGTGTCATCCTGTTGGGTTAGTTATCTATCTTTTTTATGGTTTGTTTGCTAAGTTTTCATTCTCTGTTCAGCTCCAGAGAGTCAAGGTTGACTTCTGCTCATTAGGTTAGGGTTTTTCCTCTTTGTCCATAGGTTTCCAGCTTGGCGCATTTTTTGTCTGGATAGTCTCGCCGATTGGCGCATGTTGCTCTTTTAGCACTCAGGCCAACCTCTGTATGGCACGGATTACAGCCTTACAGTCGTGCCCATCCCTGTAGGTTTTGGATTGAACCCCCTAATGCATTTTTTGATCATTTTTTCTTGCCTCCGAGTTATTTTTTAGTGTGTTTAAGCCTTTTGAGACTATGTAGACTACTGTAGACTTGTTTCCCTCACTGATTTGTCCATTGTCTTATCGGTGTCAGTTAAGACCTTAGGGTTTCTAGGTGTTCTTGCACACCAAGCCTTCTATTTAGGAACGAGTCTCTTTAATTGTTGTCAGTCTCGTTTTGGGTTTTTAGACTGAGTTTTCTTGATCCTTTTGTTTTTTTGATTGAATGTTCTTTCCGTTTTTCGATTAGTCTTTCTTCTTCAACACTTTGAGCATCGATTGTTTTTCTTGTTTGGATCGTTTTAAGAACTCTCTTTCTCGTTTGAAAGTTTGCTCCATTAGCTTGCATGTTTTTGTGTCTATTTCACTTTGGTTGAGTCATTCAATTTCACAAATTCACATTCGCAAAACTCAAACTAGTGTTTATTTTGTTTTCCATTGAATTAGTACAATGTGTGCTTCATTTCATTGAAAAAATAAAAAAATATCTTTGCATTCTTTTGTTGCATTGAAAATGAAACGTTCCTTTACATAACTAGCATTTGTCAATCTAGGAAGGAAATGCGTTTTCGATTGATTGCATTAAGGGCATTAGAAATTCTTTTCGCATGTTTTCTTTGTTTGCTTGTTTGAAATATTTCTATCCTTCTTATAGCTAGCATTCATCGAATTGAAATGATATTCATTTGCATATAGTTTTCATCTAGGGATTTGAGTTATACATTCAATAGGGCTTGAAATTGAAACATAATTCAAGATTAACTTTAAAATTTACTCAATGAACCTAAGGCAACATTGGAACCTAACGAAACATTTCTAGTGGTCTAAGCTAAAGACGTGTTCCGACGTCTTAAAACCTAGTAGCTGTCACTCGCCTCTTGGCTTCATAAAGCGCTAGTACAGACTTGTGCTCCCCGTATTGTCGCGTATATAAAGGGAGACCCCTCTAGGTTGCAATTCTTTATCGATAGGAAGCCAAGTCTGCCGCCTTGTAACCATGATACACCGAACACAGCATTCGGGGAGACTACCTGCACGTACGTTAAGTCCTTGGTAATTTATCTTTCATTTGATCACCAAGGTGTATATGGAAGTTCACGGAAACCTAGTATACCCTCTTGCTTAGAATACCTGAGTAGTCATTTCGATATTTTCGTGACTCTTTAAATAAGAGAAGAGATCATCGAGCATTTGTCCTTTCACGCTCGTTTCAAATTGAAAGTGACTAGAGTCATCCTTTTCCTCTTTCTCGACTCTTAAAACATGAAACAATGAATTTTGGTTTCAGTGTTATAAAATTAATCACCGATGATTACACACCCATTAAAGTTTGTCACTTGATCTGATTGATTTCCTTGGTTCTTGATTTTGGCACTTTTGATTGGTTATCTCTTTTCCTTCCTGTTCTGATCTACAGTCAAAGTGGTGGAAAATCCAATTTCTTTGTCTTCATTGCCTCCTAGTGGTGGTTCATTTCTAGATGTTTCTTTTGAAACCCCTCAATCCACTAGGTCTGCCAAGTTTTCGCAACCTATTCTACCGTCTATCCAACCCCTTGCTACTCGATCTCCACTTGACGAACTAGTTGAATTCAATTGGCCTCCTTCAAGTGCTTGGTTTGGTTTTGGGGACGAAGGAGAATTTCCTCCTCTCACGTTTGGATCACCTTTTGTTGCTACTGCAGTACCTCCTAGTCCCCGTAGTCTTTTTGAATATCTTACAGGAGACTCAGATATGGATTCCTCCAATTCTATTGGCAATGAAGGAATGCCTGTATCCACAGGAGAATATCAACTCTTTCCTGAAGATCTTTCTCATGCCTCTGTCCAATCTTCTTCGCCTTCGATGTCACTTCTGGCTGGCTATAGGTCTCTGAGTCAGATTATGTCTGGTGTTGCGTCCATTGCATAGTCCAGCACAGTAACTCCTCCTCGGAGTTCGGTCCAATATTCATCAGTACCGTTACCCACGGCATCAAATTTGTCGGTTACTGTTGCATTTGTTCTAGTCCAACCTACAGTCTGTGTGGCTTATAGTTCAGTTTCCACTACTCCTGTGATTCCTACCGGTCTCACTTTTGAAGAATATCTATTTTCTATTCAGCAGCAGAATTCTCAGGGTCCTCAACAGCCTCCACCTCCTAGAAATCCTCGTTTTCATCACTATGATGTTGTTGGTACTCCCATATATGAATATCCGCATCATTATGATGACCATGGGAATCCAATTTACATGCCTCCTATAGATCCTTATCAGGATGTTTATGATCCTTACCAGGCTGGTTATGATCCTTATCAGTCTGTTGCTCGTTTGGGACCTACTTTTCCTATGCAACCCTCTAGCTTGCAAGGACAACCCTCTCAGGGACAACCTTTGGCTCAGCAGGGCCCTGCTTTTGGTCCACAGGGACAACCATACGGTCCACAAGGCCAACCTTTACAAGTACAACCTTTGGTCCAACATGGACAACCCTCTGGTCTCTCGAGTCAACCTTAGGTTCAACTCGGATCATCTGTTGGTCCTTGGGGGCAAGTTTATCCATCACAAGGACAATCCTATGGTCCTTCTCTAAGTTAACCTGGTCATCAGGGACATCCTGGACCGTCTCAACCATCAGGCCAACCTTTACCACAAGGTCAACCTGGTGGCTCTCAACAACCATTTCAACAACCGGTTCAACCAGCTCAGCAGCCATTGCAACCTTCCCATCAACAGATTCCTTCGTTGTCACAGCCAGTTTTACCTATTTACCCTGCCCAACAGCCTGCTCAACCTTCTCCGCAAGGTCAACCTGCGCAACCGCATGGAAATTATTACCCTCAAGCTTCACATCAACCGGTATATAGCGCACCCCAAATTTTGTACCATCAAAATCAACCAGTATATAGCGCACCTTAGATTCCTTACCCTTAAAATCAACCGGTGTACCGGCAACCTCAATATCAACTGGTATTGCAGCAACCTCAATATCAACCTATGTATCAAAAACCTCAAAGTCATGTTTACATTCCGCAGTAAAATCCTTATGCTACTCAGCAAGGACCTCAGTGGTTTGCTTCGACTCAATATCTCGGTCCTCAATCCTAGTATCAACCAACTTATCATGTTTCTAATCCCTATGATCTGAATTCTTCTGGACAGAATGTATGGGGAAAAAATCCTGTTTGGACTGGGTGGAATGTATAGACAGGTCCTTATCAAAGACCTCCGATGAATTTTAACACTCAATTACCGTTCCTTGCTATGTTGGAATTACCCGATGTGTCGAAGTTGACAAATGATCCTATTCTTCATAATCCATATTGGCCTCCGGTTCCGACCAAGCTTCCTAGTGATTGTCCTAAATTTGAGGGTAAACCTAGTGAAGATCCCCAAACACATGTGATGACTTACCATTTTTGGTGTTCTTTTAATTCTTGGGTTGACGATTCTATTCATCTTCGTCTTTTCCAGTGAAATCTTACTTGTGTCGCTGCAAAGTGGTACATTGAGTTGTCTCGTGGATTTTTCCAATATTTCAATTCTTTGGCCATGGCATTCCTTACACATTGTTAGTTACCAATCCGCTATGAGACCGCGATGCACCTCCTCACTTCATTGAAACAGGACTGAGCTACTCATATCTCGGATCATATTCATGAGTGGCGGCGTCGTCGTCGCATGATCAAATTTGAGATACCTGATCAGCTTCTAACTGATTGGTTCACTACCTCCTTTGTCAATCAGATTGCCAAAGACATTGCTATGGGGGCATGTGTAACCGAGGAACAAGCCATTGCTTATGCCCAGTACCTGGATCTCGTTTATTCTCAGTCTAGCGCATTGTACGATATCTTGTCTGATGCTCCTTGACCTGGAACCTCTAAACCACCTGCAGCTCCATCTATTGATGGTATTATGTTGTGTAACCAGCTCCAAAAAGAGAAGAAAAGAGATATCAACACCTTAGAAATGAGCCACTTCGAGGGGGCAACCTCCAATACATTACATAAATGAACAATTCTTGGATGCCACAATTTACAAAACCTCCTTTCTATATATAGGAGTCCATGGGGCCATAATGTAATCCTAGTGGGCCACAATGTAATCCTAGCCGACCTAACAATAATAATTTAAGGGCACCATAATAACAAAATGGGGGTTACAAGGGTACAATAATAACAATAAGGGGGTTACACTAACAACAATAAGGGACTATACTAGTAATATAGGGACCTAACATGCCCTCTCCTTCAAAAAAGTGTTGTCCTCAACACTTGAGTAGCTCTGGGTGCTTCTGTATAAAATTCTCATCCTCCCATGTAGAATCTTCAGTGGGTAAGTTCTTCCACTTGATGAGATACTCTGAAATTGATCGATTCCGTAATTTTCGAGTTCTTGTTTCCGTGACCGCTTCAGGTTCCAATATCATTTTTCCTTCCTCATCAAGTTCTGGCAATATTGTTTGAACTGAAATATTTTCACCTATAACCTTCTTTAAGCATGAAACATGGAAAACTGGATGTACTCGCGAAGAAGCAGGAAGCTCCAATTTGTATGCCATAGTACCAATATTTTGCAACACCTTGTAAGGACCATAGTACTTTGGCGATAATTTATTATCCTTCTTAGCTTGCTTGAGGGAAATTTGTTTATATGGTTGTAGCCGTAAAAATACCCAATCTCCTACATCAAAACTTCTCTCGCTGCGATGTTGATCTTCCTGTTGTTTCATTCGATTTTGTGCCAAATTCAGGTTATCCTTTAAGAGTTGGAGAACTTCTTGCTGATGCTCGATGTGATCTTCCACTGCTTGAACCTTCAAATTTCCCTTAAAGATGATGTGATGGATGGTGGATGATATCCATAAAGTGCCATAAATGGGGTCATTTTTGCTGCATTATGGAAGGAAGTGTTATACCACCATTCAGCAAGAGGTAACCACTTGACCCATTGTGTTTGTTTATCAGATACAAAACAACGAAGATATCCTTCCAAACATTTATTTACTATCTCAGCTTGACCATCAGATTGAGGATGATAAGATGAGCTATGAGCTAATTGAGTACCCAAACAAGAAAATAACTCCGTCCAAAAATTTCCAGTAAAAATGGGATCTCTGTCGCTCACAATAACCCTTGGGCTTCCATGTAGCTTTTGAATTCTGTCCATAAATGTAGTAGCAATCGTACTTGCTTTAAATGGATGAGATAATGCACAAAAGTGTGCATACTTGGTAAGTCTATCAACTACCACCATGATGACACTCTTTCCTTCGGACTTAGGTAAACCCGTGATAAAATCCATTGAAATCTCCTCCCAACGTTGACTTGGAATGGATAAAGGTTGTAGAAGTCCTGGGGTCTTAATTGTTTCCACTTTATTCTGCTGGCAAACAAAACATTCCGCCACAAACTTTCGAATATCAGATTTAAGGCCATCCCAAAAAAATTCTTTCTTCACCCTGTGGTAAGTTTTTAAAAATCCTGAGTATCCTCCTAAAGGAGAAGTGTGCAATTCCAGAAGAATCTTTTATTAAATTTGGAAGTTTTCCGTCAATCTAGAATTTAGAAATTTTAACTAGATTAAGTTTTTTCAAAATGTGGAATTATAAAATCACTTAGTTTACTAATTTTAATGTAGATATTCACCATTTTTGGTGAAAATTTTGTCATGGTAAAGTATGTAAAACAAATTTATATAAACTTGCAAAAACAAATATTTCACATCTTAATCTTGGTGTCCTTACATTATCTCTTTTAATATTTTTTATGGTTTGTACTAAAAGCTAAGTTTGTTAATGTTATCTTATGAAAATAATGTTGTGTATGTTACTATTATTAACTTTATGAAAAGAATGTTTTGTATGTTACTATGATTAACTTTATGAAAAGAATGTTTTGTATGTTACTATTATTAACCCATTTAATTATAATTTGATATAGTAAATATCATGTATGTGTTAAATTACGATTATTACTAAGACAAGGTTGGCACAATTTAAAATTCTATTGCCTTTGCAACACTAGTAATATGGTTGAAGATGAAAAACCGTCTTAGAACATCCACTTTATACTCAAATTTGGATTTAAATTTCAAAATATTTGTGGCACTACTAACCTTCTTGATCTTTTAACTAAACAAAATTATGATGATCTTGAAACACTTATTTTAATGCTTTTTTAGCATAACAATAAAATTCTTAAGAATTTAAAGTAATATCTTTATGGCTTCTTATATACCATATTATTTGGTCTTAGTGGATGATAATCATCATTATCACCATCATCATTACATACTATTGTAGGAAGTTTGAACCATTTTAAAGTTGACATGAGAAAATATTTTTTTACGATCAATTTAAATGTTGAATGAGAGTTGTAGTATAATTTATTTATTATTTATTATTATTTTTTTGTGTGAAAAACTAACTTAATTGAGACTGACTTGATGAATAATAGATTAATATGCAAGATATATATTAAGTATAAAGTTATTTAATGACAAATTATCATAGTAATGTGTCCAATATATACCAGCATAGATCCACTTTAAATACATATTTAACATGAGCCTAAAGAGATTAGAGAGATTAAATGTTGAATGACAATAGTAGTATCATTGATTTTATTTATTATCTGTACTTTTGTGTTAAAAACTATTGTTTTTAAGACCAAGTTTAGAAGATGTTGTTTTTAAGTGCATTATTGAATTTGATTATGCATATTTGATATGGTGAGAAGTCATGTTGGTCAAGCAAAGCTTTGAAAACTTAAATATTTTATGGCACTGTCATGTCATTTGTATCACCACGTGATTACATTGAAATACTAAATAATATAATTATATTGAAATACTAAATAATATAAAACTCCAAAAATAATATTAAGAGAATAGTTGATATACAACAAATATTGAAAAGTGTGTCTGAATGTGTATTAATAAATCTTTCAAAAAAAAAAATATAGTCGAACTTACACATCTCCTCATACTAGGTTGTAGAATGAGCCTCGTCTCTTGACTCAATTACTAATCATTTTAATTATCAAAATCAATCATGAATTAGAATAGTAACAAAGTAATACAATTTGATTATTTTCAAATCCAAGAGGAAAGAGAGAAAATTGACTAAACTATTTATTAAAAATGTTTAGTTTTTATTCCTAGAGTGTTTAAGGATATTATATTGAAAAGAACATATTGACATTCATCTAAAACTTAGATTCCTTACATTATTTCTATTATCATTAATATTTATATTTATGTATTAAATTTGACTCGTGAATAATAGATTTTGTAAAAATATTCTTACCTATAAAGTTATTTAACAATATATGAATATTGTGTTTCTTACTATTATTAACCATTTTAAATTGACACTAACTACTTTTCCTATGTTGAGTACAAATTTATTATGCTAGTACAATGTTGGCACCACTTCAAAGTCTATAAGAGGAAATATTTTATAAGTCTAGTTGTGTTGTTCAATGATCAAAATCATTTTTTTTATAAATTAGAGTGCAACAAAAAAACAAATTTGATTTAGATCAATTATAATAAGGAATATTAAGGAAAACTCACTTCAAACATTATTACAAATGTCTAACATTTTTTCATTAAGTGTTTAAATGGTTTATATTAAATAGAATACTAATTAGCTACTCCATTATTGTTTTAATAGACCAAGTTTAGAAGAAGTTGTTTTTAAGTGCATTATTGAATTTGATTATGCATATTTGATATGGTGACAAGTCATGTTGGTCAAACAAAGCTTTGAAAACTTAAATATTTTATGGCACAGTCATGTCATTTGTATCACCACATGACTACATTGAAATACTAAATAATATAAAACTCCTCCAAAAATAATATGAAGAGAATATTTGATATACATCATATATTGAAAAGTGTGTTTGAATGCATATTAAAAGATCCTTCAAAAAAAAATCACATTCATGAATCATATAAACCTAATCTTAAGATATTCGCCCAAGTAGGTCAAGAACTGCTTCTAGACCATATTTATCTATCTTGTTCTTCTTGCAATGTTCTTTCTTTGGCAGCCATGCCCAAACTATGGTATTAATTGGAATATAGCCAAGTTTTGTGTCATCAAGATTTGGTATCCAATATTGCTCTAAAAATTTTCCATCGTATTTCCCTGAAATAGGCTTCCACCAATCAACCTTTACATGAAGATTCTCACTTTCATTATCCCTAAATATATCTGAGATGGATTTTTCCATCCAAATCATCTCTCCTACATCCTCATTTCCTAATCTAACTAGAAACATATTTCCTTTCTGAACATCAATCTTTGGATTTAATGTTGGCTTTGGCTTGTTGCATTTGGGTCCAACATATACGGGTTCATCTATTGCATTATCAAAATTTTCATCCATAATACTTGAGATTACATGGAGTGCATTACGATCAACATCAAAAACATGCCTTGTCTTGGGCCAAAAATCCTCAAAAGATGAATCACTTCCATCTAAATTATTCTATGATCATTATAGATTCCATCTAATGTATCAAGAACTCTTTCCTAATACACTACTTTATTTTTCCATTCCTCTGTAACAATTGGTGAATCTTCGTTCCTGATAATTTCTTTCCACATTTTTATGTATGATGTTATCCCTTCCTTTAGTTATTTGAAATAGGCATCATTCTTTTTGGAATCTAAGAAAGATGGGTTCCCTATGGGAATTATAGGTCGACCTTCATCATCTATATTCCATAACTCAACTGGGTCTGACCACTCAATATCTCTAATGGATTCTTTGTACCTTAGTACTGGAATATCATTGAGTACAAGAAATTGGAAGTATTGAACATTAAGATGTCCAACTAGTGCATTTTTTCCCTCCTTGATGTATCCATTAAGGAAACTTTTGAAGTCATAGACCTTGTCAATAAGTGTAGGTGGAAACACTCTGTTTTCTTCAATTTTGCGATATGTATCCATCATTTCAGGTAAAGAATATATATCTTTACTTTTTAGGTTGGAAGACATTCTTTTGTAAGTTACATCGATGTCTTCATGGGTGTGCCCCACATGCAAGAATCCAACCTCAATAGTGATGAAGACACCAAGTGTAGTTAAAAGTGATAAAAACATGAAAAGATAGCGATTCTTATTATCACTTGTTGCATTGTCCAACTGTAACAACAAATGTGGAGGAAGAGCTTTAAAATCAACATTTTGGCTCTTTGATCTTCCATGAGATATAAAATCATCCTTGTAAACTTCACACTTTGAGTAAATAGAGGTGTCAGGTAATGCATTTGTAAGTGGGTTTCTTGAACTTCCACTCTCATAAAGTAGATCACCATACATATCAATTTGTGGGTCTTCAAGGTCCCTTAAGCACTTTGCAAGGGATGTAATAGTAAATTGTGATCCCATATGTACAAATGCTAGGGAGAAATGACCAAAACCTCCTGTGTTATGCCCATGTGTTAGCATACCTGTCAATGACACACCTAAATTTGTTCCTACAATAGATTTTGATTTGACACGTAGCCTTGGGATTGAAGTCTTTGTTTTATCCATTTTATCATGGATAATGCTCAAATACTCCTTTGGAAACCACTCTGACGTAATTCTATGTGCACAGTAGCAATATCTTCCACACATAACAATCTTGTTATGTTTGTTCAGCCTACCTCATGCCTTTTCTTCCATCTCTTTTGTAGTCGCTGACTTCATCTGTGCTTTCAACACAATACATTCACTGCATTTACTGAAGTTGGTGTTCTTTGAAAATGCCACATCTCGAAACTTAGTATTCCATATCTTGCTCATTGTTGACTGTGATATTGATGGGTAATTGAGCTTTTGAAGAGCCTCATTGATCTCTTTTAACAGAGAATTTCGTGTGTAAGTCGAAGGAAGCAATCTGAAAGGAGCAGATGTTTCATCTTCTTCAACTTGACGTGTTTGGTTTGGTGAAAAATCTGAATTATCCATTACAATTTTGTGCAATATTTCTATGGCTACCACGGTGTGTCGTCGTGCTTTGCATGTGTTGGTGTTACCATGAATAGCTTTGATCTGTCCATTTTGGAAATATTGTTGGTAGTTACAGAATGTGCTTTGAGGAACCTTATGTATTTTATACCATGCTTTCTTACAAATAATATTCCCATTAAATCTCATGTCCTTTACATTTCTAGAAATAGGTGGTAGGCCATGGCTCCTTGACATGATTGTGTTTGACGTGAGTGAATTCAAGACAAATTCCCTAATACCATTTTTATTTATTTGTCTCATGCCCCTTCTAGCACCTGCAATGGCCTTCCTATCCACATGTTGAAGACAATCTTTTGTACAACATACATCTTCTGCCAAAAGTTGAATTTCTTTCTCTTCATCTATATTTGTTTGACATTTTGCAATTTTTGTTGTAGCCATAAATCGTTTATTCCTTTTATATGGCCTTGTTACATGCATATCAATTGAGTTTATATCTTTTTCATTACAAATATTCCCATCCCATTTGTTTAAGGGATTTGTGTCTTCTATAACATCCCATAACACCATTTCCTTGGTTGGCTCCTTGAACTTTTCCTTAACCCTTAATATCACACCTTTGTCGTCCACCAACTTATTTATTGGCCATCTAACCAAACAATGTATAGACTTATCCCCAATTCTACATATTTCACAATTTCCATCTATCTCTTCCAAAAAAACACCAAATTCCATTTCTCCTAGTGTTTCACCTTCAAGAATGTCATCCTCGCAGACATTAACTAGCATTCCTTTGGCAATGCACATGCTAGTTCCCATGCATTCATGTGTAAGAGAAAACTTTTTACATATGAATTTAACCCTATCTTGGGGAATATTTATGGCATGATCATGACAATGAGGTTCCAAATCTGATTCTGGCCAAATCTCATAAGATTCCAATACACCCCCTAGTAAATGCTCAAATCCTGTTGGATGTGGTAGAGCAACATCATTCTTTAAAACCTTCTCAATTTTAACCACTATGCATCCTCAATTTACCATATTTCCATGCACTTTATGCCCAAGCTCTGTATTGAATATGGAGCCCTCACCAACCTCCATTCCATGTTGCAGAAGATCTACCTTTTCTCCAATAGAAAATGTAGAAGAAACATTTGCACCTATAGACGAATGTAAATAAGGTTAGTATTTACTCAAAAAAAAGTATTATACTATCAATAATATTTGAACACATGCTTCAATATTTTGATTTACCTATGTTGTGCCTCAAATGTCTGATCTTCCATGGATGTATGTCCCCTTCATCAACATCCTCAATCAAATGTGGTTGAGTGACATCAATTATCAAAATTGCAACATAACATGCATGAACCCTTTCTCAGACATAATAAGTTCCAGACTCTGTAGATTGGACCCTTCCTAGCCCAACGACTTGATCATTAATAAGGAGATCAACATAGTCCCCTTTTGCTATATTTTCCGTTTTAGCTTGTACCAATTTTGTAACAACAATTAAACCATAAATTGTAATTAAAAGGCTGAACCATGTAACGTGTGATTTTATATTTTCGCAAAAACACACAACTTTCAAAAAGTAATATAGATGCAATAATTTAAAAAGTATGGTAGTCATATTGTATGTAATGAAACATTGTTCCCCACCATCTAGTGCCTACTACCAAAAAAGTACTTTACATGCAAATTACACAAAAAAACATATATGAAGACCATACAATGAGAGATGTAGATAGTGACATAGAATGACAAATATAAGCTCATATCAAACCACCAAGTTCCTATTTAACTTCAGAAATGACACTTGTAGTCTTAATGCATGTGTATGAATAATGATCATAAGAAATTTGTAGAAGTTGAAGAACCAAAACATGGTCCATTGTAAAATCTAAGAAATTCCAAGATTGATGCTACATAAGATGTCTAAAAGCCCCATGAAAAGGAGAAATTATTTTTTCACTTAGTGAGGATGTTTGATGTTTGAACTTGATAATCAAAAGCCAAACTAGAGGTTTTCTTCCAAATAAAAGTTTTGAATGACAAATATAAGCTCATATCAAACCACCAAGTTCCTATTTAAATTTAGAAATGACACATGTAGTCTTAAAGCCTGTGTATGAATAATGATCATAAGAAATTTGTAGAAGTTGAAGAACCAAAACATGGTCCATTGTAAAATCTAAGAAATTCCGAGATTGATGCTACATAAGATGTCTTAAAGCCCCATGAAAAGGAGAAATTATATCCCCTTAGAGAGGATGTTTGATGTTTGAACTTGATAATCAAAAGGCAAACTAGAGGTTTCCTTCCAAATAAAAGTTTTGGTACTGTAAATACTAAATAATTCTCATTTTTATTCTAAAAGAAAAGAAATTGAATTTTACAAATCTTTAGTTCCAAGTTAGAACTCCCTACCTATACTCATTAAGGACATACTATCGAGGATGAATACAAAGGGATGTTAACTTTAGGTCCTAAAAAACTGTAGATTTGAGTTTTCCTAGATTTTTATGTTGATGAGGAAGAGTCTTATCTTATGCATCCAAACATTAGTGAAATTGTTTTTGGAAGTTCATAACTATACAACAAAATAGAGACAAAAACAATACATGTCAAAAAATTATGCTTGCTACTTTAAGTTGCATACATTTGCATTGGAAGCAAAATTTAGAATACCTCAATAATACATTTATTCATAAACTTCAAAATTATACAAAGATCACATTATTCTCCATGGATCAAATAATTATGATTGGATTTTTGTGTTTGTGCCAAAATGAAAGCTATACCATTATCTTTCCTTCCAACTCAAGCACAAATGTAGTGCCAACAACAACATATATCTATATACAATTCTTTTGCACTATCATTGATCTCCATAAATTGTTCCAAATTCAATAAAAGGGCACATCAAAAGCTATAACTCTAACCATTGTGATTATTGAGACAATGTCACCCCTAGAGCATTGGTTGCATAAGTGTAATGGTGTCTAGAAGAAAGCTAGTAATCACTAGGTATCCTTCTTGCATAATCACAAATGCATTGCCAAGAATAATTTCAAAGCACTAACCTTGGTGAGGGTGAAATCTTGATAGTTTTCCTTTTGGAACAAGAACAAAGAAATCTAGTGCATTTTATAACTCCTTCTAACACAAATAAAAGCACATTTCCAACAATAATGTTGCATTGCGAAAAAAAATCAAGGGATGCAAGATTTACTTCTATCACAAACACAAACACATTTTCAACAATAACATTGCAGGATGAAGGAAATTTAACACATTATAACCTTCCTTCTAGCATAACAACATATATATTTCTAATAACAACATTACATTATGAAGGAAATATAATGTGTGCTAGCTTTCCTTCTATCACAAGTAGAACCCCATTTCGAGCAACAGCATTGCACCTTAAATGAAAGCTAACAATCAATATCATTCCTTCTACTACAAACATAAGCATATTGCTATAAGCAATGTTACACGGTCAAATAAACCTAGCACATGCTATATTCCCTTCTAGCACAAACACAAGCACATTGCCAACAACAATTTTGTAAGGCGTTTGAAATCCACCACATGCTAAATCTTCTAGCCTAAATAGAAGCATGTTACTCACAAAAGCATTGCAAAGTAAAAGAAATCTTACACATTCTAGAGTTTCTTCTAGCACAAACAAAATCACATTGCCAAAAACAACATTGCAGGGTGGAAGATATATAACCTATATTTCATTTACTTCTAGCACATTGCCAACAATAACATTGTAGTGAAAACGAAATCAAATGCATGATAGAATTCCTTCTAGCACAAGCACAAGTACATTTCCAACAATATTGCATTGCAAAAGAAATACAATGCAGGTTATATTTCATCCTAGCACAAATACAAGCAAGCAGGTTTCCAACAACAATATTGCATCGCGAAACAAATCTATTGCATTCTAGATTTTATTCTAGTACAAACATAAGCACGTTTCTATCACCAATATTGCATTGAAAAAAAAATTAGCTGCATGCTAGAATTCCTCCCACAGTACACAAACATAATGTCAAAATCAATATTGTAGGGTAAATGAAATCTAAATCATGGTAGATTTTCTTCTATCACAAACATAAGCATATTTCCAATCACAATATTGCAAGGTGAATTAGATCTAACATGCTATTTGTACTTTTATCTAAAACACAAACATGTCACTAATAACAACATTGCAAGGTGAATGAAATCTAACACATGCTAGATTTCCTTCTCTCCCAAACAAAAGCACATAACAATATTGTAGGGTGAAAGAAACATATCGCATATTAGATTTGCTTCTAGAACAAACAAGCATATTGTCAAAAATGCCTTATGCAAGACAAAAGAAATCTGGTGTGATAGATTTCCTTCTAGCACAAACACAAACACATAACATTGTAGGGCTTAAGAATCTAGCGCATGCCAGATTTTGTTATAGTATGAACACAAACATATTACCAACAACATTCTAGGGCAAAGGAAATCTAGCACATACTAGATTTCCTTTTAGCACAATCACAAACACATTGTCAATAACATCATTGTGGTGAAGGAAATATGGTGCATACTAGATTTCCTTCTAGCACAAACAATTGAATTGCCAACAACAACATTGCAATGCGAAAGAAATCTAGTGCACACTAGATTTCCTTCTAACGCATAGACAAACACATTGTCAATAAACTCATAGAAGGGTGAAAGAAATCTAATGTATGCTAGATTTGTTTCTAGCACAAACACAAACACATTACATCATTTCTAGATAAAAGAAATCTAGCACATGGTAGATTTACTTGTAGCGTAAACAAAATCATATTGTCAACAACCACATTGCAGTGAAAAAGAAATCTAGCACATGCTAGATTTCTTTCGAGCCAAAATTGAAGCATGTTGGCAATAAAAACATTGCAAGGTGAAGAAAATCTAACACGTGTTAGATTTACGAGTAGCACAAGCACACAACAAAATTGTAGGGTGAAAGAAATCTAGCATGTTAGATTTGCTTCCAATGTAAACAAAAGCATATTTCCAACAACAACATTGCATGGAAAAAGATATCTAGAACAACTTCTATCACAAACACAAGCACATTTCCAATAACAACAGCGCAAGGTAAAAGAAATTTAATGCATGTTAGCTTTACATGTAGCACAAATACAAGCATACTACCAACAACAACATTTCATGCCAAAAGAAACCTAACGCATGTTATATTTCCTTCTAACACAAACACAAGCACATTGCCAAGGTGAAGGAAATCTAACACGTGCTAGATTTCCTTTTATAATAAACAACCAAATTGACAACAACAATATTGTAGAGCAAAAGAAATCTAGCACAACTTCTAGCCCAAACACAAGCACATTTCCAATAACATTCCCATGGTGAAGGAAATCTAACACGTGCTAGATTTCCTTCTATCATAAATAACCAAATAGACAACAACAATATTGCAAAGCAAAAGAAATCTAGCATAGTTTCTAGCCCAAACACAAGCATTTTTCCAATAACAACAATGCAAGGTGAAAGAAATTTAACCAGTGTTAGCTTTACATGTAGCACAAATACAAGCATACTACCAACAACAACATTGCATGCCAAAAGAAATCTAGTGCGTGCTATATTTCGTTTTAACACAAGCACAAGCACATTTCTAGTAAGAACATTCCAAGGTGAAGGAACTCTAACACATGTTAGATTTCCTTCTATCATAAACAACTAGATTACGAACAATAACATTGCATTGTGAAAATTCCTTCTAGCATGTCAATAAAAATATTGCAAGGTGGAAAAAATGTAAGGTGTGCTAGTGTTGGAAATATTGAGAGGGGGGTTGAATCAATATTTCTTTACAATTGTTATATTATGCCAGTTAAAATCACTCATTAAACCAAAACACAAGATGTGCAACAAAAAAACAATTTTATTAATGAATTTGAGGAATCTAAAAACCCAAGCTCCAACTTGTACAACAAAGTCCTTAACTCCTTCAAGGCTTGAACCTTGAATGAGGACTCTAATATTCAACTACAAATCCAAGCTCCAACCTTGTACGACAACTCCAATCCTCTACAAATCCAACCCTCTCAGTTTGCTTCAATTCCTTAAGGTGACTCAATACTGCTTCAAGCCTCCATCAAAAACTCCAAATACTTCTAAAAAATGTATCCAAGATAGGTCTGGAAAGTGCTCTCAAATCTACCTCTACAAAAACTTCATGTCTACTTCAACAAAACTTTTATGGTTGCACTAATAAAACATTTCTTTGAGTGTTGATCTTCAACTATGCTCCAAGGATGACTACTCCAATAAAACAAGTCTTTTAAGTGTTGGTTTTCAACAATACTCCAAGGGTGATTGCTTCAACAAAACAACTCTTCAAGTGTTGGTCTTCAACTATGCTTCAAGAGTCAACAAAGGCTTGAAGAATGCTCAATTAATGTCATCATCAATGCACTCTACTGTCAACTCAAAATATGCTCAAAGTATGTTATCATTTTATCATTCAATGAAGGTGTCTCCTAGGCTCTTCATGTGTGCTTGAAATAATGTCCTTCGATCTATAAGGATTACTTTAATGTTGTTTCAAATCTGACTTGATATGTTGATCAAGCCTCTTAAGGTGTAATATTGACAGTGATAATTGTTAATGGAAAAATTAACAGTGATAACAAAAACATGCAATAAACCCAACACAAATATTTTTCAGCAAATGCCCATAAAACATAAATGCTCCAAACACACCAAAATGGGCAAATTTTATTATAAGATATTGTTGGAGTACAATATAAAAAAAATGTGCACCTTGGCTTTCACAAGGCAAGCTACAAGCCTCTAGTGGATGTTTTATCAATGCCAAACTGTTGCTGGAATTTTCCCACTAAAAATTTGCACTGACCTTGTGATTTTTGCATTGTTGGTTGTGTTGATACCCTGGTTAGCCCCCTCCTAACTGTGAAAATTTATGAATATTACTTATGCAGAAACCCTATTGTTAAATTACGATTTACTTCTCCTACTTATACAAGTTATTAATCTGAAATGTTCAGCATTAAGATCGAAGTAAACACTTTAACGGCCTACACAGATCCAGACCTAAATTGAATATATGCACATAGACAAAGTGACACACAAGACTTTATGGACAACTGTCCTCGAAAAAACCCAATGCAGGGAAACCGATCTTCTAGTTGCTGGCGGGTTTTTATAATTATGTAGATTCTAAGTACAAAAAATCTAGGCACCTTATTGGTTAACCCGACAGAGAAAAAATCTGTAGCAATACCTCGGTTTGAGGGATGGAAAACTGGATTGATTCACACCCTCAAACGGGATTTACAGAACTCAACCCTTTTCTATCTTCAGAAACCCCAGCGCAGCTCTGAAGCCCTTTGCGTCAGCTCTGCTAGCCTGCATGTGCCTCTGCGTTGCTCAGGAGAGGCCTGCGTAACCCCATACTAGGTTACGTTGTCCCTGCGTTGCCGTAGTTGGGCCTGTGTAAGCCTTGATGGCCTCCTGCTGCCTCTGCACTACACTTTCTGGGCCTGCAAAGCACCTGTGTAGCACTGAGCCCTCTGCATTGTGCAGTTTTTGCTCCCTCTGCACTGCTTTGACTGCTGCTTCTCTGCCTCTTGCTGACTCTTGGCTTGGGATCAGATCATCCCTCTCGCAAATACTACCCCTCACTGCAGCTGAAACACTTCTGGAAATTCTTAGCAAACCACACCCTAGAATTCCAGCTTAGTCTCAGTGCTCTGTCTCCGTGTGTGTTCTCCAACTGACCCCAAGCCTTTCCTTTATACTTTTCTCATTGGGAAACCAACATTTGTGATCTAATCTTGAATCGACGACTACGATTAAAAGAAAGTTTAATTCGTGTGACTTAAGTCATTTCCATCACATTTTTAAATTAACTACCTTTAATCTTTTAATTTTCCTAATCAGACTTAAGGTCCTTAATTAAAAATATTAATTAATTAATTATCTCTTAAACTGGATGGAATTTCTCAAATCCCTTTCTAGGGCTTGGAGATTTCATGTACTCTAGTCCCTCCACAAAGTTTGGGAGCTAGAGCACATCTGATGCTACCCCAACACTCAAAAATCTCAACACTAACTGCTCAGAAAATTCTGATAAATTAGACATGGAATCCTTGTCAAAAACCCAAAAAAACCCAGAAAGGGTTTGCCCTGGTTTTGATGCTCAAAAAATGGCCCCAAATTGCTTGACCCTCCTCTAAGTGCAGAAAAACTAGAACTGTGATTGATGTTGGAATGAATGTCCCAAAATGGCTGGAAAATTCTTCTCAATTGCACCCCAAACCAAGCCCAAGAAACCCAGCTCTCAAAATCCCTTCACAAGCCACCCCACAATTGTGCCTCCACAATGATTGGGCAGTTTCTGGGTAGGATGACGTAGTTTCTCCTCCGGAAAATCAGTTTGATGGGGCCTCCTGAATGCGCCTCAGTTGCCCAAAAACCATACCACATGTGTGGCCCTCTATCCAACTGCTGAAACTTATGAAGAATCCTTCCTAGGGTGGTACTCAGAGTCCATCGAAGAAAGGTTGAGCTTCCTCCTTGGGAAACTCTTGTGTTGAACAACACTATGTAACTCTGCTAAACAGCTAGAGCAACACTTCAATTGTCAAATTATCAAAAGGCCTCAAATGTTGCTTCCTCTCTCCTATTTATAATTTATGTTCATTTCCTCCATGCGGGCCCCTCACTAAGCAATTCAAACCTCTTCCCTTGGCCATACAATTTATCTCTCCTCAAGGAGTGCATATTAGTTGGGGAGGTGGCCCCCACATTACACCAAGGCAAAAATTTCGACCCCCTTGTCCTATGTTTCCTCTCCAAAATTATCTTAGGCCCCCAAAATTAGCAAAATGGAAAATTTGTGATACTATTGACAAAATTATTTAGGAAGGGATATTACAGTTCTCCCCTCCCAGATGTTGCTTATCCCCAAGCAATTGTAAAACTAGGTGCTGCAAACTCTGCTTGTTTTCCCACGTGGCGTCCTGTTATATTGTTAGCTTAGGTTAGTTACGTCATTTTCCCATTAATCCATTAGCAATCTCATTAATCATAAGTATAACTAATGAAAGAACATAAGTAATAGAAGTTGAAGATAAGCCAAGACAAAAGAACATACGAATATGGCTCAAGCTAGGGAAAAATGTCAAGATGGGGAAAACCCTTATCAATTCTTCTCATCATTAATGTCAAATGTTCAGCAGAGAGAGAATATAATACTTCAAAGTCAGAATAATTTTCAAATGAGAAGGTTTAATACCACTGCCCTTAGATAAGAGGAAGGTTCCAACAAGGTTGAAAATCTGATGTTTGGTGTAGGCTCTAAGGACTTGTGCCTTCTCTGCAATTCTAGTAGGACTGACTAGGGCGTAAACACAGTGAGAAACTACCCCATTCACAACCTTAAATACCTTTACTAGACTGCAGATTACCTTCAACCAGACTCTTCAAATGCTGGTAGCCCATAAGCCTTCTTATAGGCTTCAAAACCCACTACACAGCCTCATGATAAAGCAACCCTGACTGTGGCTTTCTTGCTGTAGGTTCTCGGCCTCCAGGACAGGGTTCTTAAGCCATGTGGCCTAGTTGTAGCTGACCCAAACTAGTGCAGATGACTTCAAGGAGAATGACACCTTCACAACAATCCCAAACTGTCATCAAAATCACCCTTAACAGGTATGACTTCTATCTACTTGAACTTAGACCTGTGATGAAGATAAAATGCCCAAGACAAATCATAAATGTGCCCAAACCAATCTCGTCCTCCATCCTGTGGTACTCTACCCTTGAAGATGACTAAATTGAACCCAACCTTGCCTTCATCTCCTTCGTTGGAAATCACCTTGCAGCCTCTGTGTCACCCCCTTCCAGGCTTAGCGTTCAGCCCCAGCCAAGTTGTTTTGCCTCCTTGGACCCTGAGGAACAGCCTCCCGGTGCCACTTTCCGGATCTTGGCCTCCAAAACTAATCCACCAGCAAAATTTTGAAAACCCTTCCTCTTCCTCTGCGTGAGCCTACGCAGTCACTGCGTCAGCCCTCTTCCTTCAACGCTTGCTTTGGCTAGATCTCTTTTGCCTCTCTCTGACAGATGCTCCACCAGTTGAGAAAGTCTCTTCCTCTCCAGATGTTATCTATGCCCCTCACTGCTCAGATCTCAAGCTTGAATTCCTCAGCAAATCACGACTCAGCTAAACAAGCTCTGATACCATGTGAAAATTCGATTGCCCGAATACTACTGCCACAACTGATGAGAATTCTTATACTTGTTAATTACTTGAACAAATTATTTACTGTGTTCTACGGTATATACTGAAACCCATACACTATAGCCTTCACAAAATTAAACTGCGGAAAATCAATGTGCAGAAACAAGATCTGAGCAAGAGTAAATCATAGACACATGACACTGTTATTTTTGGACCAATGTCCCCGGAAAAACCCAATGCAGGAAAATCGGTGCAGCAACTGAGGGTTTGTTTA
>MU968363.1:1383333-1720877 GCA_034641835.2 Pinus albicaulis | reverse complement strand
TTTCAAACACCTTGGAATGATTGTCCAAGACTTGTTGGAGATCTGCAGAAATAGATGATTTTGATGTCGGAACTTCTAGTGAGCATAATTGTGCAATTACGCCTCGTTGTTCTTTCTTTAGAAGCTTTGTCATGACATTAGAGCTTATTATCCTTCCTGCCTTCCCTTCAATACCCCGTAATTCGACTTCCTTTCCTTCTGAAAAAAATTTCAAGAAAAGTTCTTGAAAATTAAAAGCTACCGTCCCCAAAGATTGTAACCATTGTACTCCTAGTACAACATCAGCACCTCCCATAGGAATGGAAAGCATTGGACTAGTCAATACATATTCCCTCATGGTTAGCTTGATATTATGGCATTTCCCAGAGCAATTTATAGTTCCTCCATTTGCAACCATCACTTGACATTCTGGTGCTGGGTATAGGAAACAATTTAATTCCTTGGCTACCTTACAATGAATAAAATTATGGGTGCTACCTGAATCTGTTGGAACACCTAATCCTACATGGGTAGGTGTGGAATGCGAAAAGTCACAATGGAGTCCAAGTGACCTTGGAATGTGAAACCAAGAGTCACACCATTGTATTATAAATATAGATCATGTATAATGGAAAAATAAGAAAGCCTCACGCTTATCTTTCATTGTGTGTTGAGTCTCTTGTGTGTGTGTTATTCTTCTCATACACCATGTGTGTGCTTCAACATGGTGTTTAACATGGTATCAGAGTGGGCGATTGCTGGCCCTGCTCCAAAATTGAGTGAGCCATTTGTGTTTATGGCCTGTGCATATCTGCATTTTTGCAGCATTTAGAGAGTTGATTCAGCCCAAGCGCTGCCATGTATACTTTGCAGATTTGTATTACAACTCTTTTCTTGGACTGACACATACCCCTTCGGATTAAGGGGGGATGTTGGAACACCTAATCCTCATGGGTAGGTGTGGAATGCGAAAAGTCACAATGGAGTCCAAGTGACCTTGGAATGTGAAACCAAGAGTCACACCATTGTATTATAAATGTACATCATGTATAATGGAAAAATAAGAAAGCCTCACACTTATATTTCATTGTGTGTTGAGTCTCTTGTGTGTGCATTCTTCTTCCTCATACACCATGTGTGTGCTTCAACATGGTGTTTAAAATTGTATTATAAATGTAGATCATGTGAAATCAACACTATTACCTTTTTCTTCTTGATTTGTTCTGCTATCTTGAGAGTTTGAGGAGTGGTAATTCCTGCTAGTGCATTACACGATATGGTCGGATTCATTTCTTCCTCTTCTAGAGCTGGTTCCTGGTGTATATCCTCTTCTTGTTCATTTCCTTCTTCCTCTTCACAATCTATGTAAAATAATTTCTTCTCAGCACACTTATGACCTTTAGTGTATTTTCTATCACAACTGTAGCAAAGCCCTTTTGCTCTTTTTTCTTCCAATTGTTGTAGTGTCAACCTTGTAGGTTGTGGAAATCTAGGCGTAGCAACACTTCCTTCTTTATAGAATTGAGTGGTAGGCTTCCTTGTCGCCATAATTTTACATTCAACTTTTCTTGCCAACCCGAATGCCTTCTCCAATGAATCAGGTTCCAAAACGCGAACTTCATGTTGGATGTTATCCTTTAAAGTGCCTATGAAGAGATCAATCCTGTGTTCCTCTGGAATATCAGTTACCCTTATATTCAATTTTTGGAAGTCCTCAATGTGCTGCCTCACTAAACCCTTTTGTTTGAGATTTATCAATTGGCTAAAGAAGGTGTTGCTCTTTGTATCCTCATAATGTGCTATCATTTCCTCCGTAAAAATTGACCAAGTGACAATTTTTTTACGGGAGCAAAGCCATCGATACCATACAAATGTATTTTGTTCTAAATGTAAAGTTGCAATGCGTACCTTTTGTGTTTTTTGCACATTATGGAGATCAAAATATTGCTCCATCTGTAGTATCCATGTTACAGGATCCTTTCCATCAAACTTCCTTATATCCATTTTTGGAATATGGTGGTTCTTCCCGCCAACATTAGAGTTCATGAAATCACGATTAACATTTATTTTGTTCTCATCATGATTTTCTTCTACTATATTTTCGCCATTAGGAATCATTTCTGGTTTTAAACTTGTCATCAAGCCTTCCATGTATGCTTTTAGATCATTCTTCATGTCATCCATCTTAGCTTCCATGCCCATTTCCATGCCATCCATCTTAGCTTCCAAACCATTCATCTTAGCTTCCACGCCTTTCTTCAAACCATCCATCTTAGTTTCCACGCCTTTCTTCAAAACTTCCATTTCATTTTTTGTTGTTCTTTGCGAGAGCGAAATTTGTTGCATTTGCTCTTGTAATTTTGATATGTCATGTTGCAATTCTTCATCTTCATGAGTCATAGTAGAGCCTTCTAAAGGCTTAATGGGTGTTGAATCCTTTTTAGGGGCCATTTTAGAATCCAATACTGATATCTATTCTACAATATGCCCTTGGGATCAATTTAACTTGATTATTCAAACAAGACTTGTGCAATTTGAAAAAAATACACACCTTTTTCTTGCTTTTGAGGAGCTCGATATTGAAATTGGATTAATTCTGTGATTGTAGCACTTCAATATCTAAATTTCAGTACCGATGTATCCCTCTGAATTATCTTTCGAATGCCACAGGTCTGACCTGATTTGGATTCTCCACGACAAAGTTGTGTCCAATCTCCCACAATGACCTAATTATGGACTGGTTCAGTAGTGCGAACTTGTACGACTTGCAACGTGTCACTGTTTCATCCTTTGTCTCTGAAATTGATAGCCAAGAAACTAAAGTCTATGTAATTGCAACCAATTTTTACGGCACTCCAATCCGATGCCCAGAGAGAGAGTTATTGAACTTTTCCCACGATCACCTCTTTGAGATGAAATTCAGGAGCCTGAAAAAGAACTACCTTCCACAGATCATATCTCCAAAAATATTGCGAACCAAGCTCTGAAATTTTTTGACGAATTTCCTCAGGATTTCAGCTTCGCACCATATGAATTTCAGATTCTGAACCTTCGTAGAAACAGATTTATAGCGAAAATTCCACGATGACCTGTTTAGGAGCTTGAAAAAAGACCTGACGTCCACAGATGATATCTCCGCAAATATTGCGAACCAAGGTCTGAAATTTTTAGACAAGCTTCCTCAGGATTGCGGCTTCGCACCCTAAAAATTTCAGCTTCTGAAACTTCGTAGAAAAAAAGTTATAGCGAAAATTCCACGATGACCTGTTTGGAGCAGCGAAACCCTAGAATCCAAAGCTCTGATACCAAATGTTGTGTAATCAGCTCCAAAAAGAGAAGAAAAGAGATATCAACGCCTTAGAAATGAGCCACTTCGAGGGGGAAACCTCCAATACATTACATAAATGAACAATTCTTGGATGATACAATTTACAAAACCTCCTTTCTATATATAGGAGTCCATGGGGCCATAATGTAATCCTAATGGGCCACAATGTAATCCTAGCCGACCTAACAATAATAATTTAAGGGCACAATAATAAAAAAATGGGGGTTACAAGGGTACAATAATAACAATAAAGGGGTTACACTAACAACAATAAGGTACTATACTAGTAATATAGGGACCTAACACACTTTTTACATAATGCCATGTGTCAATGTTTCATCCTTTGTCTCTGAAATTGATAGCCATGAAACTACAGTCTATGTACTTGCGACCAATTTTTACGGTACTCCAATCCGATGCCCAGAGAGAGAGTTATTGAACTTTTCCCACGATCACCTCTTTGAGATGAAATTCAGGAGCCTGAAAAATCACTACCTTCCACAGATCATATCTCCAAAAATATTGTGAACCAAGCTCTGAAATTTTTTGACAAATTTCCTTAGGATTTCAGCTTCGCACCATATGAATTTCAGACTCTAAAACTTCGTACAAAAAAATTTATAGCGCAAATTCCACGATGACCTGTTTAGGAGCCTGAAAAAATACCTAACTTCCACAGATGATATCTCCTCAAATATTGCGAACCAAGCTCTTAAATTTTTTAAAACGATTCCTCAGGATTTCGGCTTCGCACCCTAAAAATTTCAGCTTTTGAAACTTCATAGAAAAAAATTTATAGCGAAAATGCCACGATGACCTGTTTGGAGCAGCGAAACCCTAGAATCCAAAGCTCTGATACCAAATGTTGATATCAACGCCTTAGAAATGAGCCACTTCGAGCGGGAAACCTCCAATACATTACATAAATGAACAATTCTTGGATGCTACAATTTACAAAACCTCCTTTCTATATATAGGAGTCCATGGGGCCATAATGTAATCCTAGTGGGCCACAATGTAATCCTAGCCGACCTAACAATAATAATTTAAGGGCACCATAATAACAAAATGGGGGTTACAAGGGTACAATAATAACAATAAAGGGGTTACACTAACAACAATAAGGTACTATACTAGTAATATAGGGACCTAACATATTATTGGTTGTATATCGCAGACTTCTCAGAAGTCTCCTTCATCCAACTCTGGGAAGCAGAAGTCTACCTCTTCCAATAATGTAGCTTCTTAGTAAAATTTGAATTTTGGTCCACCCGCAGAAGTGAACTTTGTTCAGGCCAATCCTACAGATAACACTTCCAAAGGTAAGAAGAAGGGTAAAGGTAAGGCCAAAGCTGGTACCTCGAAACAGGATTCTCCAAAACCTCGTTCTGTTGATAGTTCTCAACGTAAACTGAAGTATCCTTGTTTGATTTATGATGATGAGCACTTCACCAAGGACTATCCTCGACAGTCTGAAGTGAGTCGATTGATCAAAGGAACCCAAGGAGCTCCAACCGTTCTTAAAGAACCTTTCCCTCAGCTAACTCAAATGGTAAAGCATCCTCTCCCTTTACTGTTGCCAAATCTACAAAATCATTGGTCTTTTCTGATTTACTTTGTTCTCTCCCTTCCAACTCCACTCCTACTCGTTCTGAGGAATTCATTCCAGACGATTCGCTTTTCTTGATTAGCACCCTTGATCCTTGGTACGGTGTGTTAGACTCCTATACCAATAGGTGTCATTTTTCATGATAGACTTGTTGAACTATGCAATATGTCAAACATTTTTCTTGTTGCAAAGGTGTTCCATATTCTTAAAAAATCAAAAAATCAAAAAATTTAAAAAATGTAAAGAGGGTATACTTTAAAAGACAAATCAAAGGGTGAAAAGAATAAAATTGGCCAAAAAAAGTGAAAGAAAATGAACCCCATTAAAAGAAAGGCCAAGGAAAGTGTGCAAGTCCAAATGCCACTACTATTTCATTTTTTGTAAATAAGTAATTGTGTGCAACTTGTTAAACTTTGCCACAATTTATGAAGAGTCAAACTGTTTAAACTTGACTCATTCATTTTTCAATTTCATGTTGTAGAATAGAGAATAAATATCTGGCCAAACAGTTTAATCTTGGCAGATAAGTAGATAGGTAGAGTGAATAAAAGGTGCTCAACAGTTTAAACTGAGCCCTTGGATGTAATAAGTGTAGACTTAGATAGGTTTTCCATGTAAAAGAAAAAGAAGATTGATAAGGATTTGCTAGTCTAAGTGCACCCTAATAAAGAAGAGAAAATGGTAGGGTAAAGTAAGTAGGGTAGGTAGATGTTGTTGCAGAATTACATGTGATGAATGATGGTCTAAATGTGTTTAATTTTACTTTCATCACAAGTGCAAAGGAAGATACTACATTGGAAAAAGTTCACAGCAGAGCAAAGTCAAATTATTAACTTCCCCTCTCATTTTCCCTAAACATTTCACTAATTTCCCCAAAGTGCTAAGGTATTTGAAGATTAAAGGGGCTCAAGGCATTTCCTTGACTTTTGGAGGGACCGGACCATCGGCCCAATAATTGAAAAGACCTAAGTACTTGAAATCATCCACTATCACATTCATTCAGCCCTCAAAATCACTTTTATTCTAAGTTTAAGTGATGAAAGTATAAAAATGCCGTTTACTTTTGAATCTTCACTTTCTTGGTTATATTTAAGTATTTTGAGTTTACATTGTCCCTGGCCATATTAAATCTAATTTATGTATTAACTCCCATAAAAATGACCTTGACCTATTATATTTAACTCCTTTTTTATAATATCCCAAAAACCCATATATTATACTTTTTAGCCAAAGTATTTAACCCCCATACATTCAAATAAAAACCCACATTATATGCCCTTTGGCTAAAAAATAACATTAATTCTATTCCCGCCCCCTATGGTAAGAAAGTCACATTGATTTAATTACCATATATTAAAAAATATATGGAAAAGGTTTAAACATATGAATATATGTTTGAAATAAAAAATAAATCCAAAGTTTAATTGAAATCAAACTTTGAAATAATTCATCCCCGCGCATTTTCCATTTCCCAACCATTTTCCATACGGGGTTAATTAATCCTTAAGATTAATTAATAACCAACCCCCACTAATCAGAGCGCTCCCGAAATGATTATTTCATAATAAAATGTGTCGGGCCCGCGCTACTAAAACTCTGTCAACTTCATGTCCCGTCCACCGTCTGATCATCCGCTCTAAGATTGACGGTTGACGTTAATTCTGCTAGCCATCCCCTATACGAGCGTTAACGCGTGAAATCGCAGTGGTTTTCAAACAGTGCGATGGCTACGTGTCGTGCGCTCTATGGATTCGCTGCCTCCCCGTCCAAAGCAGCCGTCCCTCAAAAGTGGTGCGGAATAAACCACTTACCACTTCCACTTACCACCTCCACTGTTCCCCGTGACTCATCCGTCGTACAGGATGATGTCATTTATTAAATTAATAAAAAATTCGCCCCCATTGACTTTGCCAATAAAACAAAACATTCGCGTCTTTTTCATCATTTTGTACGCCAGTGAAAGAATACGCCTTCCACGCAGAAAAATTCAAATTTCGAATTTGTGAAGTCCGCTAACCTTATCCTCTCGAAGAAGATTGCAGACAAGCCTCTCAGAAGATTATCCACCTTAGCCAGAAACTATCCAAACATTGTTTTCTCCAAAAACAGGTATTTACCCTAAATTCGAACTGAACTCTGTTGAAATCTCGGCTTTCCTTGTTCCTCCACTGAAACAGAGTTAGAATTAATTACTAGTTCATTCCGTGACCCTGGGAACTGTAATTGAGTTACCAAACCTACAATTATACCTGTTTCTCCTGCTTCTCCCGTGAATTTACTCAATTCTTCACCATAAGCCGAATTTCCATTTTGAATCCACAAGAACCAAAATGGAAGTTCTTGTGGCTTTAAATGTTGCCCCATTGAATGCCCCTCACAGAGACCTGGATTATTTGTCATTAATCGATAAAGATTTCCAAATCAAAGACCTAGTTTTTAGTGACAGTCCTCTTCGAATTTTTTGTCGCTACAGAGACAATTATTTGAATGGCTTGGATATAATTGGGTTATGGGAATCTAATCTTCCCCGATACCTCTTTCCCTCTGTTCATATTTTCCCTGAGATAATCCACTACTGCTATGCGAACTATGATCCTAACCAAAGATCAGTCTTATCCCCAAATCAAGAAGTCCTTTTCCCAATTACTGCTTAGTCAATCAATGAGATGATGCATTTTCAACCTGATCAAGCCCTCACTCCCCTGTCCATGGGAGAGCTACTTGAGAAATCCACAAAACTATCCCATGAAGAATTAAGTCGCATTTGCCAAACCTTTATGTTGCCTGATCACCAGCCTAAAGGCCCTCCCCCTTATGGGAATGTTTATTTCACTGAAGAAGGTAGACTTGTGTTGGATATGATATCCTTTATAATGGGCTTTAATACCAGTGAATATGCTGACCATTTAATCCTAGTATTACTGTCTATTTTTACCCCTGGATAGCCTCCTGTTGTCAGGTATGACTTTGCATCATATATAGTAGACAAAATCCATGATCAATTCATGAGATTAGAAAATTAGAAAGTGTTTAAATATTCTTCTGTCATTTATCATCTCATACTATACTACCAATCAGAAAAGTTCCCCTTCTATATCAAAAAGCTTGATCCCCAGGGAAATCCTAGATCTGTTATCTTTTGGTCAGCCATCACCCATTATTCTCGAGATTCTCCATATTCCTATAAAGAATTCATTGATATTTTTATACATCCTGCAACCACCTTGTTGACAGGAGTTTCTCCTCCAAGACTGAGCAATGAAATCAAGAAAACTCTGCAACTTTCAAAAAAATACAAATTTTTTGATTGGTACTTGTATCAAAATCACACAGAAATCAGGATATATGGATGTGAATTATGTCCATTCAAATTGCCAAAATATGTTCCCATGAGAATTTTTGCATTAGAGTATTTCAGGGAAATGAATAACTCTGATATAATTCATTTCTGTAATGCAAAAAAGAAAGCTCAACTCCGGATTAAAAGTCAATTAGGACCATTTATCTGTAACTCTAGGGATGGAGGAGAAGAAGCTGAAAAGATATTAGGAGACCGTTTCAGATTTCAGAAGAGTTTCTATTGGGTGCCTTATGACCCATTCAACTTCATTTGTGATAAAAGAATGAAAAACAAATCAGCACCATACATTCATCATAGGATTCCATAAATTGAACAATATGCAAATACAGATGAATGGATGGAAGGAACTTTGGTAGAGCAAGATAGTGAGCAGGTCAATATTGATAATGTAATGAAATATCTAGAAAAGATGCTTGACCTGGACTCTCTTGGGCAGGTACATACAGCAGTACCTTCTTCAGCAGGATCTTCACAACAACATTTGCAGAAGATCAGTACAGTAGCACTAGACTCAAAAGGAAAAGAAAAGGAACCAGACATACAATTAGTTGAAAAATTCACGATGACAGAACAACCAGAAACATCTAAAGAAACAAGTCAGATACCAATACCTCCAGTTCAAGTTGATGAGACAGAAATTTCCAATCTTCAAACACCTCTTAATATGGAAAAAGGGAAAAAGAGAGAGGCTAAAACATCCACCCTTGGTGATAAATCTACATAGCAGCATGATACTAAAAGGCAGAGATTGAATCCTCTTCCAGAGGTTGAATCTTTTCAAGAAATCTCTGACAACCAAGAAAAAGAAGACAGACAGCAAACAGATGCATGTAGTGGGGCATCCACTACTTTTCAAAGAAAGGAGCTACAAAAACTAAAAGGCACAGAGATATCTTCTTTCAAGACTCCGGTAAAAGAGGCCTGGGACATAAAAAAGACATTTATCAATATCAAGGCCAAGAATGATCCACTGAGAATGCAAGTATATAATAAATATCTGAAAATGGCTCCAAAGAATCAAGAAAGATTGATGTCAACTTTTGACATTCAACAAGGCAAAATGATAATGAGCCATTTAAAACCCAAGGTACAACAACCCCAAACAACAGCTGATTATATCAGGACAAATTTCGAAGTCCTAGAAAAAGACATTCATCCTTTAGATCAGATTTAGTTGCATAAGCAGACGGGTGAAATGATCTATTCTACACTGATTGATAAGGCAATGGCAGCTCATAAGTTACAGGATTCTTTAGAGAACACAAATGCACAGCTTCAGATTGAAAAGGCTTATTCTCAAGCCAAAGACAACAGAATAAAAACATTGGAGGAAGTAATAATTGGATTAGGTCACAATCCAAAGGATGTCAAAGGAATAGAAGCATTAATAAAGAAAAAGGATGATGACATTGTAGCTTTGAGAAAGCAGTTGAAATTTCCTGCTTCTAGACATCCTCAAACTGAAGAAATAATAAAAAAGAATTTTGAAGAATAAATGATGAAGTTGCTCTTAAAAATGAATGAGCAACTAACTGAAATAGAAAAAGAGCTAGAGCAAGCATTAAAAGACAAGCAATATGTTCTTCCAACATCTGCAACAGAGGAAATTACAAGGACAGGTACACAGTCAACAGAGTCATCACAGGTAGACACTTCAAATTTGAGTTCAGAACAATTGGTAAAGCAAATGAATGATTTGAAACTGCAAGTAACAGAACTTCAGCACACAAAGTTACAGCTTATCAATTTGGAACAAAGATATGATCTTTCAAAAATGAGTGTTGCTGACAAATCAAGAGAAATCAAGAGATTGGAAAAATTGGTTAAAGCATTAGAAAAGGATCTCACATTGGAGAAGCCTTTGAGAGAAATAAATGAAATTCTTTGGGATAATATTATCCAGACAATAAGAGACATCTGGCCTTCAGTTCAGATAATGTAGGAGTAGAATGATTTGGTCAAAACAGCTCTGGATGAAGTTGATAATGTACGAGCAGAATTAGGAAACAGGCCTGAGGAAGCTAATTAGTTTATACAGTTTCTAAACAACCAAACCAAACAACAGCTTGAAGAAGTGGGTATTCAAGATAGAACTGCAACAATCTTAGAAATAAAAAGAGTTTTTACTAAAAGAACTCTTATGCAAAATTTGGAAAGAAGGTGCTTTGATATGCAGGTAGAAATAATTGATTTCAGAGAAAGATTTAATGTTTTATTGAATAAAGGGTTGCCTAGCCCTATGATCCCAGAAGATAAAATAATGGACCTAGAAACTTATGTTGGGAAATTGGACATACATGCTCACAATTTAGCCATTTCCCCAGCCAGTTCATCACAAGCTACATTACCTACAGGAAGGAATCTTCATGACAGATTAGAGAATTTATTTTATCTAGAACATGAAGTAAGACATTTGTTTCCTAACCAGCCGAATTTCTTCAGATATACTGAGGCTGATGAAACATTAAGAAAGCTCCAACGGACAAGAATAGAAGAAGAAAAATGGTGGGAAGATATGTTGGAACTTTTGTAAAATTTATCCTTTGATGATATTTTGCCTATCTACCATAGTATGAAAGATAAATGGATAAACAAAGGTCAAAGAGGATCAGTCTAGTTGAAAGTGTATCAGTAAAAACAAAGAGTGTCAGTGAAGCAAGGAAATTAGGGAAAAATTACTGAAGAAGACAACGAGGAGCCATAATTTAGCACCTGCCTCCAGCACACTCTCAAAAAGAGGAAACAACTCAACATCGGTTATTTCTTATCTTATCCAGGAGACCATCTGTCTCCATTTTTATTGTAACTTATCTATGAGTCATAGTAGATTATATCTCATTTTGTTAAGAAATATTTTGTATAATTTTTTGTATAAATAAACCCTCAATTGAAATGTTGAGGGTGGATTCTTCTACTTTGCTGTAACATTGACTTTTGGAATAAAGTGCTTTTGGAGAAATCTCTTTATGGCTTGCTGGATGATGAATTGAAGCTCAAGACTTTTTGCAGGATTCAAGTGTCAGACTACAGTTCAATAAGTCATTTCTATCCTGTGTTTTAAGTTTTATATATGTTTACTATATCACTGTGTTTCATTTCTGAATAATTAACAAAAAAGGATTAAATCAGAAATTACTTAAGTGTACTCTGATTTCAATTATTATTATTCTAAATGTTTTCTTCTAAACTGGTCATAAACAATGAATTCTTAATTGCTCTTGTTTCTCTGGTTTAAGCATTTGATTACTTAGTAAAGAATTCTTAATTGCTCTTTATTGGTAATCACTCACTTTCCCTCGTTTAAACATGTTGAAAGATTCTTAATTGCCTTTCATCCATTTAAAAATCCATTCCATTCACTTTAATTTCTAAAATTGTTCTTTGTTTTGGCTATCTTGCCCTGCAAAGCCATCTTTTGTGTAAAAACTTAGTCCAGTAAAGCCATCTTTTCGACTCCATAGCCCAATGGCCTGAAATACTCAATCTTGCCCTCAGTTGGCGGATTCCACCATTCAAATTCAAACAAAACCCCTGGACTTCTAACTAGCCTAATATTTTCTAAGAACAAAGCTAAATTTTAAAGAGAGAGCCCTCTCTGGATACAAATTGGCTAGATTCTGTATCTGAAGGTTGGTTTGTGGTTACCTCGAACCCTTTCCTTTTCCAACAACTTCAAGGAAAATCTGAGTGATAACACGGTGATATCATCGTCTATCTCCAAACTTCATCTTTTAGATCTGAGTTGACGAAGGATGCCCATCAACGCATTCGCCATCAGTCGCAACCTTATCGTATAGTTGGAGATACTCTCTATCGTATTGGAGTCAATTCCATACTCCGACGATATTTGACCCTCGAGGAAGCTTGGAAAGCTCTGAATGATTGCCATAGTGGCGCCTGTGTCAGTCACATGTCTGGTTATGCTACTACATAGAAAATTCTCCGTGCTGGTTATTTTTGGCCTTCCATTTTCAAAGACTGTATTGTCGCAGTTCGTAAATGCCATGATTGCCAAATTTATCAACGCAAGTTGCGTGCGCCACCCGTTCCTCTTCATCCTGTCATTACCGTCGGTCCCTTTGTGAAATGGGGCATCAATTTTATGATGTGTAACCCTCACTCGGCCGGGGGACATGCTTATATCATCGTAGCCGTGGTCTACTTCACCAAATGGGTCGAAGCAATGCCTACACTTTCCGTTGACGGTAAGACAACTGCTCAGTTCATATTCAATCACATTATTGCTAGGTTTGGTGTCCCTCAAGCCATCGTTACTAATCATGGTTCCCATTTTTAGAATTATATGGTGGCAGAGTTGACTTCTAAGTTAGGTCTGTGTCACGACAGCTCAACGTCGTACTACCCTCAATCCAATGGCCAGGTTGAAGTTGTGAACAAAGTTCTTGTCACAATGCTTCAGCATACGATTGGGATCCACAAATCAAATTGGCATCTCATGTTATTTTTGGCTCTTTGGGCATACCAAACCTCAGTGAAGCTACTCTTTCGATTGAATGTGAAATACCTTCACTCAAGTTGGTTGTTTAATTACTACCAAATACTTTTCCAGAAGAAGAGCGTCTCCTTTATTTAGAAAGGCTGGATGAAACCCGCCGCTTTTCTGCTCTCATTATCGAAGCACAAAAAAAGCGGGACAAACCTCATTTTGATCAATCAGTTTCCCCTCGTTCTTTCATTGAAGGAGATCTCGTACTCCTATATGACCAAGCTCGTGATAAGCTGGGGGTAGGAAAATTTCAACCTATGTGGCATGGGCCCTACATCGTTAAACATGTATTGCAGAATGGGGCCTATGAGCTAATTGACTACGAAGGTCATCCTTTTGAACAACCCAGAAATGGGTTGTATCTCAAAACATATTATGCGTGAGTCATTCATGCATAATAGGTGTGCATAGGTGTTGTTTTCATTTTTGTACATGTTTTCTGGTTTGGTGTGCTTTGTGAGCATTTTCCTGCTTATTGGGTCTTTCTTGTTGTGTATATGTCTATTACCCCTTATGTCGATTTCACGGATGGTGTTTCCTGCAGTACCAGGAATTTGTCTTCGGCAGCCTGGGTAATTTATGATCCTGCTAGTGAGTTGATATATCTGCAAGGTATTTGTCTAGGACGATCTATAAACAACGTCGTTGAATATAGCACTGTCATTGAGGTATTAATCGAGGCAATCTCAGCATACACGCATTGCTTGTAAATCTAGATTCACATCTTGTTGTTCTACAACTCAATAATCATTATTCAATTAGAAATCCGTACATTCTGAGATTGTAATTACGTATTCGTTTTTTGGAAAGACATTTTGATTTTATTACTTATCAACATATTCCTAGATGAATGAACACATTAACTGATACAATGGCTAACATTGTATTAGATAGACATTTGCATCATTTGTAAAAGCATAATCATATGTAAGAGATCCATGTAGGGAAATAGATGTATATATATATATATATATATATATATATATATATATATATATATATATATATATATATATATATATATATATATCGCATGTTTGCAACTGTGTGCATCATAACGTCAAAAAATATATGTATGTTTCTGTTACATCCTGAGACATCATGTCTCGCAGAATATGTAGATAAAATAAACCTAGGTGTCTAATCAGCATGGTGCTCGTGATAACATGTCACAACCCGTACTAGCCGCCTCAGCAAGCGGTGAATTCCGCTGGGCACCCCTACAGTATGCCTCTAGTAGGCGCGAGGAACATCATCAAAACATGCATAATATGGAACTCATCGGGTGATCCCCTCCAGGTTGTGCACTATCTCATCTTCCTCGCCGCCCTCGCCTTGAGGGTCGAAATCGCGAGGGATTCACCTCGCTATCTGTGACATACCAACAGGGCTCTCTCGGCCAACATCTGCATTTACATGGATTTAATGTCAGAACATGCATAAATAAACAAAAAATCATAATTCTCATAAAACTTAAAAAATGAGTCTCACCCAAATCTTCATCCCAATCTTCTCCCTCCGGGAGTGGGAGGTGCGGATCATCAGTAAAATTTGTGCTAGAGTAGGGCTAGTCCTCCACGACAATCAATTGTCGACGGAGCCAATCAAAGAATTCTGGCCTCTAGGACATCTGTTGGTCACCCCCTGCCCTTGGCATCAGAGCTGCCCATCGAGCCATCCGTGGTTCTCTCGCTGGTGGTGTCGAAACAATAACTTCCTGTTGCTAAAAAATAGGTAGTCGTTCCAAGAAGAACGATACCAGAATAGATCCATAACCAAATTGTTTCAGTTTTGTCTTCTTGCATTTGGTTAGTTGGCGCTTCATGTTTATGGTCACGACCTCTACCCAGTTGTAAATGGTCGGTGCCATGCAGTCTACAACAAGAAGCAACTGTGTATTTTTTGCTTCGTGCAGTGCTTGTGATCTTGCAACCCGTGTGATGGTATGCAATACCATGCGGAGTGTCAAATATGGGATAGTTTGTATATCAAATTTCCCACTACTTGAACCTTTCGGCGCTCCTCGACATACCCTGTTTATCACCATGGTCATGTTTTCCATGTAGGGCCAAGTGTCGGTTAGGAGTGGTGTTGCACCCCTCTGCGATAATCCTGTGATGAAGTACACATCAGAGACATCAATCTCAAGTTCTTGATCCCGTAGGATGAACTTCTCTTGATTTTCATCCCATATACTGATCAGATACTGTAGCAATTTTGATTGGGCTCGGAGACATGGTGTTAGAAAGAATTTTTTCAAACCACAGTTTCTGAGGGCTTCCATAACTCCCTCATTTTCCATGGCTAGCTCATCTTCTTCACTATGTTCATGTTCTTTCCATTCAATAACCATTTTGCCTCTTTCTACCCGCAAACACACATACATGAGTGGTATTAGTCAATTTTAACCCTTAAATTTGTAAACAATTGGGACATTTGATGCATATTTTTGCTAGAAAATGGTTTGTGTCGTTGGCGCGCCCTAGTGTTAAACATCGGGCGGTTGGCGCGACTCCGTGCCGGAAACTCGCGCCAACCACGCAACCCTAATTTTTACATTTCCTCCCCCAAAATTTGAAATTGACAAATGCAGGAAGCAAGAAATAGCTTAAAATGACAAGAGGGATCTCAGCTCTTACCTAGAGTTGACAGATTTGCGATTGATCTACTAGATTGGCCACTATCGTCGCCACAAGATTGCACAGTAAAATGGGTAACTATTGCTCCACAAGAGGTAAAAAGTGAAAAGTAATTAATTTTACCATTTTTGGCATTTTATAACTTTTTCACAACCCTAATTAGGTTTTAAGGCATGTTTTTTTATTATTTTATTGTATCATTTTAGAAAAATAGGTTTTACACGTGTCTCTTGTGTAGCAACAGGTTTTTCATGCAAAAACGATGAAGTAATGAGTTATATTTTATACTTTTTCGGACTCGGTAAAAACACGAAAAATTCACTACTGGAGTCATCTTTCAGCTCTTTTCTTACTCTCTAAAATTGAAAAGATTGCCGAGATTCTTGTCGTTTTGAACTCGTTAAATGGCTGCGAAACAATATCTACCCAATATACGTTTAACCCTTTTTCAGGCTGGGATGGATTATTTACGAAAAAGGAATACCTTAGCCTATCACGACTAAGAGGTTCTCTTAGACACAGTTTTATAACTTTTGGGATCTGTGAGACTACCTATGAAAAGGGACTATTGGAGTTTTCTTTTCTGCCTTCTTTTCAAACTCTCTAAACATGAAAATATGTCGAGTTCTCCCTTTGTCAGACTCATTTAACCCTAATGACATCGGATTTCGTCGCCATGACGTTATTTCGAGTTCCTCCTTCCTAGGGCTCGTAAAATGTACTAGGATGGATTTGTCTGAAGGAAAAACTTATAGTACAAGCATATGCTATCCCCTTCAAGCTTGTTTTAAAAAATAATTGGGGTACTCACTAGAAATGGTGGGGGAAAATGGAACCAAGTTTTAGTTGTGTTGGCAGTATGTCGCTCTTGAACATGGCACTTGTCTACATTCGTGTCGGGTTGGGGACATCTCATTTCGTCATTTTTGCCTCCATGGGTTTGGGTAATCCCTTTTGACCTCTCATCTGCTCTTTTCCACGTCATCATGACCTTAGATCCTTTGATGTCAAATACTGCCAAATCCAGTGTCGTGCTGTTGATATGTTCAAGAGAAGTTTTCCTCTGCAAGTTGTCAACCTTCCTCTAATTTCCTGTTGGTCCTGATCCACTTTCATCATGTTCCTCTGTCTCGTGTCGATGATGTGAGAAACATTATGGCCCTCCTTCGACCAGGTCACTTCCTGTCAACTTCATATCATTATCCAGGAATTTGATCTAGAGACTCCCTTCTGGTACCTTGGAGCCTACATGCCTCAATGGTAGGTTTTTCACATTCGATGCAAGGTTCACATCATTGGCCTTCGATCGAGTGATTCTGCAAATGTTCGATGTCAGATAATTTATCGCATTCCGTAGATTGTACCTTTTGTACCTTGAGGTCCATCGTCATCACTGGTGGTTTCTCTCACGTCTGTTAATAGCTTTCATCATTGGCTGGTAATCAGACGATTTTCTTGCATGTTCGACTTCAGCTCATATATTCGCATGCTTGAAATTGTACTTGTTCGGGTCAAGATGGAGCGCAAGACCCTGGTTTTTATCTGATAAACTCCAGGCTGCGGATTTTTGTGGATTATGACTTATTGCATGACTCTTTTGATTGGATGGCTGCGACCATACCTGATTCTATTTATTGATCCTTCATATTGTGTCCATACCTTAGGTCTCAATTTTTATATACTTTATTATGGATGGTTGCGCCCATGCCACATGATTCATGTATCATAGATATCAGTTGTATTTGTAATCGCAGGTATTCCGACAGCGATGTTTGGTTCCAACGTGTTCTCATAAAGAATTTCACCCCTCCCTCTCTCTCGGACTTCATACTTTAGGGGGCATCTATTACACAACATTTTGTCACTGTCCCTGCAATCCCCAACTCGCACATTGGAGGGTCATTTCTATGACCAATACGCAGTGTCATGCTTTGAAAAAACCATCCTTGCATCCCTTTTGATGAAAGCAACATTCTTCTTATTGACATTTCCCTAAGAAGAGCTATGAAAATCCCTATTTTTGCCTTGGCGCGAGTAGCCCATTATATCCTCGCGCTGACCTAGACATTTAACACTAAGCCCGTGCCGAGCTGTTTATGGAATGTGTTTTAAAAATAGAGGCAGAGGTTCCATTCCAACCACCTCGGAGATGAGTCATTGGGAGTGGTTGAACTGAAACAACCACGGACTCCTTCCTTTAGTTAGTAGTTTCCACCTCCCTTGGAACTCTCCTAAAGGATAGGAATCCCTCCCACCTTTGTAGGGATCCCAACCTCCTCTTCTTCCTCTATATAAGAAACTATCTCCTTTATTAGAAGCTAGCTAAACACATTATAGAAAAATGGTTGAATAGCTGAACAAGAGAATTATACTATATCTAAGATGCTAGAGGAGATAGAGTAAGAAAGATAGTATTGAGAGAGCTTGAGTCCAAATTCGCTGACTGACAGTTGAGATGCGTTTCGTCTGAACCCCGTTGGAGGAGATCACGACGTCAAAGCATTGGTTGTACTCTTCCTTCTACTCATTAATATACATGACTACTGTTTGGTTCCACTATCGTGTTATGATGTTTATTTGATATGATATGCTTAGCCCTCTTTGACTAGCTAATAGTTGTGAGTGAAACTACGTTGCTATATGTTGTTCTTGTTCTTTGTCCTATGTGCAGGTATCTGGGCGTGACAGCGAACGGATCGTGACTTTTCAAGGCAGGAACGAGAGACCACTACTCTTTCTGCAACATCAATAGCATTGGATTCAAGGTAGGTTAATCTACCATGTCTTTTTTTCATTCATTAACTAGGAAGCAACACTTTAGCGTGTCCTTTTGTTACTAGACCCACCCTAGGGCTAGAGGGATCGTCTCTGTCTGTAGAGAGGATTTACCTTCATAAAACCTACCCTATTTCCCTAAATATTTCACCCTTCCATCACTTCCCTAAGCTTCCTGATCCCTTTATACGTTCCCCCAAATTTTCCCTCACCCATCACAATCCCTTAACCCCACAATCTTATTCCATTTCCCTTCCCCTTCTTCCCTAGGGTTTTCAAAAGCAAACTAAACATAATGGAGGAAGAAAGAAACATAATGGAGGAGGAAAGAAATGCCACAGAAGAAGATAAGAAAACATATAACAAAGGAGGGAGGATTATGAGATTAGATCCAGCATACACCAGGGAATTAATGGAATCACCCTTAGCTGTCAGATGTTTCCAATTTGTAGGTTGCTTTGAATTTTGTGAGATGGTACAAAGAGTCCAAAGTCATCCTACTTTGACCAAGGTTTTCATTAGCAACCTCCAAAATAACCAAGTGACTATAGCAGGGGTGACTTTCACCATTTCCACTGACATCATTGCAGCAGCAACGTGGATACCCAATGTGGGTGAAAAATGGTTTAAGACTAAGGATTTGGATGCCCAGCTGTATGAGCCTTACCTCAAGGCATCTTACAAAGATAACATCAATAAGATCTTTACTTTTGGCCAGTTATTTAACATGTTTTCCCCCATGATGAAAATCATCATGAAATACTTCACTTGTGAGGGCAGATTCTCTAGATTATACAACTATCGCATTAGGTTTCTCACGCATTTCATTAGGGTGAAATTGCTCAACCTCCCCTACTACTTGTACATAAGCATTGATAAAATGGTGTACATAGTGAAAAATAGAGATTATGAGCTTCAGATGAACAACCTCTTCCATCACTCTTTGATTAAAATCATTGTCCTTCACCACCTCAATCAGTTGAACATATCATGAGAGACTTTCATAGAGGCATATGTCTTCACTGCAGGACCAAGTCAACATGTTAGATCTATTCCACCAACAACATCAGTTACTCACAATAAGACTAGGCTATCTAGCAGGGCTACAGTGAAAGAAACCAAAGAGGTAAAAACCTACCAGAGGGGACCTAGGAAAGTGTTTGCTCCACAGATTGTGGAAGGGGTCTTTCCTTCTTCATCAACAAAATAGGGAAATCAAAAGCAAAAAGAGGCAGTTGTTCAAGAGGAGGAATACCTCCATGAGGAAGAAAGAGAGTTTGTCTTGGTGGACTTGGATGTCCAAGATGATCATGAAGCCTCAAATCTAATTATCAAAGAGAAAGATTTCACAATTAGAGAGTTGCAGGAAAATATGGCCAGAGCACAATTTGTCATATCATTCCTTGAACAAGAAAAAAAGCAGTTGAAAGACAAACAAGTACTCTTGGATTTAGAGCTGCTAAAGGCAAAGAGGAAAGACACCAAAGGTAAAGCAATGATGGCACCTGATGAATCTGACCGTGGTGAGACTCAAAACACTAAGACAAGACCAAAAACAAGAGGTCTTAAGAGAGCATTAGAGCAGGAGAAACATGAGGTAGAACAACTCAGTTTTGAGGAAAGAATTGCAAAGGAAATCAATGATGACAGAGAAGTGTGGCTTGACAGAGTGAACATCCACATTAAGAAGCTCCTCCATAAGGCCAACAAGGACAATGAGATGCTCAGACACATGGCCAACAGATACACCACTAGAAACAAGATTTGCAACATCAGAATCAAGCAGTTGAAGGATAAACTCAAACAAATCCTAATCAAGGATAAGAAGGAGGACAAACTTGAGATACTTGTTGATGCCTCCTTAGTTGCTTGAGACACCTCATCAGCACTTCATCTACCAATTTTGAAGAGTTTTGGGCAAGTTTTCAATTTTTGGGGCATTTTTGTAAATTTTGATAAACTTTTTGCATAGTCAGCGTGCAAAAAGTGCAACATGGGCCACACTGTGCTTTTTGTGGAGGCCTCCAAATGAAAAAATCTTTGCAGATTTGGATTCAAAGTGATGTCTACATCAAGTTTTGACTACTGGCACTCAAGAAATAGAGCTTTTGAAAGGTGGAAATGGAAAAAAACCACTCAAAAACCACCTTTCTGCCTCCTTTTTCAGCCTTTCACTGCACTTTTTGAGAAGTCTTGGGAGATTGCATTTTTGAGGAGCTTCACTCAACCATTTTCAAAGCTTGAGCGCATTTTTGACAACTAGACTAGAAGAGATTTCCAATGATCCATCTTGGGCCCAATTTGGACTTCGGGAAGTCAGTCAAAAATCAGTTTCAAGGCCCACGATGTGCTTTTTCCCAGGCACATTGCGATTTTTCCAAGCATGCTGCGCTTTTTACAGTTCACTGATTTTTTTTTCAGAATTTTCCAGTTTTATCAGTTGATTGATGGATTTCAAGTAAATTTACTGATTTAATTGTCAAATTTAAATGTAATTATGTTGTAAATAGTTACTAGGGGTAGATACATCATGTAAATATGTAATTTTGGTCAAAGTGAATCAGTTTCGTGAATGATAGGGATGAGTTGGCTAACCTCCCTAATCACTACGATTCCAGTTGAGCACTTAGGGGATCAACTCCACAAGTCAGGGATTCGACCCCTGAGAGTGGGAGAAGTAGTTTTTGGTCTATATATTTCATTTCCTTTCTCATTACAATGGTTGGATGTTGTAGAATTTGACCATTGAACACTATTGTAATCAGACTTTTGGCAGGAAATAACATACTGAGTTGCAACTATTTTGATGGGATTCTTGTGGTAATGTGATTTGACATTGTTTCTTCTTATATTTGAAAATATTTGAATGTATTGTGATATTCATATTCATTCCATCTCTGAATGTAATTGATTCCTAAGTCAGAAAGAAAAAATTCATTAGCTTATGCTCTGTTTTGGAGGAATAGTTATAGTTTTGTTTCATCTTCTTCTAATTGAAAATAATTCATGTTTCCAATTCTCTTTTATGAAACCCTAGCAGTCTAAGCCATTCCCTCAAGATACCTTAATGTGTTAAAGTACTTACCTACCTTGCCCCATCAGATCTCTGTAATTCTGATCCTTGTTTTCCTTGACCTAGTTCTTCTCTGACCTATTCACCATCGAACACCTCAAATTCAATCAATCAAACCCTAGTGCTACTATACCTAGCCTAAAATCTCATTTATCTAGTCATCTTGGTTGTGATCTCGTGGAGAGTTCCCTCTCTTGCCTAGTTGGGCTAGCTACTTGGCAAAAGATTGGTCTGTGGTTACCTTTGTTGGTCTCTTCTCAGCCTTGGAAATCTAGTGGAGTCATAACAAAATGATAAGGAGACCGATCAACTAGTGTGTGCATTTGATGAGTTATTTTTTGTGATCTGTTATGGAACAAGTGTGCAACATGTTTCAAGGAGGAGACTAAGATCTAATTACTCAATGAGAGATCTGAAGGAAACTTGATTAAAATTCTTCATTTCTTGGTTTTCCTTTAATATGTGAGGTCATTTGTTTGTAGGTGTTAGATACAATATGAAGATCTATTTGAAGGTTCTAACATACTATTTCACTATAGATTTGGTTATGTGATTACAAAGATCTGATTGATTTGAACATAGAGAAAGAGCTTGATATATTATTTACAGAGATTAGATGGTTGGTTATGTGATTGCCTAGATCTAATGTAGATTAAGGAGATAATGTGAGGAAGTGATTGATTTGTTATTTGCAAAGTCTAGCAAATATTGACCCATGTGTTTCATATCTGAGAAATCTGATTATTGATGTATAACTGAGCCTCATATTGCTTTCATATGTTGCATATAATTTTGAGATTAGTCTGGTGCATTGAGAGATGAAGCACTGAAACTAATGTAGTTATCATTGGCTTTGTTGATTGATTGAGTTTCATGGTTTTACAAAGACTTATGTTGACCCTTTATGCTTGATCTATTGTTGTCACATATGAGATATGTTTTTATGACTAAGATTGGATGTTAATAGGCTTGTTACAAGGGTTCATGTATGCTCCTATTTTTGACAAAGAGGTTGAGTGTTGAGATCTATATGAAGAGAGCCATTGGTAGAAGAGTGTTGTAGCAAAACTCTATCACTAACATGATTGTTCTACAGGGGCTATTTATAGTATGTCAATGATTGCATTGAGTTTATGGAAGTGTTATGAGTGATTTGTAGTATGCAAGTGTATCTGCATAACAATTGTGTTTCAAAGATTGTATTTGTTGCAAAGAGGGTTTCTTGTAGTTATTTGTTGTTCATGGTTCATGAGCATGGTATAGTAGAGACTTATATGGGTACTGATGGTATGTATTTATGTTGATGTTTTCCATTAACAAATATGCACCTATTGTAGAGTTCACATCCCAAATTGAAGACCTCATGATGATGCTACTATGATGTGTCTAAGAGGCATTTCATGTTTGTTGTTGTTGGTATTATGCAAAGAAAGGCTTGATAGTGATGTTGCATATTTTCACAAATCTTATTGAAATGTATTAAGATTGAGAATAGTATCATGATGGTTGCATTGAGTTAATTATAGAGATATGAGGGATCTTGTTGTGTCTTATATTTAGTATTGTTGAGAGTTGATTTGTTGGTGATTTTCTAGATGAGTATGGTGATGATAGATGAGTATGAGAGAAGAGTTTGGCTTGGTGTTGTTGAGAAAAGGATTTGACTTGGTATTCGACAATGTTGATGGGTTTTGTTTTGAGCTGATTGTATGGCTTGGTATTTGGCATTTGATGAATTAGAGTTTGATGACATTTATTGCATGAAGTTTGGGTTTGATGATTTATTGATTAGAGATTTATTGCAAAGTGTTTGGGAAGATTTGTTGGTTGATCAGTGATTTATCGCAGAAAGGTTTTGGTATTCGGTTGTCTAGATTGAGCATATTGTTGTTTGTGGGTCCAGTTTAAAAATTGGATGAATCACAACCTGCAAATTTTTATTTTTGATTGAGTTAGGTGGGTCTAGTGTGAAATATTTTGAAACAAGGTCCACAAGGGGACTGAGGGTTGAAGACTTCAGTGAGCGAGTGGTAGCTTCCTTCCGGTGGTGGTTGGTAAACTTGATTAGGGAGTATTAACTTGCTTCCAGTCATAGCTGGAGAAAAGAGGAGGTGGTAGCCTCCAACAAGTAGGAGCATGTGCACTGGTAAGAGTCCTCGCCAATGCAAGATGTAAGAATATTTTCTTAATAAAAGAAGAAGGCAGAACAACAACAACATTGGTTTTTCCCATTTGGGTCTTCCACCTAAAGATCTGGCTTCCCTATGTGTTGATGATGTGTTGCATTCTTGTGGTTTATATTTTCTTATGCTTAATGTTGTTCATGGTTAACTGGATATGCCTAGATCTACAACACATTGAGCTGCTAATGAAATAATGGTTCAAATAAATTTGAAATGAAAGCATAAACTAAGTAAAATCTGATTGGGCATGTAATACTGATTCACACCCCCCTCCCTCTCCTGCCACCCCCCATGAAATACTGATTCACCCCCCACCTCCCCTCTCTCCTCCACCTCTCAGTATTTCTAACAACTAGTTGAGATTTAGAGAAGGGGATGGATGGGATTGTAGCTGAGTTAGAGGGATTTTGCGTGGAATATTTGGGGCTGGATTTTGGAGGTGCATGGGTTTTCATAGGAAATTTGGATGGGACATCTTGAAGATGAGAAGACACTGGCTTGTCCCTTTGAATGATTTCCTATTAGGATTGATGGTAAGACCATAATGCTTCCCTCATGGAAATAGAGATCATAGGATGTGATTGGAATATAACTTGAATACCTTAGCCATATAAATGGATTTTCCAAAATGAGCCGCTAAGTACAAGGGTGTTGAAGATCCAAAAAGATTTGAAGATCTTTTTATTTTTTTTATTAATTTGCTGTTACTCTTATACTTGGAAGAAAGCTATTCATAATCTAATTTTTGAGTATTGTTGAAATTAATTGTCTAAAGTTAATTTAAAAGTTTTAGAAAAACCTCTTTCCAAGTTTACCCCTAGACAAAGGCAAAAGAAAACTTACCTACTTCATTTAGGACCTATTAATGTAAATCCCAAAAGTATAACTTACCTACTTTGACTAGGACCTATTAATGTAAATCCGAAAAGTATTTTCTATGGATCCAAAAAAATTCATTATTCCAGCCAAAATAAAATAAAATTACACTAACTAAACGATCTCCTAAAACTCTTTCTTCCTATTAAAATAAATTCAACGTACCGATATTGTCCAAAAACACTGCTAGATACATAACAGAGATATTAAAAAACCTATGTATAAAGTCCATTTAGAAAACACGATATCCAAAACAAAGGGATTATTATTACAAGAGTTTGAGACTCGCCAGACTGATGGATGTATCCTCTGAATATGTATGAACAAGCGGTTCTTCTCATCAACTGATTTAGGCTCTTTAATACCATGAACCAATCTGAAGTTCACATTGTTTTGTAATTCCACCTCTGTAGGAAATATCGATTACAAGAACCTTAAATCCTTCTTTTCTGCCCCAACAATTTAGTAACAGACCTAATACACCTTCCAGACATGTATTCAGTAATATTGTTGGTCTGCTGTCATGAAGATAAAACTTCTCCCTTGATCAATCTTTTGGTTTCAGTCACAAGTATTCTTAAATTTATGGATCCATGTATTTACATAAACTGTCCCAACCATTTAACTTAAGGTCGGACTATAAAGCAACAGAAAGCAACAGAGGAAAGGTAAATGTTTGCTATCTGTGTATAGAAAGCTGGATCATGTGACAGAAAGGGGCAGTGGATATGAATCATACGCAGGTTCCCTTGTATCCATGGACTTTCTGTTTAGGTTTCGTCTGAGAGTTTTCCTCTGTTAAACAATGCTCTGAATATGTTTATGCAATCGGAAAAACCCTTCTTTCTGAATCTGATAATCACATACCGAACAATACCGAAGCCAAATCCCAGGGCAGCACTGGATCCAGTGAGCGAAACAGCAGTACACATGAGCATGACAAATGAGTCCAGCTTAGAATTCATGTCCCTACAAGCCATAGCCAGCTCAATAACAGAAAAGAGCAGCAACACACCCAACAGCCCAATTGGGAACTCACTTAGGATTTTCACCAGTTGGCTTCCTAGAATCAACCCCAATACCAGTTTTCCAGCTCCAAGAAATGCTACAGATGCCCCACTCCTGGCCCCAAACTTATATTGCCCAGCAAGGCCACCTGCTCCATGGCAAACAGGCATTGCCCCGAACCAACACCTCACTAAATTCATTATTCCCACACTCACAGACACAGAAGTTGCAGTCACTTCCTTGTCGGGAAACAGGTCAGATGACAATTTGCAGGCAGCAATCACAGAAATAAGGATGGAGAGAGGGATTTGGGGTATTGCAGCTCTGACAAAGCCTGTTTTCCAATCATGCCTTGAAATCCTGATCAGTTGGGGCTTGGATGGGCCTAATTTCAGATGTCTGAGAACACTGGGCTTTCGCAAAATTGCAAAAATAATGCCGAGAAACAAAACAATGAGAGCAGATGGTAGTGCATACAGATTTCTCAAATTCCATAGCGATTTGTCTATTTCCACCACTTTCTCGAAAATTTGAATCGGAACCCAATGGATTTTGCTGTATTTCCAGTGACATATCTGCAAACTTGTTAGCAACTAATCTCAATAATACAGTCTCAAACTGGAAAACCTTCAGGGAAATAAAATTATCATATGATGATAAGTTCGTTGTTTGCAGTATAGAGGCCTACAACCACCTCACACTGGCTTTTCCTACCTTGACTTCAGCCCGAATGACGTCTATAGATTGTCCACAGCATTAGAATTCCTTTGAATCATAGATAAGTGATATATTCATTCTATATATCAATTGCCTTAGCATGTATTCATCAAATAGGCTGCTGTCCTTAAATAAATGATATATTCATTTCATATATCAATATGATATATTCATTTTATATATCAATTGCTTTTATTCATCATATAGCCACCAATATTTTCCTGCTATAATGACAAAAAAAACAATAATTTCTGAGACTCAACTAACAGGTAAATGTCAGTAATGGCCATTTGTATGCGTTTCCCCTGAAGTATGGCAGCCATCCGCATCTCCATGTCATGCTTCGCCATTTTTATACGTAATTGACCTCCCATTTTTATAATTATAAATTTAGCAGATATTTTAAATTTCACTTAACTACTTAGTAGAAGTTGTATTTTGAATATATTTTATGCCATCATTTTTATTTTTATATAATTTATTATTTTATTTGACTAAGAGGTATACTTAATATAATTTTATGATTACAGTTTATGTGTTAATTTATTGTACTATATGTCATTAAAAGATTTATGATGTGATTTATTTATCATTATTTATTTTTATTTATGATTAATTAGTATGTTAACTTAATGTTATGATGTAGGTTTGAATTTTTGGAATTTTGTGTAATGTGATTGACGAGTTTGACGTTTAGGGTGACACTTTACTCATCTAATTATTTAGCTTTTTTCTTTTAAAAATAAGTGAAGTATTCACTCTTGGTTCGTTAATCACATTACACAAGATTCCAAAAATTCGAACCTGCATTATGTATTTCAAACGTTCACATTGTAATGATTTAATAAATTTGTTTTGAAAAATAATGAAATATATATTTATAATATAGTAGTTTAAATGCATGTTGTTTTGAAAAATAATGAAATATATATTTATAATATAGTAGTTTAAATGCATGTTGTTTTGAAAAATAATGAAATATATATTTATAATATAGTAGTTTAAATGCATATTAATAATTTTAACTAAGGGAATTGCAATGCAGTATGTCCCTACCTCTACCATTATTCATGCCTTAATGTTATGATGTTGTTGAGGCATTAATAAATTTGTTTTGGAAAATAATGAAATATATATTTATAATGGAGTAGTTTAAATGCCTATTATTATTATTATTATTACTATTATTGGTGTATGACACTCCTGCTTTGTGGAACAAGGGACCCACCTTCGCCCAACGATTTGACTGCTAATTAGGGGAATTGCAACGCAATATGTCCCTACCTCTACCATTATTAATTGATTAACGTAGTGTGGGGTTCATGTTTTGTCATTTTTTCTGTTGTTATTTTTATCTATGCATAACATCTATACTCTACACCATGAAATTAATCTCCAAATCTATGCATAACATCTATACTTTGCACCATGAAAGTAATCTCCAAACAACTTCCTTCACACACGCTTTCTCCACACATTCTCTTTTGCACACACTTTCTCCACACAAGCTCCTCCGCGCACTTTCTCCACACATCCTCCTTTGCACACACTTTCTCCACACAACCTCCTCCGCACACCCTTCCTCTTCACTCATCACAGTTAGAGTGACACGAAAATGAATGAAATGAAATTTTAACATCCTCGAGACTAAAAATAGTCTATGGGACTATGAGTTCCATGTTTTTCGCCTTTTGCATTTCAGTCATTTTCTTATTCAAATTGATGATGAGTTGGCCCAACCTTCCAACAATCTCATGGCTGAAAAGACAGTGCCAAGAAATCGATGCTAACATATTCCCATAACTTTCTTTGATGTCTTTGAACGCATTACATTCCAAAATGAAATGTTTTTCCGATTCTACTGCTCCAGATGTGCAAAATGTACACACTCGTTCTTCCCAAGCTTCTTTAGGCCTTTTCCACCATCTTGTTTCACACCGTAGATGATGCGAGTTGGTTCGTAATTGAGCAATAAGAACCTTTGCCCTCCATGGAATGTTAGCTCCAATGTACTCTTTTTGTTGGAGATCATACTTAGGGTTGAATTCTTCAATGTAGTACTTCTTCTTTCTACCCAACTCTTTCCCCATACATGTTTTTTCTTTTTTTTGTAAATTTGGTAGGTCCTTACTATTTTCTATTTATCATAAAAAAATAGGTTGCATTATATACAAATTTAGTGGCATCAACTTGCCCGAAGGAAACCAGGTCTGTTGGCCACCTTAGCGCATTGAAAGCCATCCAAAATTGATATTGTTTCTTTCTTCTACTCGCCACAATGGCCATTTTACTGTTTAAAACATTAACTAAGTAACAACTAAAAACATAAACACTATCCACAAAATTCATAAAAACTTAATCTGGGCTACTACCCCTCAGAAGAGTCTATCGGTGCTGGATCCTTTGCAGTGGAGCTAGGCATGTCCACTTGCTGCATCTGTTGAATCTGCCTTTCAATTCGACCTATTCGAGCTGTCGCTTGATATTGTGACACCTTGATGTGCTGGCGCTGAATGTTGATATCCGGAAGAAGTTCAAGTACTGATGGTGTTGCATTCCCTTGACTTGGATGAAGACTTTCCATTGCTTTGGCCAGGACACATTTCATTAGCCAGTATGCATGAACAGTTTGGTTAAACAACGAGAGGCGACCTCTAGTATTTCCTGGATCAGTAACAAAATCCATCATTTCCTCCTCTGCCTCATTATCTTCCTCATTAATGTGACTTTATTTTTCCCATCCCTGAATTACATATATGATTTGTGGAGGATTACCTACAAAGCAAGCTTGCGAGATATTCTCTAACATCTCTTGCTTTGTTAGACCTGAGACTTTTGTGATCCATAATGTAGAAGAATGTATTTCGGATTAATCACATAATAAGGATTTGGTCGACGTTTCGAACCAACTAATGTGGTTCATCCTCAAGACAAGGTTCATCTCTTGCTTTGTCTTCCTGCCTCGCTTGCTAGTCTCAGCTGTAGATTTTAAAATCTTTTGCTTTCCTTTATCTTGATTTTTGACAATAAACTTCTTCGTTTGCCTCTTAACTATAGTTCGGTTATGAATATTTTGTTGAGTTAAACCTGTATATACCATCTGTGAGCCTGTATGATGGGAGGACAGAGGTATAATGATTAAACATTGTATTTTTAGGAATAAATCTGCCTTTAGCACATGATTTGCAGAGTGATAGATACAATTCTGTTGACTAAGATAATTCACACAGTGATTTATACAAGTTGTTTGACAAAGATAAAGGCGAACACATATGAACAGACTCTCTATCTTACCAAGTAAAAGCCATACTAAACAGGCATAACTCCAAGTATGACAAAGATGATTTATAAAACCTGAAGAGAGGCCATGAGAATTACCTTCACTATGACTACCACGGGTTTGCAAGATTTTCCCCTGCCAAGACCAAAAAAGGCAAACATAACAACAACAGAAACTACTTTTAATATCCCCTATGCTTTTATAGAATACCAAACAGAGGGTTTTTAAGATTTTCCCTTGCCAAAACCAGATGAGGCATACAGACAAATGACAGAGGCTACCCCAATTATCCCCTAAATCATTAGAATATACCGAACAGAGGCGAGAAAGCTTGTAACAATTCTCAAACAATGGAAATTGCCCAGCAGAACTAAACTCGACACCATGCATGAAGGAATTGGAACAATTTTCGAACAAATTCAATTGGCGAGCAGAACTAAACTTGCATGCATGCATGAAGGAAGTGGAGATTATGAAAGAGAAATTCATGTTCCTACAGGGATTGCGAAAACGAGGTTGAATAGCCTCCTGCAGTATAAACAAGTTACAATACCTGACCATACGACAGATAATAACTAAAACCATTCCCAAAAATTCAAAGCAACCTCTATCCTTGCTCGTACAAAAATTTATGGTTAAAAGCATAAGGTTGGAATGAAGAATGACATACCCCTAGACCCAAGCTTGAAGCCTCTGAACAATGTCTGCAACAGTTCTAGCCAGTCGCCTCAAATCGCTGCTCCTGCCAGAATGAAATGGTTTATGCTGATTCCAAATTTTCCTCTTTAGGCTTTCCTTATTCTGTGTTTTCCAACACCCTCCTGACATTACTAGCTGTCTTACTAAATGCGCCATCATCAACATGAATGCCGCGTACCTCCTCATGCGGTGTAATGAATGTTGGCCGAAGTTCTCACGCATGAACCTGTGCTCGTTCATCGCGACCGCCCTCCACCTGCCCTGTGGCACCTGACAGTAGGCACCCCGATTGGGGGTTTTCCCCATACATGTTTACGGAACCTCTCCATAACAAAATTCTTTAGCTCCTTGCTATTTGTGGGATAAGCATTGAGGTAGATATTCCATTTTTGCATCCATATGCAGTTTTGTCTCATCGATGTTTTCTTTTTTTCACTCATGTCTTCTTGAAGATAATATTAGGCCATCTACTTACTCCAATTTTCTCAATTCTTTTTAGATATCTTATAAGCAGCTCCATAACAATGCAAATAGAAATAATGAACAATATGTTATGTTGTCTTGTAAACTTCTTGAATTTTTTTCAGATTTATAATTTTCAAAACTTTGGGCAGTTTTCTAGAATCATAGGCTTTTCAGACACTCATTGTCTTACATTGGTAAAAAAACATTGACACTTGTAAAAAATAATTTTGTGTGGTTTATAATATGTGTAATAATCAATTGTTATTATAAAATTTAAATTTTATCATCCCAAGTAAACAATATTAGCCTTGTGAGAAGCTTTGAGTTCAACTCATTGTACAAACGTTTGCACAATCTTCCACACAATGAATATAAATTAGATATATTAATTAATTAATGCATAATTGTTTTCAATATTTGTAGTTTAACTAAATTGTTTTTTTTCTTTGAAAATCATGAAATTTCTGGTAAGATTTTAAGAAAATTTTGTAGGGATTTTTGTAAATCGAGGTTATAGTATTTATCAAACTTTAATATTTTAGGTATACCAGAGATTTTTGATAATGCTGAATCTATTTTCACCATAAAAAATATTGTTTAAACACTGCTATTGCAATATTTCTTAAAAAAAAAAAACCTAAATTCCAGCCACTTTTCACTGTCATGACAATTCCTCCACCTCCTTACACAACTCCATTCTAATAACTTTGACATGTGATGACAACCCCTTTTTCCTTTCTACTCCGTTTGGGATAGTCTTAGTGTATGTCCACGAGGATGGCTTGCTATCCTCTTCCCCGACGCATTCAATCTCTGTTATAAATTCTGGTCGTTGGGTTGTCAGTTGAATCTAATATGTTTGCGCTTCACCTATTTTTGAAATTTATCACACCACCATTGCCAAGATCGAACAACGTTGTTTATACATTAACTCTGGAAAACACCAATGACCTTCGGCAATGTGGCATGAACAGTAAGTCACAACAAACAAACAGATCATGATTATCTGTCTCAAATATAGATAAATAGTATAAGATTAAAACAAGCTTGGGCTCATCATATGCGGTATGATAGGTCATTGTCCTAACTCTCACTGTACGACCCACATCCCACAATCCAATAACGACCATATTTCCCTCTCATAGATTTTGTGATCACCACGCATTTATAAGGTTGGTGAGGAGTTGTTCCCAGACACTGATTTCCTTTCTATGTCATGCAGTGGAGTACATCCATCCATCTGACGTTGCCATAGAAAAAGTTGGGTTGAGAGCCTTCCTCGACTGTTTAGGGACTACGACCCCTAGAATTGTTATTGTTGGACAAAACTCCGAGGAGGAATAATAACTTTCGTAAGATGGTGAAGGTAAGTAGAGATGTCTTCGTGATAATGAGGTTTAGAGTTTGAATCTCTATTGTTATTGCTATGTTAGGCTGACATCAAATTGATCTGCAGAACTCTGTGAGGTAAGGTAAGTAGAGATGTCTTCGTGATAATGAGGTTTAGAGTTTGAATCTCTATTGTTATTGCTATGTTAGGCTGACATCAAATTGATCTGCAGAACTCTGTGAGGTAGTTGCGATAAATGCAAGATGATCGCCTTGCATTTATGAAGGCCATAGTCTAATTAGATTGTTTTTCGCCTTGAAAATTATGGAAATTTAAGTAAGATTTTAAGAAAATTTGAGAGATTTTTGTAAATTCAGGTTATAATTATTAAAATTTAAACGTTATAATTATTAATACTTTAAACGTTATAATTATTAAACTTTAAGAAGAAATACTGGAAGATGAAAATGGAGATATTATCTTTCATCCTGATGGCACACCTACCAATAATATGATTGGTGCTGTAACATCCATGATTATGGAACATTGGTGTGGAACTGAGACAATTGTCTCAGATAAAAATGAAATTGTTTTAATGAATTTAAAATGCATGAAAATGAGCATGTATGAAGATTTCCACAGAGATTGGATGCAGCGGATCTTCTTGGTAAAATATCCTCGAAATCTCTTATGGAAACAATTTTATCTTGCAGCATTGCCTTCAAAGTTAGTTGATATCATTAAACTGCAAGAATCTTTTCAATTGCCTTTTGAAGTTTATACTTGGGGACAAAAATATGCAACTATTACAAAGGTACTAGTAACTCTGTGTACTAGTTCAAAAATGAATAAATCAATAGAAAAGATGCATAGATTGCTTGATAGCAAATCTTTCTGCAGTAAATATGGCATCACTATTGATGATCCCCTAGTTAAAAGGAGAAAGTCTAAAAGAAAGGCAAGAAAGGCTCATAAAAGAGAAAAATTCATTACTAGAAATAATAAGAGGAAAATTTCCTGAAGGCCATCCAAAAGAAAGGGATATTACAAGTATATCCCTAATACTCATTATTATAAGCCATCAGATATACATCTAAAGTCTCAGAAAAAGGAAAAGTTGAATCAGCGCATATGCTAGTTATGTGGGAAACTAGGCCATACAGCAAATAGATGTCCTGACGGCGATGAATCAAAGAAAAATCGTGGCAGAAAATCTCAGCTACAAGACAAAGGCAAGACAGTTGTAAAAATTGAAGATAAATGTAGCAGATGTGGATCCACATTCCACAAAGCAGAAAATTGTCCTCGCCTCTTTATTCAACAAGCTGAAGATTATTCTTCAGATTCATGCAGTGACTCTTCTTCCAGTTCTTCGGTTGAATAAATACAAGCTCATTTATATTGTTCTTGTTCAGATTCTGATAATTGTAAATGTGGGTGTTCTTCTGACAAATCTGACTATTCATCTGACGATTCTATTGCAGAAGATTTTTCTACAAAACTAAAAGTTTTGATGGCACAAATAGATGAAGATGAGCTCAATATCTTTGCACATCTCCGTGCAATGGAAGAAGGAGATCTCAAGAACAGATTGTTGGAAACATTCATGTCACAAACTTCTTCAGCCAGCAAAAGTGCCAGCAAGAAGCCTCTCTTCCTTGAAGCTTCTTATGAAAGAAACACTAAGGCATATCAGCACGATCAACAACAGAACAAAGTTCGCTCACTCACTTTGGGGGAGGTGAGTAGAGAAATTCATATGCTTAAATCAGAAATTTCTGTGTTAAAGACCCAAGTAGCCAAACTAGAAAAAGGGAAACAGGAATTGGCACAGCCTGTTTCAGGCCATTGTACAAATTATACACTGCACAGTACTCCATTTACTGAATCAAATGTTGAAATTCTAGAAGGGAAAAAGGATCCTACGGTATGATTCAGAGAAATGCGTGTTCTAGCAATAGAATACCAACAGCATCATGTACAGATAAATGTTTGTATCAAAGGTGAGATGCTTTCCCTTACTGCACTCTTAGATTCTGGTGCAGATGTAAATATTTTCAACAAAAAGGTCATCCCCTCTAAGTACTAGATATCAGCCTCCAGAAAAATAATAGGGTTAGGAGAGAAAACCCTACAGTATGAAGTTCCCAAAGTTGCTGTCTGTTTTGATACTCATTGTATTAAGCTAAAATTTGCAATAGGAGACATCCCAGTTGATTGCATCTTAAAAAATGTTTTCCTAGCAGCATTAGAACCCCATGGCTCTATTAGACTGAAGAATAACAGAGCGGGTTATTTTATAACTGTACCTACTTCAGATGGGAAAGCCAAAAGAATAGACATGCCTTATGTCTCAAATCCTAGAGTCTCCACAATGGTACAGGCTATGCAGGAACTGAAAAAGGCTGAAAATAAACTTACAGAGCTCAAGGATCTAAAATATACCATCCATATAGAAGAGCAACTGAAATCTCCTGAAATTCAGAGAAAGATCTCTGAATTAAAAATAGTTATAGAAAATGAATGTTGTTTAGAAGAACCTAATGCTTTATGGCATAGGAAACAACATAGTGTAGAACTGCCCTACAAAACTGAATATACTGGCAGACCCTGTAAATCCAGAGCCATTCCAATGAATAAGGAATATAGGGATCTCCTGAAAAAGAAATAAATCAGCTACTAAATAGAACGCTGATCAGAGAATGCAGCAGTCCATGGAACTGTTATGGGTTCTATGTCAACAAAATATTGGAACAAATCAGAGGTATTCCAAGGTTGGTGATAAATTATAAAGCCTTTGAATTATGTCCTTGCCGATGATACCTATCCGATTCCTCATAAAGGTGATTTATTGGGAAGGATATCCAGCACAAAAATATTCTCAAAATTTGATCTAAAGTCTGGCTTTTGGCAGGTTGCAATCGCAGAAAAGGATAAGTTTAAAACTGCCTTTAGTATTCCAGCTGGGCATTATGAATGGAATGTCATGCCATTTGGGCTCAAGCATGCTCCTTCAAAGTTTCAAAAGGTTATGGAATCTATATTCAAGCCTTATGCTGACTAGTTGCTTGTCTATATTGATGACATTCTCATTTTTTCAAAGAATCTTCAAGACCACTTTAAACATATAAAAATCTTCATAAAGCTAGTCAAACATAATGGTCTGGTGCTCAGTAAAAAGAAGATCGAAGTTTTCCAGACCTCAATTAAATTTTTGGGGCACACAATCCAAAATGGATAGATTGCTTTGCAAAGCCATGCTATGGAGTTTGCAAACAAATTCCCTGATTTCATCCTAGACAAAACTCAACTTCAAAGATTTTTAGGATGTTTAAATTATGTTGGGAATTTCTACAAGGATTGTGCAGTAGATAGATCTTTGATAAATCAGAGATTCAGGAAAAATCCTTCACCTTGGACTGAAGAACATACAGAAGCTGTTAGACAAATAAAAGCCAAGGTAAAAAGCCTGCCTATTTTGTATGTTGCTGATGAAAGCTTTTTCAAAATCGTTGAAACAGATGCCAGTGACATTGGATGGGGAGGTGGGCTAAAGTAGAAGAAGGATGAAAAGGACAAAGAAGAACATGTAGTCCAATTTGCTTCTGGAACTTGGAGCAAGACAAAGAAAAATTACTCTGTCATAGAAAGAGAAGTTAAAGCTGCCTGGAACTGTATTGACAAGTTTTCCTTACATCTTGTCAACAAACCATTTTTGCTGAGAACTGATGCCTCAGCACTAGGGAAGGTCCTTACAAAGGACATCAAAAAGCCCGAAGAAGCCAAATTTTCCAGATGGCAAGCACTCTTTGCTAACTTTGATTTTAAAGTTGAACATATAAAAGGAGTGAATAATCACTTGCCAGATTTTCTAAGCCGGGAATATATCCAGCAACAAGAACAAGAGGAAGACCAAGTCATGGTAATAGTGACAGAATGGGATCAAGGACACCAAAGAGAAATTTTAAGAACTATCCCAGAAGATAAATATTGGGCTGAATATAGAGACACATGGAAGCCCACTTGGCAGCTTCGAAATACCAAGGTACTTGATGCCAATCTGCAAAATCATACAGATCTTCAGCATCTTGTACCAGAAAGAAGAGTGTACCCAAAGGGCAGCAGATGGATACACGACATGGTATACTCTAGGAGTATGGCGGCATCTTTTGAAGCTGAAGAGTCATTAGCCAATGAATTTTCTGATATTTCTGTCATGTGCACAGGAGGAAGTGATAGACAAAGAGTCTATCATAAGTACTTGGTCATAAATAGAACAAGGAACCCTGAATGGACCTGGATTCATTTTAATCAATGGCCAAGAAATAATCCTGACTTCTTATTTCCTGATACCATTTATAATTTTTCAGGATATAAAAAATTATGGTGGGATCTTTTGAATAAAGATGGCAAAAACAAGACCCACTATACTAAAGTTAAATTTGGCGCTACATGGGTGATGCAAGGTAACCAACAACCAAATTGGCTGAAAAATTGGTGGAAGGATTATGGTCTCAATACAACTGCTATGGATCCTATATCCTATGAATCCTTTTACCACTGCAAATTCAATTGGTGTATTGATAATGGGATTGGGGAATGCTTCCACACCCCTTGTCAAACAGTGAGAGATCTGCATCAAATAACAGAGTCACATACTTTAATGCAGCATATGAGGCAGCATAACCAGTGGCTTATTATGACAAAAATCAAACACCAAATAATTCTGAATAGGCCTATGATTGTGAGAAGAATATATACTAAAGCTTGGAATGATACTACATACCAAAGGAATAGATTTCACTGGATAAAAATCTTGGAAGATCTGGCAAAAAGTGGTTCCTGTGGACTCCACTCATGAAATGTATCCACGATGTACTGTCTTCCAGTCATGGGATTAAAGTGACCATTTTTCTCGTGATATTTCCGGTAAAAAGCTTCAATGTGTAAATATTCCTTTCATACAGTTCTTGTGGGCCTGTTGTACCAAAAGGAATCCACTTTGTACCTTACACTGGCACCCACATGTTTATGTCCGGATGAAAGAATCTCTGCATGGATGTCGCCTCGGCGTTACCTAAAAGCAATGTTTCCTCCTCCACGTCTTAGTCCTGGACAGATCCGAATTGATTGTTTTCCCCCCCTCTCATCCTATATAAGGAGGGTAAGGCTCATTCTTTCGGCATCGGTTGTTAGAGTCTTTTATGTGTGTTTAGATTCGGAGTCTGAGTTCTTCCTGCTCTGCATCTGCAAGTTCAATCTGGATCTGCTTGCATCACGAAGATCAGTTCCAAGTCTAGAGTCTGATCTGAGTAGCCCACGCATCAGTGTGCTCGGCACTGGTGAGAATCTAAAGTGGCTGGATCATTAGGTTGAGTCTGTGTGATATTTTGTGTTATATTTCTTAAACAGAGTCTGTATTCAGCCAGGAAGCCTCTAGAACGCTATCTCATTTATTGAGAAGTTATCACTGGTAAATGCTGGTACAGTCAATCTCTGGAAAGAAATCTGAGTCCAGAAGATCTATGTAATGAAAAGATTTTGATATCAATAAAGATAAGAAGTTTTTCCGCATCTTTGAGCACTTGAGTACTTGAAACTCTGAGCTTTATATTGTCTGTTGAGGTAGTATCTGTCTCTCTTTATTCACTTGAGGTTCGCCAGAGGTTCACCAAACCACCCAGGGATGCCAAGGCTGTTGAAGGCAGGAGGCTATGTTTAAGCCATTAGTGCGAGACAGTGGGAGTAGGTTTGTGTATGGGTTCGTGTAGAGGTTCTTGAAGAGATCAAAGATAGAGAAGAGACTCAACAAGGCCAGTCAGCCTGTTGTTGCTGTTGCAAGCTTCGATCAGAGAAGCCCCTACATAAAATTGGTATCAGAGCCAGAAAGATAGTCTGGTTCAAGAAAAGGTCAGTACTCAAAATCATTCTCTCTTTATTTGAAGATATAATGGACTCTTTCTGAAAGTCAATTTCTTTCAGAGAATTAGACAAGAAAGAAAAGGTAGAACAAGATCCCCTTCGAGATATGTTTGCTACTTCTTCTAGTAGGGTCTTGAATTCCTCTGAGTTATTGTATGAAGAAACTGAACCATCTACAAGATGGAAACTCCCAAAGATCTCCGCTTCTGAAGTCTATGCTGATATGTCAAACTTTAACCTTAAAGCTGCCACTAGGATCTCTATAAAGGAGTCAATCAATTCTATTCAAGAAAACTTGGACTGTGTACAGTCAATCAGTTCTATTCAAGAAAACTCAGACTGTGTACAGTCCATACCCCTTCTTGACCCCAAGCAGCTTCAGGCAGAAGCTAGAAAGTTAGATATGAAGTATTTTCATCTGGGTTGTATTAGAGTTGGAATCAATGCTCTCACACACCAAGGGTTAGATACCTATGTACTAGCTACTGTGAGAGATCTCACGCACAACAAATATACTGATTCAATAATTGGAGGGATTGTAGCCCCATTGTCCAATGGCCCTGCCTGGTTTGACTGCTATCCAAATTTCCCAATCTATGTATTTGATGAAACCATAGATAAGATCTTACAGCTTCAAATACAAACTTCTGGGTTTGATATGCAGAAGAAAATAAATAATATTTCCATAAAAACCAGGGGTTATTTCAGACACACAAACACCCTTTTTCCGACTATTCTCCATGCACCCAACAGAGATTTAAAGACAAGTGTTGTTGTTCTTACCGATTCCAAAAACCAAAAGGTAGAACATCAAGCAATTAAGTGGGAAGATCTAAAATTCCCAGAACATTGGGTCATTCCTAACCCCAAACCCATCTCTGCTAGATGTATCACTTCTGCCAACATTCATGAAGACCAATCCTCAGCCACTCTGTCTTTTCCTAGAAGATCTACCATTGACAGACGAAGGATTGAAGAAGCCTGCAAGAAATCCCTTTGTATAAAGATCTAGATTTTGTAGATACAGCTTGTTCTAGTATTGTTTCCAGTTCCTATAAACATATTTCTTTGTTTGAATTTGCTCAGATTGTAAATTTCAATTCTATTGAAGTACATGCCCAGAATGTAAAAGCTTGGTCAATATCAGTAGTCTTGCATACTTGGTCATTCATGCAAACCATCATCTTAGGACAAGAGAAGCCCCATCTTCCACCTCCGTAAATCCCTGTCCCAATCCTAAATGCTCTGACATTCCATTCCTTCATGAGTCAGATCATGTTCTAATGATGCATGAATTACCATCTCTTGAGAATGAAGACCCCAGATTAACAGAGATGTTCAGTAGAATGAGACCACCATACATGCCAAGATATGGTCTCGGATATTTAGAGCAAATGAATAATCTGATCCCTGAATCAAGATTCAAGGATCTACCATCTGACTGTAAGAAACCTTCAGTCATGGAATTGCATAAATTCTTCACAATTATGGATGGGTGCAAGAAGCACAAAGTTGAAACCCAATGGATGAAACAAATGCTAAACTGAGATATTTATACTCATCCTGAGGCCAATTCATTTGGTCTCACACACTCATGTGAAGAAAAAATCAGATTATCAGAAGAATGGAAAGATTATATGGAAAGAACTAACAGTTGGATATCTTTCTATTCATGGAAAAGAAATAAACAATCTGATAATGTTTTGATGACTGATGCAACAACATCCTCTCAACACTCTTGGTCAACCCTTGATGGTAGTAAGATTGAAACTGCCACTACTTTTCCTCCCTACAGAGGTATCATCCTAGGAGAAGGACAGAACACAGTAAAGGCCATCCCTTTAGTGTTAAAGGATGATAGTGCACTTGGCATAGATGGCAGGATACAAAAGGCCAGTGAGCAGCTAAATTTGTCCAACACTGCTATAACAGGTCTTGACAAGAATGTTGCAAAAACTGTTTTTGTGAAAGAACAGTTCGATAGATTACAAGTTTCTGTGAATGATGTAAATAATGCCTTGAATAATGTACAGTTTGATTCTTCTTTATTCAAAACATATTCCAGAGAGTCTTTAAGTAGAATAGAAGAAGTTGAGAATAGAATAACAAGTGAAGCCCATTCTACCAGAGGACTTATATCTAATCTCTTTGATAAGTTTGAAAAGCTTAATCCTTCCAAGACAGATAAACCTGTTCCCACTTCTTTTCTGCAAAGAAGAAAGAGTGTACATATCCAGAACCCTGTCAATACTATTGACAAGTTTCCTCATCTATTTCCTAAAGAAGTTGGACAGTCCTCTCAAAATCCTTCAGCAGAAGAAAAAATTCCCCAAAGCCCTTCAGGAGAAAAGATCACCATTGCCTCCTTGTTCAAAGAACCTGAGCCAAAGACTCAAGTCCTTCCTGTTTATGAGCCATTAGAAAGCCAATTTACTATATATTCTATTCCAGATCTCAGTGGCATGGGTAAAATTCTAGGAACCCATTTATTTTATCCCAACTGCCATAAAGAATGGAATATTGACAATCTTAGTATGGGGCAAATAAGACAGATGATTGATCAAATGATGGCTGAATATAAACTGATGTGTGTTGGAGGAAAGTCTGAGGTTGAAGCATGTAAAACTATTATCCAATGCTTCACTGGCACATTGGAAAGGTGGTGGGAATTAGAGTCATCTCCAGCTCTGACTAAAAATATGGAAGAAGAAATACTGAAAGATGAAAATGGAGATATTATCTTTCATCCTGATGGCACAGGGGTTTCTCTGATCGAAGCTTGCAACAATAACAACAGGCTGACTGACCTTGTTGAGTCTCTTCTCTGTCTTTGATCTCTTCAAGAACCTCTACACGAAACTACTCCCATTGTCTCGCACTAACGGCTTAAACACGACCTCCTACCTTCAACAGCCTTGGCACCCCTAGGTGGTTTGGCGAACCTCAAGTGAACAAAGAGAGACAAATACTACCTCAAAAGACAATATAAAGCTCAGAGTTTCAAGTACTCAAGTACTCAAATATGCGAAAAAAATTATTCTCTTTATTGATATCAAAATCTTTTCATTACATAGATCTTCTAGACTCAAATTTCTTTCCAGAGATGGACTGTACCAGCATTTACCAGTGATAACTTCTCAATAAATGAGATAGCGTTCTGGAGGCTTCCTGGCTGAATAGAGACTCTGTCTAAGAAATATAACACAAAATATCACACAGACTCAACCTAATGATCCGACCACTTTAGATTCTCACCAGTGCCGAGCACACTGATGCGCAGGCTCAGATCAAACTCTAGACTTGGAAATGATCTTCGTGATGCAAGTAGATCGAGATTGAATTCGCAAATGCAGAGCAGGAAGAACTCAAACTCTGACTCTAAACACACATAAAAGACTCTAACAACTGATGCCGAAAGAATGAGCCTTACCCTCCTTATATAGGATGAGAGGGGGGACAAATAATCAATTTGGATCCGTCCAGGACTAAGACGTGGAGGAGGAATCATTTCTTTTGGGTAACGTCGAGGCGACATCCGCGCAGAGATTCCTTCATCCGGACACAAACATGTGGGTGCCAGTGTAAGGTACAAAGTGGATGCCTTTTGGTACAACAGGCCCACGAGAACTGTATGAAAGGAATATTTACACAGTGAAGCTTTTTACCGGAAAGCTCACGAGAAAACCGATCACTTTAATCCCGTGACTGGGAGACAGTACACTGTGGATAATTTTCATGAGTGGAGTCCATGGGAACCACTTTCTGATGGATCATCCAAGATTTTTATCCTGGGAAATCTATACCTTTGGTATGTAGTATCATTCCAAGCTTTAGTATAGATTCTTCTCACAATCATAGGCCTATTCAGAATTATTTGGTGTTTGATTTTTTGTCATAATCAGCCACTGGTTATGCTGCCTCATATGCTGCATTAAAGTATGTGACTCTATTATTTGATGCAGATCTCTCACTGTTTGACAAAGGGTGTGGAAGCATTCCCCAATCCCATTATCAATACAACAATTACATTTGTTGTGGTAAAATGATTCATAGGATATAGGATCTATAGTAGTTGTATTGAGACCGTAATCCTTCCACCAATCTTTCAGCCAATCTGGTTGCTGGTTACCTTGCATGATCCATGTAGCGTCAAATTTAACTTTAGTATAATGGGTCTTGTTTTTTCCATATTTATTCAAAAGATCCCACCATAATTTTTTATATCCTGAAAAATTATAAATGGTATCAGGAAATAAGAAGTCAGGATTATTTCCTGACCATTGATTAAAATGAGTCCAGGTCCATTCAGGGTTCCTTGTTCTATTTATGACCAAGTACTTATGATAGACTCTTTGTCTGTCACTTCCTCCTGTGCACATGACAGAAATATCAGCAAAGTCATTGGCTAATGACTCTTCAGCTTCAAAAGATGCTGCGATACTCCTAGAGTATTGTATCCATCTACTGCCCTTTGGGTACACTCTTCTTTCTGGTACAAGATCCTGAAGATCTGTATGATTTTGTAGATTGGCATCAAGTGCCTTGGTATTTCGAAGCTGCCAAGTGGGCTTCCATGTGTCTCTATATTCAGCCCAATATTTATCTTCTGGGATAGTTCTTAAAATTTCTCTTTGGTGTCCTTGTACCCATTCTGTCACTATTACCATGACTTGGTCTTCCTCTTGTTCTTGTTGCTGGATATATTCCTGGCTTAGAAAATCTGGCAAGTGATTATTCACTCCTTTGATATGCTCAACTTTAAAATCAAAGTTAGCAAAGAGTGCTTGCCATCTGGAAAATTTGGCTTCTCCGAGCTTTTTGATGTCCTTTGTAAGGACTTTCCCTAGTGCTGAGGCATCGGTTCTTAGCAAAAATGGTTTGTTGACAAGATGTAAGGAAAACTTGTCAATACAGTTCCAGGTAGCTTTAACTTCTCTTTCTATGACAGAGTAATTTTTCTCTGTCTTGCTCCAAGTTCCAGAAGAAAATTGGACTACCTGTTCTTCTTTGTCCTTTTCATCCTTCTTCTACTTTAGCACACCTCCCCATCCAATGTCACTGGCATCTATTTCAACAATTTTGAAAAAAAAATCATCAACAACATACAAAATAGGCAGGCTTTTTACCTTGGCTTTTATTTGTCTAACAGCTTCTGTATGTTCTTCAATCCAAGGTGAAGGATTTTTCCTCAATCTCTGATTTAACAGAGATCTATCTACTGCACAATCCTTGTAGAAATTCCCAACATAATTTAAACATCTTAAAAATCTTTGAAGTAGAGTTTTGTCTAGGATGACATTAGGGAATTTGTCTGCAAACTCCATAGCATGGCTTTGCAAAGTAATCTGTCCATTTTGGATTGTGTGCCCCAAAAATTTAATTGAGGTCTGGAAAACTTCGATCTTCTTTTTACTGAGCACCAGACCATTCTGTTTGACCAGCTTTATGAAGATTTTTATATGTTTAAAGTGGTCTTGAAGATTCTTTGAAAAAATGAGAATTTCATCAATATAGACAAGCAATCAATCAGCATAAGGCTTGAATATAGAATCCATAACCTTTTGATACTTTGAAGGAGCATGCTTGAGCCCAAATGGCATGACATTCCATTCATAATTTCCAGCTGGGATACTAAAGGAAATTTTAAACTTATCCTTTTCTGCAATTGCAACCTGCCAAAAGCCAGATTTTAGATCAAATTTTGAGAATATTTTTGCACTGGATATCTTTCCCAATAAATCACCTTTATGAGGAATTGGATAGGTATCATCGCCAAGGACAGAATTCAGAGGCATATAATTTATCACCAACCTTGGAATACCTCTGATTTGTTCTGATCTTTTGTTGACATAGAACCCATAACAGTTCCATGGACTGTTGGATTCTCTGATCAGCTTTCTATTTAGTAGCTGATTTATTTCTTTTTCACAGAGATCCCTGTATTCCTTATTCATTGGAATGGCTCTGGATTTACAGGGTCTGCCAGTATATTCAGTTTTGTAGGGCAGTTCTACACTATGTTTTTTCCTATGCCGGAAAGCATTAGGTTCTTCTGAACAACATTCATTTTCTATAGTTGTTTTTAATTCAGAGATCTTTCTCTGAATTTCAGGAGATTTCAGTTTCTCTTCTATATGGATGGTAGATTTTAGATCCTTGAGATCTGTAAGTTTATTTTCAGCCTTTTTCAGTTCCTGCATAGCCTGTACCATTGTGGAGACTCTGGGATTTGAGACATAAGGCATGTCTATTCTTTTGGCTTTCCCATCTGAAGTAGGTACAGTTATAAGATAACCCGCTTTGTTATTCTATTCTCAACTTCTTCTATTCTACTTAAATACTCTCTGGAATATGTTTTTACTAAAGAAGAATCAAACTGTACATTATTCAAGGCATTATTTACATCATTCACAGAAACTTGTAATCTATCAAACTGTTCTTTCACAAAAACAGTTTTTGCAACATTCTTGTCAAGACTTGTTATAGCAGTGTTGGACCAGTTTAGCTGCTCACTGGCCTTTTGTATCCTGCCATCTATGCCAAGTGCACTATCATACTTTAACACTAAAGGGATGGCCTTTGCTGTGTTATGTCCTTCTCCTAGGATGATACCTCTGTAGGGAGGAAAACTAGTGGCAGTTTCAATCTTACTACCATCAAGGGCTGACCAAGAATGATGAGAGGATGTTGTTGCATCAGTCATCAAAACATTATCAGATTGTTTATTTCTTTTCCATGAATAGAAAGATATCCAACTGTTAGTTCTTTCCATAAAATCTTTCCATTATTCTGATAATCTAATTTTTTCTTCACATGAGTGTGTGAGACCAAATGAATCGGCCTCAAGATGAGTATAAATATCCCAGTTTAGCATTTGTTTTATCCATTGGGTTTCAACTTTGTGCTTCTTGCACCCATCCATAATTGTGAAGAATTTATGCATCTCCATGACTGAAGGTTTCTTACAGTCAGATGGTAGATCCTTGAATCTTGATTCAAGGATCAGATTATTCATCTGCTCTAAATATCCGAGACCATATCTTGGCATGTTTGGTGGTTTCATTCTACTGAACATCTCTATCAATCTGGGGTCTTCATTCTCAAGAGATGGTAATTCATGCATCATTAGAACATGATATGACTCATGAGGGAATGGGATGTCAGAGCATTTAGGATTGGGACAGGGATTTACGGAGGTGGAAGCTGGGGCTTCTCCTGTCCTAAGATGATGGTTTTCATGAATGACCAAGTATGCAAGACTACTGAGATTGACCAGGCTTTTAGATTCCTGGCATGATACTTCAATAGAATTGAAATTTACAAGCTGAGAAAATTCAAACAAAGAAATATGTTTACAGGAACTAGAAACAATACTAAAACAAGTTGTATCTACAAAATTTGAATCTTTATACAAAGGGGATTTTTTGCAGGCTTCTTCAATCCTTCATCTATCAATGGTAGATCTTCTGGGAAAAACAGAGTGGCTGAGGATTGGTCTTCACGAATGTTGGTAGAAGTGATACATTTGGAAGAGATGGGTTTGGGGTTAGGAATGACCCAATGTTCTGGGAAGTTTAGATCTTCCCACTTAATTTCTTGATGTTCTACCTTTTGGTTTTTGGAATCGGTAAGAACAACAAAACTTGTCTTTGAATCTCTACTGGGTGCATAGAGGACATTCAGATAAAGGGTGTATGTGTGTTTGAAACAACCTCTGATTTGTATGGCAATATTATTTCTTTTCTTCTGCATATCAAACCCAAAAGTTTGTATTTGAAGCTATAAGATATTATCTATGGTTTCATCAAATACATAGATTGGGAAATTTGGATAGCAGTCAAACCAGACAGGGCCATTGGACAATGGGGCTACAATCCCTCCAATTATTGAATTAGTATATTTGTTGTGCGTGAGATCTCTCACAGTAGCTAGTACATAGGTATCTAACCCTTGGTGTGTGAGAGCACTGATTCCAACTCTAATACAACCCAGATGTAAATACTTCGTATCTAATTTTCTAGCTTCTGCCTGAAGCTGCTTGGGGTCAAGAAGGGGTATGGAATGTACACAGTCTAATTTTTCTTGAATAGAACTGATTGACTGTACACAGTCTGAGTTTTCTTGAATAGAACTGATTGACTCCTTTATAGAGATCCTAGTGGCAGCTTTAAGGTTAAAGGTTGACACATCAGCATAGACTTCAGAAGCGGAGATCTTTGGGAGTTTCCATCTTGTATATGGTTCAGTTTCTTCATACAATAACTTAGAGAAATTCAAGACCCTACTAGAAGCAGTAGAGAACATATCCCAAAGGGGATCTTGTTCTGCCTTTTTTTTCTCGTCTAATTCTCTGAAAGAAATTGACTTTCGGAAAGATTCATTATATCTTCAAATAAAGAGAGAATGATTTTGAGTACTGACCTTTTCTTGAACCAGACTATCTTTCTGGCTCTGATACCAATTTTACGCAGGGGCTTCTCTGATCGATGCTTGCAACAGCAACAACAGGCTGACTGGCCTTGTTGAGTCTCTTCTCTATCTTTGATATCTTCAAGAACCTCTACACGAACCTACTCCCACTGTCTCGCACTAACGGCTTAAACATAGCCTCCTGCCTTCAACAGCCTTGGCATCCCTGGGTGGTTTGGCGAACCTCTGGAAAACCTCAAGCAAACAAAGAGAGACAGATACTACCTCAACAGACAATATAAAGCTCAGAGTTTCAAGTACTCAAGTACTCAAAGATTCAGAAAAACTTCTTCTCTTTATAGATATCAAAATCCTTTCATTACATAGATCTTCTGGACTCAGATTTCTTTCCAGAGATTGATTGTACCAGCATTTACAAGTGATAACTTCTCAATAAATGAGATAGCGTTATGGAGGCTTCCTGGCTGAATACAAACTCTGTCTAAGAAATATAACACAAAATATCACACAGACTCAACCTAATGATCCGGCCACTTTAGATTCTCACCAGTGCCGAGCACACTGATGCGCAGGCTACTCAGATCAGACTCTAGACTTGGAACTGATCTTCGTGATGCAAGCAGATCGAGATTGAACTCGCAGATGCAGAGCAGGAAGAACTCAGACTCCGACTCTAAACACACATAAAAGACTCTAACAATCGATGCCGAAAGAATGGGCCTTACCCTCCTTATATAGGATGAGAGGGGGGACAAACAATCAATTCAGATCTGTCCAGGACTAAGACGTGGAGGAGGAATCATTGCTTTCGGGTAATGCCTAGGTGACATATGCGCAAATATTCCTTCATCCGAACACAAACATGTTGGTGCCAGTGTAAAATACAAAGTGGAAGCCTTTTGGTACAGCAGGCCCACGAGAACTGTATGAAAGGAATATTTACACAGTGAAGCTTTTTACCGGAAAGCTCACGATAAAACCGGTCACTTTAATGCCGTGACTGGGTGACAGTACACTATGGATACTTTTCATGAGTTGAGTCCACGTGAACCACTTTCTGCTGGATCATCCAAGATTTTTATCCCGGGAAATCTATACCTTTGGTATGTAGTATCATTCCAAGCTTTAGTATATATTCTTCTCACAATCATAGGCCTATTCAAAATTATTTGGTGTTTGATTTTTGTCATAATCAACCAATGGTTATGCTGTCTCATATGCTGCATTAAAGTATGTGACTCTGTTATTTGATGCATATCTCTCACTGTTTGACAAGGGGTGTGGAAGCATTCCCCAATCCCATTATTAGTACACCAATTGCAATCGCTATGGTAAAAGGATTCATAGGATATAGGATCTATAGCAGTTTTATTGAGACCGTAATCCTTCCACCAATATTTCAGCCAATTTGGTTGCTGGTTACCTTGCATGATCCATGTAGCGCCAAATTTAACTTTAGTATAGTGGGTCTAGTTTTTTCCATCTTTATTCAAAAGATCCCACCATAATTTTTTATATCCTGAAAAATTATAAATGGTATCAGGAAATAAGAAGTCAGGATTATTTCTTGGCCATTGATTAAAATGAGTCCAGGTCCATTCAGGGTTCCTTGTTCTATTTATGACCAAGTACTTATGATAGACTCTTTTTCTATCACTTCCTCCTGTGCACATGACAGAAATATCAGCAAAGTCATTGGCTAATGACTCTTCAGCTTCAAAAGATGCCGCCATACTCCTGGAGTATACCATGTCATGTATCCATCTGCTGCCCTTTGGGTACATTCTTCTTTCTGGTACAAGATCCTGAAGATCTGTATGATTTTGTAGATTGGCATCAAGTACGTTGGTATTTCGAAGCTGCCAAGTGGGCTTCCATCTGTCTCTATATTCAGCCCAATATTTATCTTCTGGGATAGTCCTTAAAATTTCTCTTTGGTGTCCTTGATCCCATTCTGTCACTATTACCATGACTTGGTCTTCCTCTTGTTCTTGTTGCTGGATATATTCCCGGCTTAGAAAATCTGGCAAGTGATTATTCACTCCTTTGATATGTTTAACTTTAAAATCAAAGTTAGCAAAGAGTGCTTTCCATCAAGAAAATTTGGCTTCTCCGTGCTTTTTGATGTCCTTTGTAAGGACTTTCCCTAGTGCTGAGGCATCAGTTCTCAGCAAAAATGGTTTGTTGACAAGATGTAAGGAAAACTTGTTAATACAGTTCTAGGCAGCTTTAACTTCTCTTTCTATGACAGAGTAATTTTTCTCTGTCTTGCTCCAAGTTCCAGAAGAAAATTGGACTACCCATTATTCTTTGTCCTTTTCATCCTTCTTCTTTTTTAGCACACCTCCCCATCCAATGTCACTGGCATCTGTTTCAATAATTTTGAAAAAACATTCATCAGCAACATACAAAATAGGCAGGATTTTTACCTTGGCTTTTATTTTTCGAACAACTTCTGTATGTTCTTCAGTCCAAGGTGAAGGATTTTTCCTCAATCTTTGATTTAATAGAGATCTATCTGCTGCACAACACTTGTAGAAATTCCCAACATAATTTGAACATCCTAAAAATCTTTGAAGTTGAGTTTTGTCTAGGATGACATCAGGGAATTTGTCTGCAAACTCCATAGCATGACTTTGCAAAGCAATCTGTCCATTTTGGATTGTGTTCCCCAAAAATTTAATTGAGGTCTGGAAAACTTCGATCTTCTTCTTACTGAGCACCAAACCGTTCTGTTTGACCAGCTTTATGAATATTTTTATATGTTTAAAGTGGTCTTGAAGATTCTTTGAAAAAATGAGAATGTCATCAATATAGACAAGCAACCAATCAGCATAAGGCTTGAATATAGAATCCATAATCTTTTGAAACTTTGAAGGAGCATGCTTGAGCCCAAATGGCATGACATTCCATTCATAATGTCTAGCTGGGATACTAAAGGCAGTTTTAAACTTATCCTTTTCTACAATTGCAACCTGCCAAAAGCCAGACTTTAGATCAAATTTTGAGAATATTTTTACGTCGGATATCCTTCCCAATAAATCACCTTTATGAGGAATCGGATAGGTATCATCAGCAAGGACAGAATTCAGAGGCTTTATAATTTATCACCAACCTTTGAATACCTCTGATTTGTTCTGATATTTTGTTGACATAGAACCCATAGCAGTTCCATGGACTGTTGGATTCTATGATCAGCTTTCTATTTAGTAGCTGATTTATTTCTTTTTCACAAAGATCGTTGTATTCCTTATTCATTGGAATGGCTCTGGATTTACAGGGTCTGCCAGTATATTCAGTTTTGTAGGGCAGTTCTACACTATGCTGTTTCCTATGCCAGAAAGCATTAGGTTCTTCTGAACAACATTCATTTTCTATAACTGTTTTTAATTCAAAGATCTTTCTTTGAATTTGAGGAGATTTCAGTTGCTCTTCTATATGGATTGTAGATTTTAGATCCTTGAGCTTTGTAAGTTTAATTTCAGCCTTTTTTAGTTCTTGCATAGCCTGTACCATTGTGGACACTCTGGGATTTGAGACATAAGGCATGTCTATTATTTTGGCTTTTCCATCTGAAGTAGGTACAGTTATAAAATAACCCGCTCTGTTATTCTTCAGTCTAATAGAGCCATGGGGTTCTACTACGGCCAGGAAAAAATTTCCTAAGATGCAATCAACTGGGATGTCTCCTACTGCAAATTTTAGCTTAATATAATGAGTATCAAAATAGACAGCAGCTTTGGGAACTTCATACTGTAGGGTTTTATCTCCTAACCCTATTATTTTTCTAGAGGCTGATATCCAGTACTTAGAGGGGATGACCTTTTTGTTGAAAATATTTACATCTGCACCGGAATCTAAGAGTGTAGTAAGGGAAAACATCTCACCTTTGATACAAACATTTATCTGTACATGATGTTGTTGGTATTCTATTGCTAGAACACTCATTTCTCTAAATCCTACTGTAGGATCCTTTTTCCCTTCTAGAATTTCAACATTTGATTTAGTAAATAGAGTACTGTGCAGTGTATAATTTGTACAATGGCTTGAAACAGGCTGTGCCAATTCATGTTTCCATTTTTCTAGTTTGGCTACTTGGGTCTTTAACACAGAAATTTCTGATTTTCTAGTTTGCTTTGATGATGGCATTGATTATGTGTAGGAATTGGCTAGTATAAGGTGCCCATGTGTGTGCGGAGGTATGGAGACAGAAATGAGGAGTGTGGCATGTGTGCAGAGGAACCCATATTTATTTGTGTGCATGAAGGAGCCCATGTGTGCGTGGAGTGCAGAGGTGTGCGGAGGAGCCCATGCGTGTGCAGAGAGTATGGAGGTGTAGAGACAAAAATGAGGAGTGGGACCTCTGTGCTGAGGAACCCATATTTATTGTGTTTATGCGGAGGAGTGATGTGTGTGAGAGGACCTATAAACTTCCAAAAAGTAGTACTAAAGAAAACTCTTAACTCTTTTTTATTTGTGTGCCTAGAAGATCTCGTGTGTGGAAAAACCCATAGAGTCCATGTGTGTGAGAACCTATAAACTTTCAAAAAGTAATACTAAAGAAAACTCTTTTTTTATTTGTGTGTTTGGAAGATTTCGTGTGTGGAAAAACTCATATTTATTTTTGTGGATAGAGAATATTATATATGCATAATAAGAAAATGCCAAGAAAAAACATGAGTGAGACCTGTGTATAGATAATTCATGAGTGAATCAAATTTGTTTGATATAAAACAAAACTTATTTATCTGACTATCAGCCATGCTCACCATTAAATTTAAAGTCATTTAAATTTAATGATGAACAGTATACTGCCCACCCCATTAAATGGCCAATAAATAGGGAAATAAGGCTCGCCGGGGAGGTTCCTCTGCACACTTGCAAATATTATAAAAATAAAAACTATGATTCTAACTTTAAATATCTCAATCAAACTTTTGTTATTTCTACAATAACGTATGAAACTCTTTCATTTTTTGAGAAAGCGTATTATTCTCTATCGAAAATTACTACATTTAGTGTGGTTATTACTGGCTGCCTGGTTCTAATATTATAAATTTCCCTTCTCCTTTTGACATTATGCGCTTGTATATAATTTTTGTATACAACTTTTAAAAAAGTATTAGCAGAAATCCAGGAGTTGGTGAGTTGAATAATAGTTTGTTGCATATAAAATTGTGCGTATTAAATATGGTGCCCAAAACATATATGATTATAGAAACCACATTGCAAGTGGACGATTTGGTAAAATAAGTGGTATTTTAATGTCGCCACGAGATATGAAAGTAGAAATAAAAACAACGACGATGAAATAAGAGAGTGAATACCAGAATAGTGGTTCCCTAGCCATGAATAGGATCAATTCATTAGCGATGACTGGGCGCAGTCAGTGTACACAGAGGCTCAATCAGTAGTAATGACACCCCTATCCTTTCTCACATGTCCATTCCCTCACATTTTAATGTTTGAAGTTTCTGCACTACTAACATTATCGCTATAATGCCAATAATAAAGTAAAATATAATAAAATAGCTAATAAACAAAAAACAAAAAAATAGTCCCTCACAATGCAAAAGTCTCATCCCATAACATATCTCTTAGCTATACAATGATGTGTGGTTTGATGGTTAGTTCTCTCAGGTGAAACCCAAGAGACCGCAATTCAAATCTCATTGAGTATATGGCTTGCTATGATCTCGGCTCAGGGAGTAGACTCCCCTTTCCTGTTAGAGTCTCGGCTCTTGTTAAATCATAAGATCTGGTATATTTGGCTTGCACGCTGCTGGATATACTTGTGGTGTTATATTGGCGACCATGAGGGTTGATCTTGGGTTTCCCCTAGATTACTAAATCTGGTATGTTTGGCTCTTGCTAAATCATAAGATCTGGTATTATATTGGCAACCATGAGGGTTGATCTTGGGTTTCTCCTAGATTACTCCAAAGAATTACCGATTCACCATGTGTTAAAAAAAAACATATCCCTTAGCTATGACTTCTTTTTTATTTGTGTTGAAGCTATTAATATTTAGTAGATGGATGGAGGTGTATGTTTACTGTAATTTCGTTTAGTAGGGAATATGCATTGTAGCTATGTTTTAATGTTTAAAGTTTCTGCACTATTAATTTTATCGTTATAATGGAACATCATTATAATGGCAATAATAAAATAAAAATATAATAAAATCATTATGCTTTTCACTTTTCTATCCATGTGTTGATGTTAACATTGTCGTCTATGGCACATAGAAAAGACACTGGATACTTTGTGTGAGTTTTTGTTGGCAGAGAAAAAATGTGATGTTTTCTAATGGAAGAGCTTTACAATTAAGGTTCCACGAAGATATGGGTTGGCACAATCAACTGAGTTAGGACATTTTTGAATGAGTCATTCTGGGATGTTTTCGAACATTAGGACGTTGAACATGAGGCATGTACACATCCAATGAACATGATGATGTATCCCTGGAACATGAGAAAGGAATGGAAGCATGTATCCATGGAACATGGAACATGAGGTTGTGAAGTAGTATTTTGGAGAAACGCATGCATGAGTATGTTAGTCAGGGAATGGGGTTACACATCCAGTATGAGTCAGTGGGATAAGCATCGGTACACATGCTACATGAGTCTGTGGGAAGTCATTAGTACACTTGCTGAATGAGTCATGAAAAATCAGTTTGTTACTTGTTACATGATTCTGTGGGTGATCTAGGTGGATATCAATGGCCACCCACCTATTCCATTTGGACCTGCAACATCAATTCTTGTAGCTTTTCACTTCTAGCAACTTACTAGTTTTAGTAGGTTTTCGGGTCCTGCATGCCCGAAGCCATTTTGGGGCATTAACGATCTAGGGGGATATTGGTGGCCACCCACCTATTCCATTTGAACCCCTGCCATTAGTTCTTTCCGTTTTTAAGTTTCAGCACAACTTACTATTTTTAGCAGTTTTTCGGGTCTTGAACTTTTGGAGCCATTTTGAGGCCCTAAACAATGTTTTTTGGGAAAAACGAGAGTGACCAAGATTTTTCCTTTTGCACCAAAATTTTTACTCCTCGGATAGATCTTTCTAACGAGCTATTGAGTGCATCAAACGGAGATCAGATGCCAAAGCTACGTGCCTGGGAAGTTGAAACACCAATTTAAACAAACGGGTCCCATAGTTTTGGCGCTTCATCTCCTAGGGTTAGATTTTTGGATGTTTCAGGTTTTACATTGTTTCTCAACAATAAATAGGCCTTTGAGCCTCATTGTAACACAATTTAGGGGCTAGTAGCCGTCACATCTCTTCTCAGGGATATGCTGCCAGTACCCTAACTCATCTATTTCCATTATGTCTGTAATAGGCCTTCGAGCCTCAATGTAACACAGTTCAGAGGCCTGTGTATGCCACATCTCTTCTCAGAGATACGCTACCAGCACCCTGGCTTGTTTCCATTATGTTTGTAACCTTATTTTAGTCATTCTTTTATTAATAAAATGAAGCATTATTTATGCTGCATCTCTGTATCTATGGCTATTTTTGTATTTTGTTGCATTCCTGCATAAATCCGGATCAGTGGGAGATCTGTTGGGCATCACACATACAACATGAGGTTGTGGGAATTCTGTCGGTAACTTGCTTCATGAGCCTGAATATACAATTTAGTAGTATTGACACACGATAAAGCACCAAAGCATGATCCCTTCAATTTTCGCCTCACATTGCTACATTCCCCCTCCATTATGCTTTCTGGAACCCATTCCATTAGGTTATTGATGATGCTTTTTGTTCATCCACATGTTACTCTTTCATCAAATGAGAGATCAACATATTGGAGACCAGGTTAACCTTCTCAATACAATTATGAGAGAAATATTGAAATCTCTAGATCAAGAATTATGTAACAGCCCCACGTTAAAAATCCATGTAATAAAGTTAATAAAGGAAAAATAAGACCAAGGTCATGGGACACATATTCCAAACTGAATGTTGGGAAAAAAATCCTAGTGAGTGTTCATTTCGGTTTATTATGGCTAAGGAAATTGGCAAAGGCATTAAAAAGGAAAGAGGCGTTATTTGGCATTTATATATGAAAATAATGGAAAATAGGAGAAAATGAAGGTGAAGGGTCACAGGTTGCATGTGAGGAGGAAATTGAAGGAAAATCATGAAAAATGAAGAAAATATAGGCCTCATTGATAAAAAGGCTTCTAACAATAAGTTCATGGCTTTTGTCAGTGTAACCTTTTGTTAGTTCAGTTTTGGAGCTCTCTCTTTATTCTCTCTCTCTCACATACACTTGCACACTTAGAGCATTCTTGGAGCACTCTAGAATTGGATCAAGGAAATCAAATGAATCACAAAAAAGGCAAAGCAAAGAAAAAATCATGTAAGGAAGAGTTCGATCGAGCTACTATAATGGGGTTACTTGCAGGTATCGAGTTGTATGTATGATTTCCTTGCTAGTTTTCGCATGCATGGTACATGCATGTGTATTAGGTTCCCTTGCTGTCATTGGCATGGCTTTTGTCAGGTGTGATAATGTTTTTCTAGATAGTCATGGTGTGATGTGGTTCTTTTACTTGGTTGAGTTGGATTTCCCGATGGTTTTGAAAATGAGTGGGGTGGTCTTAAGGCCTACGAATCCCTTGACCGGTAATGGTGGGATACACGACAAATCCTAGAGGGTGGAGATAAATAAATTCTTCACGGATTAGGTGGAGAGATCCGAAGGCATCCATGCTTTTTTAGGGCCTAGTGATCCCTTGAATGGTATATGGATGGATTGCATTAAATCCCATAGTGTATGTTTATTGTTTGGACTAGGAATCCCTTAGTGGGATACATGATAAAGCTAGGATGTATAGATGAGTGTTTCGGGCTTAGGAATCCCTTGACCTGTAATGGCAGGATACATGGTAAAGCCTAAGGAAGCCTTGGTTGGTTTTGTTGTGAGTGCCACATTCATGCTTGGAATATGGCACGAGGGAGATTGGCTGAAAGAAATATTTCATTAAGCCCAATCTATGGTTGGGTGATACATGGAATTCCTTGACCTAGTTGCATTTTGCATATGTTAATAAGAGCTCTTTTCCTTTTGTGTATTATGTGAAAAATTGTTTGTTATTATATGGTTATAATGGTTGTTCTATCATTATTGATTTGTTGGTTATATGATGGTTATTAGCATGGTTTATGACATACTTGAGTTAATAAAAACAATTTATTTGTGGTTTTCTTTACTGTGTGTTCTTTCCTTATTTTTCTTTCTGGAATTTCAATTTTTCAGATCATCGGGGCCTCCCCCCCAAGATCTGTAACAACCTTGGTGAAAATTCCATGTAACAAAGTTAATAAAGGCAGAATAATAACCACGGTTGATGGGACACTTATTCCAAGTTGAATGTTGGGCAAAAAAATTCCTAGTGGCTATCACTTCGATTTATTATGGCTGAGATAATTGGCACATTTATTTATGAAAATAATGGAAATTAAGAGAAAATAGAGATGAAAGGTCACATGTTGCATGTGAGGAAGAGTTGGAAGATTTTGCTAAGTTTTTTTCTCACACTTATGGCTCTCTTTCTATTCTCTCTCTCTCTCATACTCTTGGATACTTAGTGTTTTCATGGAGCACTTGGGAATTGGATCAAGAAAGACAAAGAAGGAAAGAGGAAGGAAGAAGCAAGAAAGGAAGAGAAGGATCAAGCAACTACAACATGATTATTTGTAGGTATCAATTTGCATGTGTGTTTTCCTTGCTAGATTTGGCATGCATGGTATTGCATGTGGTTCTTTTCTATCTTGGCGTGAATTTTTCTAGGTGTGACAGTGTTTTCAACTTAACCTTGCCATTTCCAGAGAGCCATGGTGTCGTGGAGTTCTCATGTTTTGGTTTAGCTAGATTACCGGATGGATTCGAAGCTGCGTGAGGTGGATCTATGAATGTTATGATACAAAACCCGTTTATGTATTGCCTTGGTTTAGGGTCTAGTGATCTAGGTTTGGATTGTGGTAAATCCTGAGAGGTGGTTTGCTCTCCATCAAGCCTAGGAATACCGGGTTTGGGATATACAGTACATCTTGGAGAGTATGTCTCGGTTTAGGTCCTAGTGACCCATGATTCAGACTGTGGATTGCGGTAAAGCCTGAGAGACTAGGAGACAGGAAAATTCCTCATGGTGTAGGCAAAGAGAATTCGATGATATCCATGCTTGTGTTGGCCTAGTGATCAAGTGTAGATCACGTTAAATTCGGTTATGGCATGTTTATGGTGTTGGCCTAGTGATCCATTGTGGATCACGGTAAAGCCTGATTTCTATTGATGAGGGTGAGGTGGTTTAGCCTCAGGATGCCCTGGTTGGTCCTTTCAGTTTGAGTCCCATTTTCATGCTTGAAATATGGCATGGGGGTGATTGCCTAAAGAGAGATTTGGATCAACCAATCTATGGTCGAGTGGAACATGGAAGTCCCATCTCCAGTTTTTTTTTATATTCATTAATGAGAAGCTCATTCCTTTGGTATTTGGTATGAAAATGTATTGATTTATATGTGCATTCTATTGCTATAGTATCCACGGTATTTCTATTGTTATTATGTTGGTTATGAGCATGTATTTTAATAGTGGTGATGTATGAATCTCTCCATGTTTTTAATTGTAAATGAATACACAATGTGTCTATGGTCAAATAGATTGTATTGCAACTAATGATGTAGGGGAGCAATGCTTCTTAGCGGTTTTCAGATAAGTATGAGACCCATATGCTATGTTTTGTTTTTTTATACCTGTAGCTTTCATGTTTGACAAAATTCCTGTCATGGTTAGGAGGGGTCTAGATGAGCGCTTATTGATGTGATTGATTTTGTATCATTTTCCTGTTATTATTTATCATCTCTAAACTTTTCATGAATTTCTGGGCAGAGCACTGGGTTCTGGGCCTGGAAAGGTGGCTCAAATCCTTGGGACGCTATCATAGAACTCGAGAATTTGGGCCCTAGATGCTATAATGCAGTGTTATGCTTGCATCTATAGCCTCCTGGATGCTGGCTTGCAATCTTGTGCCTGTGTCTATGGCTCAAAGAGGTCAAAGGGTCAGTGTGACCTATGGGTAAAAAGCTTGAAGGTTTGGGTTACCTCCTGGGGGTGTTATTGTTGTTGTAAAAAGTCTATATGTTGTGTTTTTGTCAGTTCCACTTCCTTAACGTCACCTAAGAGGTTGAATCTCATTATAGTAGCCTATCGTCACATGTTTACCTTGGTTGGCCAATTACTTGGCTAGATGTGGGAAGATGGTGTTACAATATCTATTTCAATTTTTTAGGATCAATGGTACTAGAGCCAGGTTACGGCTCCATGGGAATGAGGGTTTGACATATATTTTAGTTTCAAAGTTTTGCAGCAATCTTAAAGAAACTTCATGCACGTGTTATGACCTCCACATAGCACATTTGTGGGAAAAACGGGAATAATTTTCTTTTTATTTTTTTTAGGATTTTTTTGGGCAGTGAGTTTGTAGATCAGGTATGAAAATTTTGGTGAAAATTTTGCAAAAAAAAAAAATATGGATTCCTTGCAAAAAAATACCCAAATTCAAAAAAACAAGCGATCGAATCAGAGTCTAGATGATGGAAATATCATTGATTTAAAATAAGTTGTGTTACAATAAATTTTCTGACGACAATTCACGTATGATGACTCTGTAGAAATTATACAAACATATGTATATCAATGGATTCAATCCGATCAAGCAATGTACTAAAGCTAGATATTGAATCATTCTACAAATAAATTGTGGAAAATAAACAATATCACCAATCACAACAAGTGCAGAAAGAAACAAATCAAACCACAACATAGATATTTTCCTGAGGAAAGCTTGCTGCTCAAAACCCCTCTATATTCTATTGTATATTCTCGAAGGAATCATGAAACAATTACAATGCACTCTTCTCACAAGAGTCTCATGCACCCTGCTAATCGTCTCACACTGATCCATACAAAATTGGGCCAACACTTAGCCAATTCTCAGCCTGCCTTCCTCACGCAATTCATGAGGAATGCAATCCCTATTCCTTAGGAATTTCAACCTTTCTCAATTGTACAAGTATCACGGGCAATCCTGTGGTGTTTTAACTACACCTGGGCAGTTTCCTAATGATAAAATTGATAGTCAACTTCCCTTTAACCTTTGTCTCAACTGGGTCTCCACTAGAACTGACATGCATGCAACTATTAATAGTAAATCATCATTTGCATCACAGATCACTGCATGTGAATTACATTTGATTTAATTCACTTTATCTCTCACTAGTGCAACAAATAGTTACAACTAGTTCAACTGACTTTAACTCGCTTAATTGAGTTAACTGATTTCTCATGCATTAAACTAATGCACTTAAGTACAAATTGAACTCTAAAACACATAGAATCACTCTACATGCCTCACCAACTACCCTCAACTCGAAATTCATGAGCTAACTGAGTTTATCACACTCAGTTAACTATTACAAATGATTTTGAGATAAGATTACAATTTATTGTCCAATTTAATTAAAGGATAATTAAATTAGACACATTTCCAATTTATTAAATAAACTGAATTGCACATTAATGTATCACTAGGACCCATGACTACATGACCTGTGGTCCCACACTAGTGTAGGTGCCATCATGTTATTTCTAGATGCCAATTTCACTGTTTCTTGCTGCAAATTTCAATGCTCCCTCTCAACAAGAAAGGAATCAATCTGTCCTGATCTGGTACCTTGGAATCATTAGGGGAATTTTGAGGTCTAAAATGGGCCTCCCAAGGAAAATGTACAATCAAAATTCACTTTATGAGAACCAATAAAATTTTAGGGGATGACATCATCCCTAATGGTTGAGGTGGCATTTCTTGAGTTAAAGGAACTTACTTGTCATATTCTCAATGGTGGATAAAAACTCATGGTTAACCATGGTAGTTCTCAAAGTACTTTTAAAGTTAGACTAAAGTACTCATAATAAATTTCCTTTCACACTTTTTGAATAAAAATATATTATTGTCATTTCATATTTCTTGAAAGAAACAATGCATGTCCCTATACATTTATTATATTATATTATTTTTATATAGTATATTAATTACATGTTATTATACAATTTAAATAATACAAATTTTAATTAATAACATATAATATAATTAAGAATTTATATATTTATATTTATATTTTATTTTAAGTTATTTAAGTACAAAGGACAAATGCATTAGTTGTTCACTGATAATGGCTTTTTCTTGAAAAGCTTATTCTTATTTATAGTCACATCAATACAATTTTTTTATTAATTTTATTTTGGTACAACTTTTGAATTGAATTTAACTATGGTTACATGGATTATGGTGCAAAAAGTGAATTGAAAATTCATAAATATTATTTTATTGGTTTAGATATTATTTTATTATTTCCTTAGGAGGCCCATTTTCGACCTCAAAATTCCCCTAATGCTCCTTGCATGCGCACAAACACCTCTTGCATGCACCACTTCTCTAGTGTTTCTCGCACATGTAACTCATGCATGCAACACTTCTCTAGTGTTTCTCACACATGCAACTCTTGCATGCAACACTTTTGAAACTGAATAGCCTCCAAACAACTGAATCAATATAATTCATCTGTCATCAGAGTCTTCTGACTGCTGCTAGCTACTGCACATGCCTACTGGACTCTCTGTGATGTTGACATCTGCATCCATGCACTTTGTGTTAATTCCAACTCTGATCTGCGCTCCAGTATTCGACACCTGTCACTCTGATTTATGTCTTCCTGACATTTGATTGCATCAATCTAACTGATCTTGCTACTGTTGTACTATGGGCTCCTCATAGCCAGGTTCGATCCATGAGACACACCATCTCAATGGACCCTGCACAAATTTATTCTTGGGATTAATCTTGTACTTCGCCCCACCTCACACCTAGAGGTATAGTTGCATGTACTCCCTCTACCCATCTGGCTTGAAATTTCCCCCTCCTGGAGATCTCTGCATGAGTGGTTTCTGCCACTTCATGATCCTCTTCTTGTGGTTGCTCCACATCTTGAGGTTCATACTTAGGAACCAAGAGTTCCTCATATGCATGCAAATCAAGCTCCCTCTCAAGGGACAATCTCATGGCTTTCTCACACTTCCCCATGGTACTTCCCTTGCATGTGTCTATTTGTGCAAGAGTACCCTTTGGAAGCCTCGTAGAAATCTATTACATGATCTTCAAAGCTTTGTGGTGTAGATGGCCCAAACTATTGTGCCATAACTCACCCTCAACCTGGCTCACCACTTTGTTTGCTTTACCCATCAATATTGCGCAGTCATCTACATCAAGTTTGTAGAGATTATTTACACGAATCCCAATCTTCTTGGCTTGTCCTATGAATTTTTGTCGAAGACAGCTTCCCCTTCACAGAAAACCACATCATAGTCTCTATGCTCCAACATTGCGATTGAAACTAAATTTTTCTTCAAGCCTAGTACATGCGTTACATCTTTTAATAAGAAGGGTTTACCAGACTATCTCTAGAAGGTAACTGTACCAATCCCGGTAGCACTGTACCGCCCATTATCACCCATTTCAATATGCATCTGGAGGTCATTCTCATCCAAGCTACTGAAAAATTATTTGTCTCCCGTCATGTGGAAAGATGCATCACTATCCAAGTACCACACCGATCCCATCGCACTTGACACCATGCATGCGATGAGTGAGAAGTCCAACTAAAATTGCAAGGTCAGAGCCTCACCAACTGCAAATCCTGAAGCCTTCTTGTTCTTCTTCTTTTGTGGAAAATTAGTGGCATAATGTTCATGCTTGTGACAGTGAAAACACTTCACTCTAGACATGTCATGCTCCTTGTCTTATTCATTGAGCTCACATTTGGAATATGATTTCTTTCCTTTCCCCTTCTTCACCTTACCAGCTAAGGCGCAATTTTCTCCATCATCTGTCTTAGATGAAGATCCATCCCTGGTATTCCGCCTAAATTTTTCTTGCACCAAATCCAACCAAAGTTGTTCTGAATCTGGCAACTTCTCCCTTCCATTGACAGAGTCCTGATAACTATGAAAAATCTTTGGAACTCCTAGAAGAGCTAGGTTCACCAAGTCATCATCCGCGACAGTAATTGCAACGCTCCCAAGCTCATCTCGACATTGGAAAAAATTGGTTAAATATTTCAGAATAGTGTCATCTTTCTCCATTTTAATTTTCCTGAGCTTGTCCTTTAGTGCCAATTTTCTATGATCACTGCTACCCTGAAATAGATCTATCAAAGCCTTCCACATTTCATATGGAGTCACTTTTCCATCAAGACTTGAGACAATGTGGTCTCGTACTTCCTCCAATAATATCCTCCTCACCCTTGCAACCTTATTTTTCCAAGCATCAAGATTTGCGGCATCTGCTGCAGCGGGTTTGGGAATGTCATTATCAATGAATTCTTTAAACCCATTGTCCTCCATTACTTCCTCCATCCTGTCACTTCCATGCAATATAATTGGAATTTCCCTCAAGTGCATACTCCAATCTCAAGCCATTGAAAGCCATTTCGATCCAGATCTGCCTGTCGTACCAAGAATACTTTTGCAAAATCAAATTCTATTTAGTCACAAACTCAACTTCTCCTCCACTATATTGATTTCCTGTGCTTTAATACAATGTAGAAATTATACAAACATATGTATATCAATGGATTCAATCCGATCAAGTAATGTACTAAAGCTAGATACTGAATCCTTCTACAAATAAATTGTAGAAAATAAACATGATCGCCAATCACAACAAGTGCAGAAGGAAACAAATCAAACCACAACACAGATATTTTCCCGGGGAAAGCTTGCTACTCAAAACCCCTCTATCTTCTATTGTATATTCACCAAGGAATCATGAAATAATTACAATGCACTCTTCTCACAAGAGTCTCCTGCACTCTGCTAATCATCTCACACTGATCTATACAGAATTGGGCCAACACTTAGCCAATTCTTAGCTTGTCTTTAGCCTTCCTTGCTCATGCAATTCATGAGGAATGCAATCCCTATTCCTTAGGAATTTCAACCTTTCTCAACTATGCAAGTATCATGGGAAATCCTATGGTATTTTAACTGCATCTGAGAAGTTTGCTAATAATAAAACTGATAGTCAACTTCCCTTTAACCTTTGTCTCAACTGGGTCTCCACTGGAACTGACATGCATGCAGCTATTAATAGTAAATCATCAGTTGCATGGTAGATTAGTGCATTTGAATTGTATCTGATTTAATTCACTTGATCTCTCACTATTGCAACAAACAGTTACAACTAGTTCAACTTAATTTAACTCACTTAACTAAGTTAACTGATTTCTCATGCATTAAACTAATGCACTTAACTACAACTTGAACTCTAAAACACATAGAATCACTCTGCACGCCTCACCAACTACCCTCAACTCAAAATTATTGAGCTAACTGAGTTGATCACACTCAGTTAACTATTACAAGTGATTATGAGATAAGATTACAATTTATTGTCCAATTTAATTAAGGGATAATTAAATTAGACACATTTCCAATTTATTAAATAAACTGAATTGCACACTAATGTATCGCTAGGACCCATCACTACATGACCTGTGGTCCCACACTAGTGTAGGTGTTGTCATGTTGTTTCTGGATGCCAATTTCATTGTTTCTTGTTTCCAAATTCAATGCTCCCTCTCAACAAGAAAGGAATCAATCTGTCTCAATCCAGTACCTTGGAATGTCCTTGCATGTGCACATGACCCTCTTGCATGCAACATGCAACTCTTATATGCAACATTTCTCTAGTGTTTCTCGCACATGCAACTCTTGCATGCAACACTTCTCTAATGTTTCTCACACATGCAACTCTTGCACGAAACACTTCTAAAACTAAATAGCCTCCAAACAACAGAATCAATATAATGCATCTGTCACCAGAGTATTTTGACTGTTTCTATCTACTTCACATGTCTATTGGACTCTCTGCGTCATTGACATCTGCATCCATGCACTCTGCACTACTACCAACTCTAATCTATGCTCCAGTATCCAACACCTGTCACTCTGATTTCTGTCTTCCTGAAATTTGACTGCATCAATCTAACTGATCCTGCTACTGCTGTACTATGGGCTCCTCGTAGCCAGGTTGGATACATGAGACATACCATCTCAATGGACCCTACCAAAATTTCATCTTGGGATTAATCTTGCACATCACCCCACCTCACACCTGGAGGTATAGTTGCATGTACTCCCTCTGCCCATCTGGCTCAAAATATACCCCTCCTAGAGGTCTCTGCATGAGTGGTTTCTGCCAGTCTATGATCCTCATCTTGTGGCTACTCCAAATCTTGAGGTTCGTAGTTAGGAACCAAGAGTTCCTCATCTGCATGCAAATCAAGCTCACTTTCAAGGGACAATCACATGGCTTTCTCACAATTCCCCATGGTACATCCCTTGCATGTTTCTATCTGCGCAAGAGTACCCTCTAGAAGCCTCGTAGAAATTTGTTGCATGACTTTCAAAGCTCTGTGGGGTAGATAGCCCAATCTCTTGTGCCATAACCCACCCTCATCCTGGATCACCACTTTGTCTGCTTTACCCATCAATACTGCGCAGTCATTTACGTCAAGTTTTTAGAGATTCTTCACACAAATTCCAATATTCTTGGTGTGTCCTGTGGCTTTGTGTCAAAGGAAATCTTTCCCTTCACAGAAAACCACATCATAGTCTTTATCCTTCAACATTGTGACTGAAACAAAGTTTTCTTCAAGTCTGGTACATGCATTACATCTTTTAGTAAGAAGGGTTTAGCTGATTATATCTAGAATGTAACTGTACTAATCCCGGGAGCATTGTACCAGCTGTCATCACCCATTTCGATATGCATCTGGAGGTCCTTCTCCTCCAAGATACTGAAAATTTCTTTGTCTCCCGTCATGTGGAAATATGCACCACTATTCAAGTACCACACTGATCCCATCGCACTTCATACCATGCATGCGATGAGTGAGAAGTCCAACTCAAATTGCGATTCCAAAGCCTCACCACCTAGAGATCCTGAATCCTTATTCTTCTTCTTATTTGGTGGAAAATTAGTGTCATAATGTTCATGCTCGTGAAAATGAAAACACTTCACTCTGGACATGTCGCGCTCCTTGCCTTCTTCACCAGGCTCAAATTTAGGAATTTTCTTCACATTCATCAGTTTCAACATAGAAACATACAGCTTGGGTTCTTTGGAGACGTGACCTCCCACCATAGGCTATGTAGACACCTACTACTTCATCAACAGTCAACATAAAAATTATGGGTAAACCGCACAAAATCCTTGTCATCGAAGTCCATTTGCTAGGACACACACTGTTATTATACTAGTTGGTCACAAGCATTACCAGGTATCTCTATCCCTGAATCTTTTTTTGTCATGGTTATGGGTCATCCACAAACCCACACTTCTTCAAAGTCCATTTTCTAGGTCCCACACTGTCAGTATCACAGTTGGTCACAAGAATTACAGGGTATCTCTATCCTCGAATATTCGTTCATCACGGTCATGGGTTAACCACACAAAACCCTTCTCTTCAATGACTTTTCATATTCAACAAATGCTTCTCAAGAGGAAACTTCACACAACGGGGACCATTGCTTCTTAAGGAGGGAGGAATGACTGAATGGAAAGTGGCATCTACCCATGGAATCTCCCCATCGTATCGTAAGTGGCATCCACCCATGGTATTTATCCACCCATTATATTCATTCACCCATGGAATCTACCCATGGTATTGTAAGTGACATCCACCCATGGTAATCACCCACCCATGGTATTCATCCACCTGTGGTATTTCAAGTGGCATCTACCCATGGTATTCATTCGACCATGGTATTTACCCACCCGTGGAATTGTAACTAAAAAAGGTCTATAAGTAGTAAGTCACATTTTGTAAAAGGACAGATTGTCCATCACAATGAAGTTTTTTCAATTATTCTCTATTTTAATAAAAAAAAATTCTTTGTGTTTTTATTTATTGTGTGTTCTCTCCTTTTTTTCTGACATTTCAATTTTCCAGATCTTGTGGGCCTCCCCCCAAGATCTAGATCAACAACCTTAAGGCTCTTACATAAGATGGTGAAGCCATATATTTTCCTTTACATTTCCTCTTTCCTGGCCAAAGCCATTAAGTTCCAGTGCAATCATTACTAGATGGCCTCTTCCTTCAAATATTACTCCGTATTTGTTTACTTGTTCCTTTACATTCATGTGGAAGAATTTGAGTAACAAGGCCTCAACATTGTGGACTGCCATAAGCAAAGGAAATATGTGGTTTACTGGGACAGTTTTCTGAAGAAGAATCCCAACAATAAGGGGTTTTTACACTTTCTCTCTACTTTTGATCTGAAATTAAAATCTTGAAGGTTTTCTAAAAAAACATTGCAAGCAATTTTATGTCTTCTGGGCAATGGATAATGGATTTCACCCCTCCTAGGCTACGTCTCTGGGTCCAGCTTCCAATGTTGGGCCTCTTCAATTATATGCTCAAATATGAAATTACATCAATTTACAATGCTCAAATTGCAAAAATAGTGTTTTCCAATCAATTCAAAATGCTCAAAATCCACTATCTAGGCTCTTCTTGACGTCAAAAATGTTGAAAAATGAGCAAGATATGTCTCCTAGAACAAATTTCTGCTAAATGTTGAGATTGCAACAAGATGAAGAGCTTAGTGGAAAGAAGTCGCCTTCACTAAGTGGGCCCGCAGGCTATTTTTGGCGCAAAGTCTATTTTTAGACTATGTCTATTTTTAGACATATGGATCATGTTCTATGAGTTGCAGGATGCTATTTGTGGATGGTTAGTCAAGTCGGAAAAAATAGATGGACTTCTATTTTTAGACATATTGGGCGGAATCTATTTTTAGATTGCCAGTCTAAAAATAGATATGTCGAATATTATTAGCTCTTAATAATATTTAGACTCTAAACATTATCTTATTCTCTTGGAGCACTTCAGTTAAGTGCACAGATGTGGCACAGGAGCTGACGGAAGGAATTACGCTATTCCTGAGGGTTAAGTGGAGCTATTGCATGGATACTTCAGTTAGAACTCATGTGACAGAGTTTGGTGGAGTTGATTGAGGAAGTTAATGGAGTTATGTTCAGTTTAACTAATCTAAACATAGTTGAGCTATTTGTATCTAGTTTAACTGATTGATACAATTAGTGAGAGTGGTGTGAATTAATTATTAATTAATTCACTAATTATAAACTCATTAATCAACTAAAGAATACATCGGTTAACTTCAGTGCATGGACAATTTCAGTGGAGACCAGTGCAGAGATAGGTGAAAGAGTAGGTTAACTATCAATTGTGACTATAGTGTTGCATATTTGCAACAACCAGTGATTGGAGAAGCCCATGAGGACTGCGCAGTACAAGCCAGGTGGTTTATGTTATTTAATGAGCCATCCCATAGCATTGATTACGCAATAGAGGCTGGCTATCAAGTGGCAAAAGATTGGAGCATGTGTTTTGCTAGATCTAGCTTGATAGTGTGTAGCAATTCGAGGTTGTGCTGAGAGCTTGTGAGGAGCTTTGTACTATGATTGTTACATGATATCCATGAAATATAATATACAGATAGTTGGGTTTTCGGCTTTAAGCTTTCCCATTAAATACTGTGTTCATATGTGTGATTGTTTATGGTTTTAATGTGCGCATGCAATTGATTTTATTTCCGCATGTGATGATCAATGGTAGAAGAGATTATGTATTGTGCATTAAAATAGTGTGTGATCAGGAGAATCTCAATGAATAATATATCAGTTATTCAAGTTTCTACACTAAATTTTTAGCAAATCTACAATTCTAGCTAATCATCCTACGAATTCCACCTTCCTGCTTGCCGTTGATCAGCAAATTCCCCCGGGACCAACAAGATTCCTGCTGCAAATCACACAATTTGTCACCTCATTAAATATGATAATAACCCTTAAGCATCAGGTCAGGGTCACATTAGTTCCATGTGACCATGGGTTGGGGCTAACTGCTTCCCCACTAGCTTAGCTCCCACTCCGGTAGTTTCTGGTCTCATGTCACAATATTTTTGGGCCTCAAGCTAACCGCTTGCTCATGCCATCTTAGCCCTCATTTGTGGTCACAACTAGCGTTGAGATCCAGGGCTAGGGCTTATCTGTCTGCACCCTTCGTTGTGGCTCATTCGTGTGGTTGTGTGCCTATATATGACTAGGGGTTGGGGCCAAGCGCCCTTCCCCCTTCCACCAACACGCAAAAATTTCAACTTCAAATACAACTAGTCTTCACCATAGGTTAAGAAACATTAGCATGGTATGGAAATAGGTCGTGGTGTTGCTTTGTATAAGGTTTATGGGTCGAACCCCGTCGAGGGCCTTTGACCATGTTGCAAAATTTTTGGCCTCCCCTGGAGTGGGACGTGGTGCCCTGGGATTGGGCTACGTGTCACTTCGTGATTGGCCCTTCATAAAACCTCCATCTAATAAAAACGTGCCACCCAGTCCTGTATGGTACTTACATGTGGCGATACGGGATTGGCTTGTACCACCCACTATGCATGTCTAGTCAGAAGCTAACATCAACGTACATTATGCCCAGTCAGTAGCCCAATCAACCCTGCTATTGAAGTCTAAGAATGTCTCTTTTTGACCACCCTTTTTGCCATCATTTTCCACCTTTTTGTCATTTTTTTTTTAAACCATAGCATATTAAGGTCAAATATAAAATCCACGAGGTACTAAAACATCCATATTTAATTTCTCTGTTTTTAACGAAATTGTGACCAAAGTATCTTGCAATATATGGTTCTGCAGCAGAGTTCATTGTTTAATAGGTTGCAACACTCTAGAAGAGGAAATAAGATTGTTAGATGATGAAATTTGGCTTCCATATGATCATCCACCCATAGGAATTACTTGGCAAGCCAAACTGAATGAGGAAGATGAATTTCAAAGGCTCGATTAAACTAGGGAATTGCGTGTCACAGTTGCACACTGAAGACATAGAATCAAGCGAGCAAGATACTGAGCTACAGAAATATGAAATTTCATATGAATTGCTTTTACAATAGAAAGTCATAACAAGACAAGGACTCTTAAGATAGTGATCTCATAGGTTTCAAGTTGTTTATGATTTATCGACTTGAAGCTATTTCAAAATTGTTTGCATTACCTGTATAAATAACAATGATCGAGACTAAAAACATAGTTATGAAGGCTAATAATTACTGTTGTTGTAATCCTCTTGAGGAAATATTGATACTATGTTCCTTTAATCTAATTTTTTGTTATCTCTTCAATGTGTGCGTGAAGTCTTGACTGATAATTTATCCTTCACTCCAGGAGCCCCCCCTGCGAGCTGTGCGGTTTTCATTTCAATTTTTGAATTAGTTTAGTTTAAGTTTTTCTCAGAATATCATTTTTGTTATAGTCTGCATTTCTGGTTAATTTATTGTTGTTTCAGAGTACTCATAAAAAGGGAAAATGCCAAAAAGAGTTAAAAATTCAATGCATCTTTGGTCACTTGTACTTAGCATTTTATCGTTTCATGATAGTCTTAGATAACTCATTGTATCTTTCAAAGTTTCAATTATGTTAATCGCTAGTAATTTTCGAGTTTTGTTATGTTAGATTGGAAATACAATTTGGAAGTTAATACACACACTTGTAATCTCTCTTGATTGATATTTCCATTCTTGTTATCTCTATTTCATTGTCATTTCCTTTTAAAATAAATTTACCTTTCATAGATTAAGATTTTGTCATCAATTTTCTCATAACAGTTAGATTAAATTTTATTGCATTTCAATTTAGTTTGCAGATTTCCTTTTCAGTACTTAGTGCAAAATCAGTTCAATTCCACAACAGTAGCATTAGGTTATTTTTTGTTATGTTTTGATTATCCAACATTTATTTTAAGAAATATTTGCAATATTAGATAGTGATTTACTTTGAAAAGATAAATTTAATTAGTTTGTACTTTGGATAGAAAGAAGATTTGCGTCACTAGTTTCTAATTTGTAGTTCATTTTATATTTGGTTTTATTAAGTTTTGCAATTAATTTTTTTCTTCAAAGAAATCCTAGAATATATAGCGCACATACATTTCACAAGTACATGAACCTTGGTTGACATTTAATGAAGTAAATTAAAGACAATTGATTTACCAAACATTTTGGCATCATTGTCAAGGAAGTGTATATAGGATTTATTCTTATACATTATTTAGGAGTCTTTCATTTCAATAAAATTGAAAAAATGATTAAAAATTATTTATGCATAGAGAAAGATATTTTAGCAGTAGAATTGTAAGTAGAGGTAGGAGTTCGATTACAACATCACCACTCACCCAACAAAGACCTCGTAGTGCCACACCATCCACTGAAACTCATATTCCATCTTTTGTAGCAGACAAAGACTTCCTGAGGTACATAGATCCGAAATCCAACCCAAAGATTCACCAACTTCCTCTACTTAAGTTGTAGTATAAGAACCTACATCCCCAACAGGAGTAATATTTCTATCTTAAACTAGAGAACAACTTCTAGGAAAGGAACTGAAAGTCCCCAGTAAAGAGGAAGGATCAACTTATTTTAACATTCCATTGGTAGAAGAACCAAAGGATGAGCTAGAAAATCCAATCATAGAACCCTATATTAGTTTTGAGGAATCTACAATGGCAGGGGAAGGAAAGGGAGAAGTACATAATGTGAATGGTGTGAACTTAGGATTGGAGGTGGAAGAGGCAAAGGAGGAATAGAGGAGGAGGTGGAGGAAGAGGGGCAAGAGGTGGTAGAGGAGAACCAAAACCTTTTGGATTTCTCATCTTTGATGATGATACCACAACAACAATGAAAAATATATCACCCTCTATCCTCCCTAATTTCCATGGATTAAGGTCTGAGGATCGAGAAACATTTTTTTTCGAGTTTGAAGTATTGTGTAGATCTTATGATTACTTGCTTGATTCTCAAAAATTAAAATTTTTTCCAGCCACTCTTAAAGATGGAACACTTAAATGGCTTATGGGTTTAGGAACACATACTATCAGAACATGGGAAGAAATGAAAAATGTGTTCTTAGACAGATATAAATATTATTGTTTATCCCATAACCTTAAATATTAATTCTTTAAAATGATGCAAAAAGAGGATTAAAATCTTGAAGATTTGGTTGAAATATTTGCTTATAATGTTAAAAGGGATAAGATGCATAATCTAGATGATGAAACTTTGAAAGATATTTTGTTGAAATATATTAGAGATGAGTGGACAGATAGTCTCAATTTAAGGGGCAAAGGAGATGTTTCTCAGTTATCATTTAGAGACATTTGTGAACTGTGTACACATATTTCAAGAGGTAAGGCTAGAATCAGGAAAAATCCAAAAGACCTTGTTATGTCAAGAATTAATAAATCTACAACTGGGACAGTAAGTAGAGTTGAAATGGGAGATTTGCTTGACAACTTCAAAACATATATTTTAGGGAGTCTTAGTGAACAACTAGATACCCTTAAAATACAAAACAAGCAAAAAGCTGAAAATGTTTCATTATCTATCTTTTGTCCAAGATGTAGAAAGAAACATGCCTTAAGAGAATGTCCCCTTGATAGTGTATAAATTTGTGTCATATGTGCAGAAAATCATAATACGAAGGAATGTCCTTTGATACCTGGTCTTAAAGTTGTTTATCAAGAGGAAGTAAGGCCAAGCCAAGATGAATCTCTTTGTTTTGTGTCTAAGAGACCATGGCAAAATTCACAACCAAATATGACTCAAGGTTTCAACACTCAAACATATGCACAAACACAAAATAACTGGACTACACCTATGCCTTGGCAACCTTGGCCTCAACAACCTCAAAATCCATCTTGGGCACAAGGTTGGAAAAATACTTATAGCAATTATCCTCAATATCCTCAATTCCAACAACCTTATTCTTCTTTTCCACCACAATATTTTCCTCAAGCTATTCAACCTTCTCAATTTCAAAATCCAAACCAACAACTTTCATTTCCATTTCTGAAAAATCCAAATCAACTTCCTACTCAACCACTTCCCAACCCAAATAATAAAATTCAACAAGCTATTTATAATGTTGAAGGAAAAATTTTCAAGCTTGTATGATTACACCACTAGGTCTAAATGACGGTCAACGTAGATCTCATAGAGTTTTACAAAAGAAGTCAGTATATAAAGAGGATGAGATTCATGAGAAAGATGAAAGTATTAATCAAGAATTTACTCCTCTAAGGAAATATATTCCTATACAATATAAGGGTGATCAAATAAATGAAGTTCCTACAGTTCCTCTAATATGGAAACCTTCTATCTCCTTGCAAGAACCACCATTTCCTGAGAGACTTAAAATTGATAAAGGAGTAGAAAGGAAAATTGTCTAACTATATTATGACATGTCATATGAACTTAAGAATGTTCGCATTAAAATTCCCTTACTTCAAGCAATAAAGGAAATACCAATATTTTCAAAAACCATCAAGGAGCTATGTATCATAAAACCGGGAAGAAAAAGAAAAAACATTAAAAAGATTCAATTGGTAGGAAAAATTAATGACATTATGATGAGGACTATTGTTCAAAAATATTTATATCCAGGAAGCCCCATTGTAAATATTCACATCAATGACATTAAAATTCCAAATACTTTAATTTATCGAGGAGAAACCATTATCATGAGTAAATTACATACTATGAATCAGCGTAAACTTTCAAATTTTTAATATACTCCAACAATATTATAATTAGAAGATAGATCTATTATTAAACCAGATGGAGTATCAGAAGATGTGTCTATTTATTTATATTCTTGGGAATATCTTGTATATTTTATGATCTTAACTCCCAAGAACAATTTAGGAGGTCATCCATTGATCTTAGGAAGACCTTGGCTAGCTACAATTCATGCATTTATAAGTTGTAGATCAGGATACATGTATATATCTGATGGAAATTCCACTAAAAATTTCACATTGTATTCTCATGAAAAAACTATAACTGAAGTAGAAAGTGAAATATGGATAGATGATGATGATGAAGACTTTGATAATATGCAATCAGTTTATAATTTTTCTTAATTAGATGAAGAAAATAAATTAATCAATTTGATGAATAACAATGATTCTTCTTCTTATTGTGAAAAATATCAAAGTTTTCAGGAACAATGTAATATTGAAAATTTATCATCATATCAATTTGCTTTACATTCTATGGAAAAATTTGGTAGCTCTCAAGTATAAGTCTTTCAAGGTAAAACATTAAATATTAACAATAACTTGGAAGAACTTCAAAAGAGAAATTAATAATGATTCTACAAAAACATTCCTTTGATTATGCATGGGAATATACTTATATGAAATGAATTTATCCTAAAACTTGTATGCATCACATATATATTAAAGAAAATGTCAAACCAGTTAGGCAACCTCAAAGAAGAATGAATCCAAATTTAAGGGAAATTGTTGAAGGAGGAATTGCAAAATTGCTAAACGTGAATTTTATTTATCCAATATCATATAGTCAATGGGTGTCACCATTAGTCAGTGTCCCAAATAAAAATGGAAAAGGGAGAGTATGCATTGACTACGGAGAATTAAACAAAGCCACTTTGAAAGATAACTTTCCACTACCTCTTATTAATCAAGTGTTAGATACCTTGGTAGGGAAGAAGTATTTTTCATTTTCAGATGGTTTTAGTGGATATAATCAAATCCAACTAGCAGCAGAAGATCAAGACAAAACTAATTTTACACGTCCATGGGGAACATATTCCTATAGGGTACTTCCTTTTGGATTATGTAATGCCCCAACCACATTCCAAAGAGCAGACTTAGGAATTTTTTCTTATCTAATTCATGATTGTGTGGAAGTATACATGGATGCCTTTACTATGTGTGGAAATTATTTTTGAAGAAGCTATGGAAAATTTAGAAAAAATTCTTGTTAGATGTAAAGAAAAAAATCTTTAATTAAGCCATTAAACTTTTTTTATGATGTTTAATGAAAGTATTGTTTTAGGTCACCATATTTCAGGAGATGGAATTAAGGTAGACACATATAAAGTAGAAGTTATTTCCAAAATTTCAATTCATGTATGTCAAAAAGATGCAAGAAGTTTTCTTGGATTCATTGGATACTATAGGAGGTTCATAGAAAACTTAAAAAAGATAGCCTCTCCACTTTTTAAACTGCTCACAAAATATTGTGAATTTGCATGGAATCCTAATTGTCAAAAATAATTTGAAACATTGAAACAAAGGATAACTTATGCACCAATTTTAAGAGTACCTAATTGGTCTCTCCTTTTCCATATATCTACAGATGCTTCAAAAACAATTTTAGGAGCTGTATTGGGACAAAAATATTTAACTCATGCCATGACGCAAGTAAACATTTGACTCCTATAGAGTTAAATTATACTATATCTAAAATAGATTTTTTAGTTTTTGTACATGCCATTAATAAATTTTGTCATTACATTACTGGTTATGAAACTTTTATTCACACAGATAATTCTGCATTAGATACTTAATGAATAAACCAATTACTAATGGAAGAATTACAAGATGGTTACAAGAATTCAATATTACTATTCTTGATAGACCTAGAAAAGAAAACACATTTTCTAGTTTCCTTTCGAGAATGCAAAATGATAATGTTGATGTTCTTGTAAAAGACAATTTTCCTGATGAATATATTTATGCAGTATCTACTAAATTACCTTGGTTTACAGATATTGCCAATTATTTAGCTATAGGGGAATTTCCACTACAATTTTCAGTAAGATAAAAGAAATTTTTTATCAAAACCAATGCATCATATTCCTGGATAGATGGAGAATTGTACAAAACTGGACCCGATTTGATCATTCGAAGATGTGTCCGAGAAGATGAAGTACCAGACATTTTAAAAGCTTTCAATGATGAACCATGTGGAGTACGTTTTGTTGATAAAAGGACTACATATACAATCCTTATTTTTGGATAATAGTGGCCATATATTTTTAAAGATGCCAAGGAATATGTCAAAGTATATGACAATTGTCAGAGAATGGGAAAGGTAGTACCATCAGATGAAATGTCTCTACAACCTCAGGTACTTTTGGAACCTTTTGAGAAATGGGATTTAGATTTTGTAGGAACAATAAATCCTCCATCCATATAGAAAAGGTACATAGATGTTTGCACAAATTATGTCACAAAATGGGTAGAAATCTAAGCCTCTTTTATTTGTTACTGAAAATGTTGTAGTTTCGTTTCTTTTCAAGGATATTTTTACTCGTTTTGGTGTTCCAAGAGAAATTGTAACACATCAAGGTACCCAATTCACATCCAAGTTGGTACAAAATATTATGGAGTAATACAAAATCAAGCATTGAAAGTCCACTCCATATCATCCAAAAGCCAATGGGAATGTGGAATCTACTAACAAGGTTCTTAATCAATTCTTACCAAAATTGTGCATCTGTATAGAAAGGATTGGGCAGAAAAACTTCTAGAAGAATTATGAGCATATCATACAACTTGGAGAAACACAACTGGGCATACTCCTTATAATATTTTCTATGGGAAACAAGTTTTGTTTCCAATTGAGTTCCAAGTGGAGACCTACATAACAACTGCTAAATTGGGCCTTGACCTGTCAGATGCTTAGAAATAAAGGCTAGCACAATTGAATGAGTTAAATGAAATCCGACAAGATGTTATCAATAGGAATAACATAGTGCAACAACAAATATCAAAATGGCATGACAACTTCTTCAAAGATAAGAAGTTCAAACAAGGTGACTGGGCACTTCTTTTTTATTCCAAGTTTAAACATTTCCAAGGAAAGTTTCAAACTCATTGGCTTAGTCCTTATGAGATTGATACTATTTTTGACAATGGAGCAGTGAAAATTAAGACTATTGACGACGAACAAATTACATTCCTTGTTAATGGTCATAGATTGAGATTGTATCATAAACCATTGACAAGAGAAGAATTTGTTAGATATTTACAAGAAAATTTTGAATTTAAGTTGATCATGAATGGAGAACCTTCTCCTCATTCTTCAACTTCATTATAATTTCTTTCAAAAAAATATAAATAAAAATAATAAATAAAATAAGTGTAAACATGAAAAAAAACTTCGTTGCTATGTTTATACAGAAAATTTTGATTGAAAACCAAGACTTTCTTGGCAGTCAAGATTTTCAAAATTCCTTTTTCTTTCATCACTGTTTCCTTTTATCCCTCTTTTTCCTCAAATTTTTAGGTGATCAACTATCAACAATAAGGAAAGCCTTATCCAATAGATCCACAAGATGATACACAAAATTCCCATCATTCTGCAGTTGATTCGCAGTTCTCAAACAAAAGTCAAATTCAACAACATAAAGGTATCAAAAGAAGCATTAAGGTATGTAATATTAATTGAGTTATGTTTCATTTAAAAACTCATATTTTAAATTATGGATGTGATATTAAAGGATTGAAGATCTTATAAATATTTTACCGTTATGACCTTAACCCCTCATCACTACACACTTGTCACATCCAAATCTAATTAATAAATTAGTGCATAACACTAGTCCTTTTAAAGAGGATCTGGGAAATTGTGCAAGGACAACTCAGAAAAAACATGATTTCCTTCATCCATAACTTACCTTTCCATCATTTCAACTTCAATCCATATTCATTGCTCATTCCAATGCCTTTGTTCTTCATTTTACCTCCATTCTACAGTCGAAAAGAGCATTCTAAGGTCGAAACCTTCTCTACACGATGGGTACACTTGTCTGATATGAACCAAATGGCATAAAATTTCTACAAGCCTATTACAAAGTTAAGGAACAATTACAACAAGTGGGTCGGCTTCAATTCTTCAAGAAGTTTGATGGATATGAACTAGAAGTCACTAAAGCATTCGCTTGGACATTCGATGGAGTAGAGGTTGAAATTGGAGACACTAAGCTCATCCTTATAGATTCAATTATAGCTAAAGCAATGGGCTTACCAAGGAAAGGGGAGAGTTCTTTTAAAAAATGGAAAATTAAAGACAATGTCTAGGTGAATTTCTTAAAGGAAACAGGTATGGATTTATCTATTTTCAAGAAATGCATTCATGTGATTGCATTAAAGGGTAAATGACGTAATATACTGTCGGTATTCCATAAATTCATAACATGCAAAGGAAGATTCATAACAATGTTTGTTTATCATATTAGGCTTATCATGCACTTCTTTGATGGTTTCAAAATAAATTTACCCTACTTTTTATTGAAAAGTTTGAGAAAAATGGCTTCTAGTATTCAAAGGGAATCCAAGTATATAGATAACTCTTTGTATCATTATGGGCTTATCAAAATTTTGTTAGAAGCACATTGGAAAATGAAAAGGGATAACTGGAAATATTTCTTGGTAAGAAATCATTTTATAGAAGCCCCATAACCAGAACCAAACAATAGGGTCAAACAAAGTAGAAGAATATTAAACCCTAGTCCTAGAAAAGAGAAAGTTCAAGAGGAAAGTGTCAATAAAATTTCAGAAGACCCATTACAGGACAATACTCCTTTGTGTTAGTTTATTGAAAAATTCAAACAAAAAGGTGATAAACAAGGCCTCAAAAGAAAGTAAGCTAGCTCGATCCAAACAGTATTTGAACATGAAAAGAAAACTTAGAGCAACAGAATAAGAAAACAAAACATCAAAAGTTCAGGGACTAGTCTAAGGAGGAGTAAGAGAACTTCAAAATTAGAAAATCCTCAGCGACTAAAAATAATAGACCTTGAAAATTAAGGATTTCATACTAATCCTCGAATTTTCAGTCTAATTGCCAATCCAATTGACCGTCCAATTATCAATCCAATAGGCAGTCCAACAAGAAAAACCACAGAAATCGACCCAGTACAACAAGAAATATATGACTATGTAGAAACTTTGGAGCAAAAGGCACAAGAAAAATCAAATTCATCTCAATATGAAACAAGGGAAACTCCAACAACAAAATCAAGTGCAAAAAATGAACATAACATTGAAGAAAAATTGAAGTGGGATGTCTTTGAATTAGAAGTCCTTAATAAACATTTAACTAAGGAAAGGGAAGCATATAAAGTTCAAAATGAAATATTAAGGACTTGGAATGTCAACATCTTGCTACACCTTAGTCACTGATATAAAAATAACAAGAAGATTAAGGGTCAAAATAAGCTTCTCAAAACCAAGGTCAGAGAGTTACAAAGAAGACTTCTTATAAAGAAACCAAGAGTTATGTTTGGTATCAAGAAGAAAAGAAGTACTAGCCAGGATGTACTTGCTTAGGCATCAAAAATCGTTCGCTAAAAAGAGAGGGCAAGAATAAAATTTTGACGTTTTGTTGCATGAGGACATGCAATGCCTTTAGTGTGGAAGGATGTTGAAGTCTAATAATGTCTCTTTTTTACCACCCTTTTTGTCATCATTTTCCACCTTTTTGTTAGTTATCTGTAAAACCACAACATATTAAGGTCAAAGATCAAATACACAAGGTACAAAAACATCCATATTTAATTTTTTTGTTTTTAATGAATTTGGGAAAAAGTATCAAGCAATTACTAAATCTTGTACATTCTATAAGTAACATCTGGTTCTGCAGCAAAGTTCATTGTTAAATAGGTTGTAGTGCTCTAAAAGAGGAAAGAGGACTGTTAGAATATGAGATTTGGCTTCCATATGATCATCCACCCACAGGAATTACTTGGCAAGCCAAACAGAATGAGGAATCTTAATGTCAAAGGCTCGGTCAAACCAGGGAATTGTGTGTCACAATTGCATAATGAAGACAGAGAATCAAGCGAGCGAGATATTGAGTTGAAGAAATACGAAATATTGTATGACTTGTTTTTACAATAGCATGTCCTAATGAGACACAAACTCTTAAGATAGCGATCTGGTGCCAAATTGTTTATGATTTATCAACTTGAAACTCTTTTAAAATTATTTTTATTACCTATATAAATAATAGTGCCCAAGATTGAGAACATAGTTCTTAAGGGTGATAATTACTATTGTTATAATCCTCTCGAGGAAATATTGATACTTTGTTCCTTTAATCTAATTTTTTGTTATCTCTTCAATTTGTGCGTGAAGTATTGAATGATAATTGATAATGCACTCTAGGAGGGTCCCCTACGAGCTTTGAGGTTTTCATTTCAAGTTTTGAATTAGTTTAGTTTACGTTTTTCTCAGAAGATCATTTTCGTTATAATTTTCATTTTTTGTTAATTTTTCGTTGTTTCAGAGTACTCATAAAAAGGGAAAATACCAAAAAGAGTTAAAAATTCGATGCATCTTTGGTCACTCGTACTTAGCATTTTATCGTTTCATGATAGTCTTAGATAAGTCATTGTAGCTTTCAAAGTTTCAATTATGTTATTTGTTAGTCATTTTTTAGTTCTGTTATGTTAGATTGGAAATACAATTTGGAAGTTAATACACACACTAGTAATCTCTCTTGAGATAGATTTTCATTCTCGTTATCTCTATTTCATTGTCATTTCCTTTTAAAATAAATTTACCTTTCATAGATTAAGATTTTGTCATCAGTTTTATCATAGCAAATAGATTAAATTTGATTCCACTTCAATTTAGTTTGCATATTTTTTTTTCAGTACTTAGTGAAGAATCAATTCAATTTCGTAGCAGTAGCATTAGTTTATTTTTTTGTTATGTTTTGATTCTCCATAATTTCTTTTAAGTAATATTTGAAATATTAGATAATTCTTTACTTTGAAAATCTCAATTTAATTAGTTTTTACTCTGGATAGAAATAACATGTGTGTCATTAGTTTTTAATTTGTAGTTCATTTTTAATTTTGGTTTTATTAACTTTTGCAATTAATTTTTTGCTTAGAAGAAATCCTAGCATATACAGTGCACATACATTTCACAAGTACACGAACCTTGGTTGACATTTAATGAATAAAATTAAAGACAACTAATTACCAAACACCTATTGTTTGACATTTTAGCTATTTGGCCCAAACTTCGAACAAGATAACTTGAGCATATGATGTCGATTTGAGGTGATTCAAGCGGTGTTGGGTTTAGGATAACGAGCACTATGATCTGGCACTAGTTTCAATAAATTTCTAGAACTTTCAATTTTGAGAATTTTCTTGATCTCTTGGAGCATTCCTCCCCACCGAAAGCTTTTGGACCATCGAAAGGTTTGTTTTTAGTCAACAAGTAGGTGAGCGTACAACTACCTCACCACTTGGCCTTACTTGGATTAGTTCCCTTGAGCCCCACATGAAGGTACTCCACATTGTCTCTACGTGAAGTCCTTATATTCCTATCAAGAATAATATCTTGTTGCAATTCTTCTAAGTATTTAGGAGATAAATATTTTATTGTTGGAATCTGAACATTCTCTCCTTGATCTTCAATCATAGGAGGCTCCTATAATCTCAAGTTTTCCACATTTACAACAACATAAATTTGCATGTATGGTGGTAAATCTAATTAGAAGGCATTACTACCTATCTTCTATAAGATTTTAAAAATACCATATATGATTGGATTGAGCTTTTATCTTCACCTAGAATATGTGGTTAACATGATGCTTATCATATCTCGCCATGCACTTGGATTGAATCTTCTCTAACTTTTCTTGTACCATCTGATGCACCAACTAAATCTGTTCAATGAAGTGCTTGGCCTTATCTATATCACTATTTCCATCCATCGTAACAACTTTCCCAAATATAAAATCTAAGGGATATTTTGGTAAATATCCCAAACATGCTTCGAATGTAGATGTCTGAGTCGAAGAATACTTGGATCTATTGTAGGCATGTGTTAGGTCCCTATATTACTAGTGTAGTCCCTTATTTTTGTTAGTGTAGCCCCCTTATTGTTATTTTTTACCCCTGTAACCCCAATATTGTTATTATTGTGCCCTTACATTATTATTGTTAGGTCGGCTAGGATTATATTGTGACCCCATGGACTCCTATATATATAGGAGGTTTTTTCATTTGTATCATCCAAGAATTGTTCATTTATGTAATGTAAAGGAGGTTTCTCACTCGAAGTGGCTTATTTCTAAGGCGTTGATCTCTCTTTTCTTCTATTTTTGGAGTTGGTTTCATAACATTTGGTATCATAGCTTTGGATTATAGGGTTTCGCTGCTCCAAACAGGTCATCATGGAATTTTCGCTATAAATTTTTTTCTAAAAAGGTTCAGAAGATGAAATTTTTATCACGCGAAGCTGAAATCAAGAGGAACTTCTTGTACAAATTTCAGATCTAGGTTCGCAATATTTTCGGAGATATGATCTGTGGAAGTTAGGGTTTTGTCAGGCCCCTGAATTTCATCTCAAAGAGGTGACCGTGGGAAAATCGTCATAACTCTCTCTCTGAACATCGGATTGGAATTATATAAAAAGTGGATGCAATCAAATGGACTGTAGTTTCCTATGTATCAATTTCAGATCCAAAGGAGGAAACAATGACACATGGCAAGCTGTACAATTTCGCTCTACTGAACCAGTACATAATTAGGTCATTGTGGGAGATTGGGTATAACTTTGCCTTGAAGAATCCAAATTACGCCAGACCAGTGTAATTAGAAAGAATATTCATAGGGCTACTATAGGACCAAATTTCAGATATTGAATATCTGAAATCACAGAGATAATTCAGTTTCAATATCGAGCTCCTCAAAAGCAAGAAAAAGGTGTTTATTTTTTTTCCGAATTGCATAAGTCTTGTCTGAAAAAATAGTTTGAATTGATTCCAAGGGAATATTGTAGAATAGATATCATTATTGGGTTCTAAAATGCCCCTAAAAAAAATTTCAACACCGATTAAACCTTCAGAAGTCTCTATTATGACTCATGAAGATGAAGAAGTGCAACATGACATATCGAAATTACAAGAGCAAGTGCACCAAATTTTTCTCTCGCAAAGAGAAACAAAAAATGAAATGGAACTTTTGAAGAAAGGTGTGGAAACTAAGATGGATGGTTTGAAGAAATACATGGAAGCTAAAATGGATGGTTTGAAGAATGGCATGGAAGCTAATATTGATGGCATGGAAGCTGGAATGGAAGCTAAGATGGATGACATGGAAGCTAAGATCGATGAAAAAATGAAAGACAACATGAAAAACATGAAGAATGATCTAAAAGCAGACATGGAAGGTTTGACAAAGTTGATACAAGAAATTTTTCCTAATGGAAAACATATAGTAGAGAAAAATCATGATGAGAACAAAATAACTGTTAATCGTGATTTCATAAACTCTAATTTTGGATGGAAGAACCACCATATTCCAAAGATGGATATGAGGAAGTTTGATGGCAAGGATCCCGTAACATGGATACTCCAGATGGAGCAATATTTTGATCTCAACAATGTAAAAAACATACAAAGGGTACACATTGCAACCTTATATTTAGAACAAAATACATTTGTATGGTATAGATGGATTTGCTCCCATAAAACTATTGTCACTTGGTCAATTTTTACGAAGGAAATGATAGCACATTATGAGGATACAAAGAGCAACACCTTCTTTAGCCAATTGATAAATCTCAAACAAAAGGGTTCAGTGGTGGAGCACATCAATCCTTCCAAAAATTGAATATAAGGGTAACTGATATTCAAGAGGAACATAGGATTGATGTCTTCATAGGGAATTTAAAGGATAACATCCAACATGAGGTTCGCCTTTGGGAACCTTATTCATTGGAGAAGGAATTCAGGTTGGCAAGAAAAATTAAATGTAAAATTATGGCGACAAGGAAGCCTACCACTCACATCTATAACGATGGAAGTGTTGCTACTCCTAGACTTCCACAACCTACGAGGTTGACACCACAACAATTGGAAGAAAAAAGAGCAAAAGGGATTTGCTACAATTGTGATAGAAAATACAATAAAGGTCATAAGTGTGCTGAGAAGAAATTATTTTACATAGATTGTGAAGACGAGGAAGAAAATGAACAAGAAACTTAAAAAGAATAGGATATACACTAGGAACCAACCCTAGAGAAAGAAGAAATGAGCCCGACCATATTGTGTAATGCATTGGCAGGAATTACCACTCCTCAAGCTCTCAAGATATAAGGACATATTAAGAAGTAAAAGGTAATAGTGTTGATTGATTCGAGTAGTACCCATAATTTTATTCATTGTAAGGTAGCCAAGGAATTGAATTGTTTCATATACCCAGCACCAGAATGTCAAGTCATGGTTGCAAATGGAGGAATGTAAATTGCTCTAGAAAATGCCATAATATCATGCTAACTATGGGGGAATATGTATTGAGTAATCGAATGCTTTCCATTCCAATGGGAGGTGATGATGTTGTACCAGGAGTACAATGGTTACAATCTTTTGGGGACGGTAGCTTTTAATTTTTAAGAACTTTTCTTGAAATTTTTTTCAAAAGGAAAGGGAGTCGAATTACGGGGTATCGTAGGGAAGACGAGAAATATAATAAGCTCTAATGTCATGACAGCTTCTAAAGAAATAACAACGAGATGTAATTGCACAATTATGCTCACTAGAAGTTCCAACATCAAAATCATATATTTCTGTAGATCTCCAAAACGTCTTGGACAATCATTCCAAGGTGTTTGAAATTCCCAAAGGAATCCCACCTATTCGTGATCATGATCATGCTATTCATTTGATTCCAGGAAGTGTTCCTCCAAACATCAGGCCTTACAGATATCCTTATGTCCAAAAGAGCGAAATTGAACGTATGATTGCAGAAATGTCAGATTTCTTTCTTTGTTCCAGTAGTATTGGTGCACAAGAAGGATGGATCATGGAGCATGTTTCTTGCTTATAGGGATATCAATAAGCTCACTATTAAAGATAAATTTCCCATTCCTGTGATTGATGAATTATTGGATGAATTGCATGGAGAAATTTATTTTACCAAGTTGGATATTCCTTCAGGATATCATCAAATTAGAGTGAATACTAAAGATATTTTGAAAACAGCATTTCGAACTCATGAGGGTCATTATGAATTTTTGGTCATGCCTTTTGGCCTTACCAATGCACCTTCTACATTTCAAGGGTTGATAAATTCCATTTTCAAACCCTTCCTTAGAAAATGTGTACTAGTATTTTTTGATGATATACTAATCTATAGCAAGTCTTGGAAGGATCATGTTCAACATGTTGAAAAGGTGCTCAAACTATTGGAGGAGAAATAATTATATGCAAAAAAATCCAAATGCTTCTTTGGAGTACAAGAGGTAGAATATCCAATTCATATTGTATCTCATGAGCGCGTTAAGGTAGACCCTACAAAAATTAAAGCCATTAAGGAATGGAAAGTCCCCACAACCATAAATCAGTTATGAGGATTTCTTGGGTTAACAGGGTATTATCGTAAGTTTTTTAAGAATTGTGGGAGGATAGCAGCACCTCTAACAACATTATTGAAGAAAGAAAAATTTGCATGGACTCTTGAAGAACTAAGGCCTTTGAACATCTTAAAGAGGCAATGTGCCTAGCACCGGTCTTAGCTACGCCAAACTTCACAAAAACCTTTATTGTGGAATGTGATGCCTCAAGAAATGGAATTGGTGTTGTTTTAATGCAAGAAGGAAGACCCATTTCTTTTGAAAGTCATCTAATCAAAGGAAAGTACTTATAGAAAGCTATTTATGAGAATGAAATGTTGGCAATACTACATGCACTAAAGAAATGGAGACTTTACCTAATGGGAAGACACTTCAAGGTAAAAACTTGTCATTATAGTCTTAAACACTCTTTGGAAAAAAGACTGTCTTTAGAAGAGAAGAAAAAATGGGTCACAAAGATGTTGGGTTATGACTTTGAAATCATCTACAAAAAAGGGAAGCTAAATGTTGTTGCAGATCCACTCTCAAGAAACGATGAAGAGGTGGAAGCATTGCTTTGTGCCATTTCTATTATCCAACTAGATTGGATAACCGAAGCAAGGGATGAATGGAAGAAGGACGAAGAAGTGTGGACACTCATTCAAAATTTGTGGCAAGATCCTAGTACATCTAATACATTTAGTTGGGAAAATGATTCCTTGTGGTACAAAGTTCACTTACCACAGGGTTAAGAAAGAATTTTTTTGGGATGGCCTTAAATCTGATATTCAAAAGTTTGTAGTAGAATGTTTGGTTTGCCAACAAAATAAAGTTGAGACAATTAAGACTCCAAGTCTTCTACAGACTTTATCCATTCCAAGTCAACGTTGAGAGAATATTTCAATGGATTTCATCATAGGTTTACCTAAGTTCGAAGGAAAAAGTGTGATCATGGTGGTAGTTGATAGACTTACCAAGTATGCACACTTTTGTGCACTATCTCATCCATTTAAAGAAAGTACAGTTGCTACTGCATTCATAGAAACAATTCAAAAGCTACATGGAAACCCAAAGATTAATATAAGCGAAAAAGATCCCATTTTTACTAGAAATTTTTGGACGAAATTATTTTCCTATTTGGGTACTCAACTAGCTCATAGCTCATCTTATCATCCTTAATCTGATGGTAAAACTGAGATAGTGAATAAATTTTTGGAAGGATATCTTCGTTGTTTTGTATCTGATAAACAAACACAATGGTTCAAGTGGTTACCTCTGGCTAAATGGTGGTATAACACTTCCTTCCATACTGTAGCAAAAATGACCCCATTTATGGCACTTTATGGATATCATCCACCGTCCATCACATCATCTTTAAGAGAAAATTATAAGGTTCAAGCAGTGGAAGATCACATCGAGCATCAACAAGAATTTCTCCAACTCTTAAGGGATCATCTAAATTTGGCACAAAATCAAATGAAATAACAATAAGATCAACATCGCAGTGAGAGAAGTTTTGATGTAGGAGACTGGGTATTTTTACGAATACAACCATAAAAACAAATGTCCCTCAAGCAATCTAAGAAGGATAATAAATTATCGCCAAAGTACTATGGTCCTTACAAGGTGTTGCAAAAGATTGGTACTATGGCATACAAATTGGAGCTTCCTGCTTCTTCGCGAGTGCATCCAGTTTTCCATGTTTCATGCTTAAAGAAGGTTATAGGTGACAAACTTCTAGTTCAAACAATATTTCCAGAACTTGATGAGGAAGGAAAAATTGTATTGAAACCTGAAGCAGTCACAGAAACAAGAACTTGACAGCTACAAAATCGATCAATTTCAGAGTATCTCATCAAGTGGAAGAAGTTACCCATTGAAGATTCTACATGGGAGGATGAAAATTTTATACAGAAGCATCCAAAGTTATTCAAGCGTTTAGGACAACAATTTTTTGAAGGAGAGGGGTATGTTAGGTCCCTATATTAATAGTGTAGTCCCTTATTATTGTTAGTGTAGCCCCCTTATTGTTATTGTTGTACCCCTGTAACCCCAATATTGTTATTATTGTGCCCTTACATTATTATTGTTAGGTCGGCTAGGATTATATTGTGACCCCATGGACTCCTATATATACAAGGAGGTTTTTTTCATTTGTATTATCCAAGAATTGTTCATTTATGTAAAGTAAAGGAAGTTTCCCCCTCGAAGTGGCTTATTTCTAAGGCGTTGATCTCTCTTTTATTTTATTTTTGGAGTTGGTTTCATAACAACATGTTGAATTTAATGTAAGTGCTCATCCCAAAGCTTAGGATGCTTGCTGCATTATCCAAAAAGGAGATGTACTATTGTTCTATTCAACACTTCTGTCTGGACATCAGTTTGTGGATGAAATGATGTGCCCTTCTTGAACTTGGTGTCCATGAGTTCCCATAAACTTGACCAAAATTTCCCGACAAATCGATAATATTGATCAGAAATAATAGAAGCAGGTAATCCAAAATGCACCCATACATTTTGGAAGAACATTCGTGTAGTCTGTTCAACTGTAACCTTCTTCTTACAAGGCATCAAAGCACACATTTTGCTGAAATAATCCACAAAAACATAAGGATAATCATGACCTTTCCTATACATAGGTAGTCCTACAAAATCCATATATATAATTTCCCAAGGACGAGAAGGAATAGGAAGTGGAGTATACAAACCCAACTTTATATTGTTGGGCTTTCTAGTAGCATACATGGTACATCCTCTTACATATCTTGAAACACTTTCATTCATGCAAGGCCAATAACAATACCTCTGTAATTGTGCAACTATTTTTCCTACACCAAAGTGTCCAACAATAAGAGAAGTATGATCTTCCCTTATGACATTAACTCTTTGACCCTGTGGAACACATAGCTTTCCAAGATGATACAACAATTTATCATGAACATGATAATCTAATTCTTAAACATGATTGCATTGATACAAAGTTGCATAAACATATTTGAAATCTCCATCTTTAGCATATTGTTCAACATAGCTCTCATGCATGATTGAATTATGCTTAAGAATAACAGATGCACTAACAATAGGCCTTGATAACATATCAACAAATTTGTATTTTTCATACCTTTCTTATACTTGATTACCAAATGGAAATGCTATAGAAATATCATCCACTTGAAATGTCTAGATTTTTTTAGCTTGGTTTGTGATTGTAAATATTACAAATATTGATGGTTAGTACGAATAATCGTTTCCTTACCCATCAAATAATGCTTCCATTTCTTCACACTTTGTTCCAAAGCATACAACTCTTTATCATAAGTTGGATATTTAATTACTGCATTGGTAAAGGTTTCAAAATGATAACGAATTGGCTTACCATGTTGCATAAAAACTAATCCCATGGCATAATCACTTGCATCGGCTTGAATCTCAAATGGTTGTTTAAAATCTGGAAGCGCAAGGATTGGTGTTGTAATGATTTTCTCTTTCAATGTATCGAAGGCTTTCTACTTCTTTCCTCCCCATTGAAAGACTCATTTCACACTTGTCAAAGCATGTAGTGGAGCTGCAATATATGAGAAGTTAGCAATAAACTTTCTCCAATATTGGGTTGCTCCCAAAAATATCCTAACCTTTGTTACATTATTTGGCTTAGGAAAATTCACAATTACTCCAAGCAATATTCAATCTACCCCCTCCAACAACATGGCCCAAATAAACTAAAGAGGTTTTCCCAAATTCACACTCATACATCTTCAAATACAATTCTCTTTCTTTAAGACATCTAAAACTTGCTTAACATATTTAGCTTTCTCTTCACGAGTCTTACTGAAAATCAGAATATCATGTAAGTATACTATGACAAAATCATCAAGGAATGATCTTAAAACATCATTCATAACTCTCATGAATGTTGTAGATGCATTACAAAGCCCAAATGGCATAACTAACCATTCAAACAAACCTTGTTTTATCTTAAAATCAATCTTCCAAATATCACCTTCAACAATCTCGATCTGATGATAACCACTTCTCAAGTCCAACTTAGTGAAATAAACAACATCCTTCAATTGTTCTAGAAAATAATCAATACTAGGAAGAGAATAGTGATTTTTTACCGTGATTTTGTTGAAAGATCTAAAATCCCCACACATGCGACATGTACCATCCTTCTTTGGAACCAAAACAATGGGATACTCACAAGGAAATGTGCTAGGCATAATGACCCATTTGTCAAGCAGGTCTTGAATTTTCTTCTTGATATCTTCATTCTCCAAAACTGACATGTTGTACATGCTAATGTTTGGAAGAGGTGCATCATGTTGCAATTGAATCTCATGTTGAAATTTTATTTTAGGAGGCAACCCTTCAGGTTCCTGAAACATATTATGATATATATTAAAAAATTCAACTAAATCATGCTTGAGTTTTGCATCACATCCTTGGAAAGCTTCATATTCAACAATATATTTTTGTTTGATCATCAACAATACAAAATTATTACTAGCATTTACAAGCCTTTTCATTTTCCTAGCACTTACAAGAGACAAGTTCATCTTCTTGCAATGTGCTCTAAAAATAAAATCAATTCCATCTTTAAAAGGATAATATTAGTTCTCATGATGATAGAATATGTATTTTCAGTCATACAAGTATGGACTCCTTAAAAAAATTCCACATATTTCAAGTGGTACTATAACACCCCCTTCCCACATGCATCCAAGCAATCGGCCAACCAGGGTAAATATGCAACAAGAGACTACTATAATGAGATTCAACCTCCTAGGTGACCTTAAGGAAGTGGAACCAATAGAAACATAACATACAGACCTTCTACATCATAAATGACACCCCTAGGAGCTAACCCAACCTTTAAGGCCTCTTACCCCTGGGTCACACTGACCTTTTGGCCTCTTTGAGCCATAGCCGTAGGCATGACACTACATGCCAACGATTGGGAGGCTATAGCCGAAGGAATAAAATTGCAAGCCAATGGATATAGCCTCCTAGTCGCTGGCATGCAGTGTCATTCCTGTAAATATGGCTCAAAGAGGCCAAAAGGTTAGTGTGATCGAGGGGTAAGAGGCCTTAAAGTTTAGGTTGGGTCCTAGGTGTGTCATTGGTGATGTACAAGGTCTGTATGTTATGTTTTCGTCAGTTCCACTTCCTTAAGGTCACCTAGGAGGTTGAAGCTCATTATAGTAGCCTCTCGTCACATATTTACCCCAGCTATCTGGTTGCTTGGGTAGATGTGGCAAGGGATTGTTATAGAGTGGTATCAGAACATGGTTCAACCCTTCGACTGGATGGGCGGTGTGTTGGTCATGCTTTTTTGATGGTTTCATATGTGTTTGTAGTATCTGTGTTGTGATGGCCATGGTGGAAGTGGTGTTGCCATGGATAGTTTGATGGTGTTTTTTCGACATGTTGCCATGTGTATATGACTGATTATGTGTTGTTCATGCTTGTGCATTATGTGTACACACTTGCTTACGTATTGTTACATGTTGAATATGCATTTATTGTTTATTCTAGGTCACATATTGGTCATGCTTGTTTGTTTTCCATGTATGCTTGCTTGTGTGATGTTATATGTTGAACATGCATTGATCATTCATGATTGGTTACATGTTTCTTGTGTTGGTGTATGGTCCATGCTTGTGATGGGGTGTGGTCAAGTTGCATTGGTATGGTTATGCATTAGTTCATGTTGTGTATTTGGTATGGTTATGAATCTATGACTGGACTCCAACTAGAATGATGTTTATGTGTTGATATACCATGTGCTACAGGTTTATGTGTTGTTATGATTTTGTATATACGTGTATTACGTTGATTGGTTGATCTTGCAAGAAGTATCCTCCCTAAATTACACAAAGGTACGTTGGTTTATCATTATTTGGTTTAGCTAACATATTATGCTTGGCAGGAATAAATATCAACATGGATAGAAATATGGTAGACTACAAGGACTCTCCCTATGAGTCATATGAGCAGCATGGTGGGCACTCTTCCAATTTGGCAGACACATTGAGAAGCCTAAAGGAATAAATAAGGATTTGTAAGGCGGATAATGACAAGATCATACAAAAGCTGAGGCCTCAAATTCGTTGCAACAACATGGGGGATAACCAATCTCTGGGTCCGAATCTTAAAGCGCTTTTCCGTTTGGAAAGGTGGTTCCAACTCGGGTTTAACTAGGTCCAAGCATCTTCTCTAAATCTCCATTGGTTTAAAATATAACTTTGATCACCAATGGGAAAGAGACACTTAGATCATTTCTCTTGCTAAAAGTTTTTCCTCTTTGGGAAGAGGACTTTTTAAGGATGTAAAATTTAATCTATATGCAAAATTATTCTAAGATGAAAGCAAAGGAACTATCTTAATCCTATATCAATTAGCCAGATATAGATCTATCTCAACCGAGAGCAAGATATTTTAAATAATTGAGATTTAAATATATCTGGCTTATAATGAATATCAAACTAACGAAGTAGTTCAATTAACTGACATTATGAATACCAAACACATCCTATCTAGAGACCTCTTAACTAAAATAAGCAATCAACAACACTCAGGAAGAATTTATCAAAATCATATTGATCATCTAATCAGTAACATGAATAATTAAACAATAATTTGTGGAAAATTTCACAACATATCACTATTCAATAAATCAGTTTTATAAGACAGATTTCTGAATAAATAGTTACTCAAAAATCAGAATTCAGCTCATAAGAGTAGAGATAAATAATAACATAAAATTGGGGCAAACTACTCATACCGAAAAAAGTGCACAAATATGGAAGTAAATTGACACATTCCTGTTATCATAAAATGAAACCAACATTTAAAATAATAGTATTATAAATACCAATTTATTAAGTCCATTTCTTCATCTCAGGTCTCTAAAAATCCTTTACAATTCTTGAACTTATGCTTTCAAAATCATAGCTATAATAGTGCAAACTTTGTTCATTATACATAACTCAGAATGTAAAAGAAAAACCTCAATAATCTCCAAATCTGAGACTCCCCTCCTCCTACCTACAACTCTAAATTCCTATTACAGAAGTGTTTTTAAAATTTCAGAGTTGCAGAGGTGAGAAACCCCTATTACATTTTGCAATCTACTATTTATAACATTTGCAAAAGAATTATCAACAAGAAAGTTTCTTGAAGAATAAATCTGCTCAATCAATTTTTTTATTTGCTCAAAATTCCATTCAACAATTGCTAGAGCATTATCATTGATTGGGATCTTGTTATCCTCATCTCTTCAACTTTTTTCTTGCAAAAATGAAATCAAAACAAAATTAAAAATGTCAAATCTGGAATTAAAACAAATCCAATCAAAACTTAATTAAATAAATAATTGAAAATAAAATATAAGCTTTCTATTGATTCCTGTTATGATCTAATTGGTCAAAGATATCATTGACGAATTGATCTGCACTTTGAAGAAGTTGTGGGAAAATTAAAATGCAAAAAATAGAACTCAGAAAATTGATTTTTTTTCAAAAATTTAGAGTTTGGTTTTCTACCTAATTTTAGACCCAATAAATTATCAAATCTATTAATTAAACCCTTTTATAAATGTTCTCCTCGATTTTATCTATCCAATGAGCTATCCTAAGTCTCATTTGGTCAAGTAAAACTCTATTTATGAGCTTCCAAAGATGATGAGTTAAAATTGCCAGAATTCTGGAATTTCTGTTGCTTAAGCTAAAAAATCAGAATTTTTTAATTAAATTTTAATCCTAAATTAGATTTTAATTACTTGTTAATTAATATTAATTTAATTTTTAATCATAAACTAAATTAATTATTTACACACTAACTATTAATTAATATTATTCTAACTAACTAAAACATACAATCAAATTTTAATTTTTATATATATATATATATATATATATATATATATATATATATATTACAAAAACATTCAATACACTACTCATTCCTTAAAAAAATGGATTTGAATGAGTTTAAAACAAATGAGATTAAAAGGTTAAGTTGAAAAACTAATATTGTATACATCGCATTTGCTTGAAAATTGTTTTCGGGTTTTTTGAAATATAACATTGTGTAATGTTGGCGATAAAGCACAACAAGTGGATGTGATATGTTTTTTATGATTTTTTGTATATTTTAGTTGGGGTCCAAAATTTTTAAGTTTAATTTAGTTAAAAAATAAAACAAAGTGTGGATCACTTATAGTGAGATTTTCCAATTCTAAACTACAACCACTTTGCCATTATGAAAATTTGATTTTGACATTTTGTTTTAAAAAAGAAATTATGATAAATTATCAAAATCTCGAAAAGCATGTTTTTTAAATGCTCTATAATTTGGCTGGGTCATTTAATAAGATCATTCGTGAAAAATGAAAGATGTTAGTAATACCTGACTAAGAGTTAATATTTACAATGAATGACTATTTTAACTACGAGAATTAAAATATTGGGACACCTTATACATTTTTAACCCAAGCGAGAAAATGATCAAATTTCCAAGGAGTGCTATTTACAAACTGGTTGACCAAATGAAGCAAAACATGTATCGTTGAAAATCTTGTGAAAAAACGGATTCAATAAAGTGATCAAAACAAAATTCCGACGAAGATGAAAAATGACGAAAAATGTAGGTTAATTAATTTAATGAAAATCCTAAAAAGTGTTTAGCCAAAAAAAAATTAGAAAGAGTCTCCATTATTTGAAGTACAAAAGTAAAAAATAGAGGGGTTGTGTTTTACCACAACAATGGCGACATGCGGGAGAAGAACCAGTTATCTCTGATTAAATATAATGAACTTAAATTTACCCAAAGGTTTAAAATAATGGAAATCACAAAATATTCTAACAATAAAAAATTTCCATATGTCCCACATAAATAAATTAAGCAATATGAGTTTGAAAAGATAAGTACTTAAAACAGACTCGAGTAAAAGTGATGAATCCAAACATGGGAAATTTATTTTTAAAACTACTTCATATGAAAATTAGAAGAAGGTAGAGATAAGAGTTTTTGATAAAGCATATATCCATTTTGTGATTGTCTCTGACATCGTTTCGCTGCAAGCGAGCCTGAACAGTACCCTGACAAAGTTGTTTATTCCATACAAGTCTAGTCCCACTGCCAGTGAGCATCCATAGCCCCGACGGGTTTACTTGTATTTCTCATGCTTCCTCTTTTTCACTCTTTTGATAATCACATTTGCAAGTTTTTAGTTTATGATGTATTTGAGTGAAAGAGGTGAGATGGAAAATAGAGATTTATGTTTAATGAACATAATACTTTCATAATGTTTACTCCAAATTCTTTCCCTGCAACTATCAATCAAAGGCTTTTTATGTGGAGGGTTGGGAGGGATTCATTGTATTAAACTCAAATCAGTTCTTTCCTTGAAAAAGTAAACTCAATCACTTAGAAAGAATGTGTGTTCCTCCATGAAAAATATTTAAAGCAAGATGACTTTATGGTTCCATAAATATATGTTTTTAATCATAAACGAAATTCATTTAAATGGATAGAGTAAAAGATTTCTCATGTATGTCAACAACTGTAAGGTAAGAAAAATTAATTTCACATAATTCATGGCAAAGCCACCAAAATCAAATCAAGACTGAAAGAAAAAGGAAAATAATTCTTAAACTAAAGTAAGAAAATAAATTAGCGAAGGAAAAAATAAAAATGAAGAAAGTAAAAACTAAAAGAAAAACAAAATTTAAAAGATAAACACCAACCAGACTGCTTATATAAATTTTCCAACAAAGGATATAAAAAATAAGTATATGTATGTTCATTCCTATGTTGAGATTTAAATTTTTTTTATCTTGCAGAGTTATTAGAAACGAGGCTCTCAAAATGTAGAGGGTGAATAGCAATGATGATAGGTAATATACTGTATGAGAAGTTTTTGTCTATTGTAAATTTTCTTTTTTCCGAAGAAAAACCTGCAAAAAGCATCTTAACTATTTTCTAATGAAAGTAATTCTTAAAGAAACAAACTAGAGGTTCAGAAACTCCTCAGTCTAGATGATTCGATTAGGATCATTACTACTTCTCTGAAGAATCTCAAAGAGCAAAAAGAAATTTTCAAAACTGATCTGGTAGAGGTGTGAAAGGTTTATGAAGACCTGAAAAATAGAGTTCGAGATCAGTAAAAACTAAAACTAAAATGAATAAATAGAAATAAATGAAAGTAGACACATGAAACTTACCATTAGAGAACTACATTTAATCTTACCTAAGAAAGATGATTTTCTCCAATGCAAGTTAACTTCTTTCTTTAATTAGAATTAAAAGCATAAAGAAGTTTTATTGGCCCAAAATCATTATTTATTAAATCTAAAGTAAAACAATCAGTTAACTAAAATAAAGCATTGTTTCATGTTCAAGGAATCATGAATAATTTGAATCCATCAAAAGTGAGGATGAAGATATGATTCTTTATGAATTGCAACGATGAATGTTCTCTTTGCTTCTTCCATTCTAAATCCATATTAGCCCCAAAACTTTAAAGTTGATTCAAAATCTCAAATAATGTAAATAAATGAAGAGAACTTGAATATTTATATGATAAGTATGGAGCAAAATTCAAAATAGAAGAGAAAAAATATGAATTAATCATCGTATACATCAGTGCCTTGCCAAATGTTTTGCATTACATGAAATTCTTTGCCATGCATAATTTAAAAGTTGAAACTTCCATCTTTGTGGATATGCGATTGAGCGCTTTCTATGATAATTAAAAGACAATGGTGGAGATACATATATCATTGTTTTATCACATCAGAAGTTCTTAGGACAAACATTTATTTGAGTTTTTTGTGATGTGATATAATAGTTGCGATGGGAAAATCACGACATGAGCTTGTGTGATGGATAACTACTATGAAGTGGATGCGATATCAGAGAATAGTCCTATCAGAAGATTAAAGTTGTTCAATAAAAAGGAAACACTGATATTATTCTTGCGATAATTAAAATACGATAAATGATTGATGCAACGTCACTGCAAATATCAAAATATACACGTGAAACTTTGGTTTTACGGCCCACACAAATGGTGACCAATCACACATGGTTGCACTTCGCACCTTTTATAACTTACCTTCTCACAGATTTCACAACTTAACACTTTTGCAATTTTGTGATTTTGTGATTTCACAATTCGCGGTGAACTCCACACCGCTCGTTGCAATTTTTAACATTTAACAATAAATGTATTACTTATCTTGTGCGATATGTGATATGTGTAGCATCACATCACAATCTCTTTATCTTATCTTTTATCGATTCGCAACTAATATAACTTACTGGGTGAGGTCTTAAAAATAACCACTAAAATTTTCGATATGTGAAACCTTGCTTGGTGCGATTTAAACTCCACCATTGATCTCACTCAGATCTAACGGTCCTCATTGCTCCCTTACTCTTCTGCTTCGCATCACAATTCAAAAAACTTATTGTGTAAAGCCTTAATGCGTAACTCTAAAATCTGCAATGTACGATGGCCGAGTTTTATAAGAGATTGATGATTGAAAGATTTGGCACGAGATGTAACATTGTTGATATGCTAATTACGAATGGACCCGATATTTTTATTATATGGATTTAATCTCACATCGGATCCCAGAAATTGGAACGTTTAAATATATGCTGCTACCAAACTTGCGATTTATGAATAGATGCGATATTTTATAGAGCTGAATTTAAATGTTGTATAGGCCCTGGGGTTATATGAACATCGCAATTTTGGCGAAATAATTTTATTGGAATAAGTGAGAATGAATATCGGAAGACATGCATCGTAGGTTTCTTATCGAGAATTATTAAGAGCTTCCTCTAATCAAATGTTGTGATACAGATAATGCAATATCAGACGGAAAGATCATCGGATATCGAAGGGAATGAGAATATCAGGAGATCAAAGATATTTGGTGTATGCTCATTTCAGAGCCTCTGATATGTTATTTGCGATATATAATGAGCCATATGTGGGGTCGATGATTTCTTAAAGTATTCAATTCAAAAAGAAAGTGAGTGATTTAACATTTCTTTAAAATAAATAATCCTTTAATATTTTAATTAACTGTCAGAATATCTGATTGGGAAGTAATTATACCAAATATTTCTTATGAAGAGAGTTGTAAAATATAATGATCTGATGTGATTACTCTAAAAATTTATTAAAACTTATCAAGATTTCAATAAATATAAGTAAATTTTAGATATCCTTCAAATTCCAAATGAAATAATAAATACTTCCCTGAATATGTTGTGGATTTGAAAAGATTTGGTTGTTTTATTATCTCTAATCTACACAATCAAATTAATGAAAACCTGCAAAAAAAAAAAAAAATAGAAATAAGAAACAACCTTTGAAAGTAAAATAAACAATATATGGTGGTGACCATATAAAAACATACCTGGAAAAAAATTTGATTTTAAGTTTACCTCGTGAATCTTCAAGTTCTCTCAATTTTTCTCAAAATTTTCACAAGTTCAACATCACCTTTTTATTTTATTCTAAAATTCTAAGCAATGAATTTTTTCAAATTGCATCCTTTCCAAAATTACATCAGAAGACAAAAATGGTAAAAATGAGTTTTTAGAATTATTTGTGAATAAAAAATTGTCAAGTGGTAGAAAATTCTTGGAATTTCTTCATGTATGATCAATGTTATGAATTGTGAAAAACAAGAAAATTGAAGGCTTGCCAAATAAGTATGATATGATAATTCCAGAGCTTCTAAAATTCTCTAGGTTGCTTTTCTATAATTGAAATGAGATTCCCAAAAGAAATTGGATTCATTACTTGTTTTATTTGAAAATATGAAATAATGAATTAAATGCAAACAGAAAGAAAATTAATCTATTCTTATTTCTAACACAATGAAGGAAACATGACTAGGTATAGTCATACTTCTAATGTAACCACTATTATAGCATCATTTCTCACCTTCATATGATTCATGATTGCTTTTATGGCTTTGGGCACCCATTCCTACAGACTTGGACAAAATTCACTAAAAAACAGTGTTAAATTCCCCATACGTGGTTATGCCTAGACATTTCAGCGTAGATATATGTTGTACAACCAGTTCTTCGTGCTTGTTTCTTCTTGTCTTTCAGGTTAAGAAGGAAGAAGGGTTGTTGGGGGTTTGGACCCCGCGATATCTGCTTCAACCGTAGGACCTACGGGTAACTTCCTTGATCTACTCTATTTAGTTTTTCATGAACATGTATGGTTGTGTGAGTCCTTCTTAAGTAGCATGCCCTGCGTTGTGGAGGTTTAAACCCAACAAACCTCTAGGGTGATTTTTCCCGAAACAGAACTGGCGACTCCGCTGGGGATCACATTCTTGTGATTCCCCTGTTGGGTGGTTTCAGCTGTTTGATAGGTTTCCAACAGTTTTAACTTTTATTTCCAGTCCAGTTTACTCTTTCTCAGTCAGACTGAAGTCTTGGTTTCTTATCCAGGCTTGATCCTTTTTGTTTTTCATTATTTACCTTTATATACGTGCTTTTTTCTGCACACAGTCGCATATACACGCAAGTTTTTCTAAAGGGAGTCACGTATACGCGGGTTTCCTTTAGAACAGTCGCGTATGCACGCTTGTTGCTAAACTGTGAAGTTGCGTATACCTAGGCAGATTTTGAAAATTTGGATTTCTTGGCTTTTTAGTCCTTTCTGTCTGTGGAGACCTGTTTCTGCAGTGTCTTTGTACCCTCTGGATTGTGAAGAAAGTGGTCTTTGGTCTTTTCTCTCTTTTGTTTGATTGAAAACTAGTCTTTTTGGCAAAGTCTTGTTTCTTGTGCTAGCATTTCTGGTTTGAGTACCAAGATCTCTTTTTGGGGATTCTTGGCTGTTCTGCTTCATCAGAACAGAGAGCTCCTGCTCATTTACTCTTTCCTATCTTTTTTTTTTGCTTTGCGCTACGATTTTTGCCCATTTCTTGGTTGGTTTTCTTGAGTTCAGTTGGCTAGGTCTTGTTGCAACTTTTGAAGAGTCTTTTTTGGTTCTTTGAAGTTTTTGTTTGCGGCAAGGTTGCACTATTCTTCTAGGCTGAGTGGCTGAGTTTTCTTGTCTTCTTTTGCTAATATTGATCTTGCTACTAGTTAGCCCTATAAGATTTGGAGCATCTTTGAAGTTTTTGCTTGAAATTCAGTGTTGTTTGGCTTGGGATTTTATAGTTTCACTTAGTCTTTTTGAACTCTTTTATAAAACTCAAAAGCTCAAAAAACATTTTTCTTTGTTGTTTGCTTTTGTTTTTGCATTTTTGTTTCCGTTTCTTTGTATCTTTTGAAGCTTTTTTGAGGTTTCTTGCCTTTGGATTTTGGCTTGATTTTGGAAAGGAGTTGTCATTGATTTCTTCCTCTTGTTTTTAAGCGTTTTTGGTGTCTTCATATTAAGAGTTCTTGATTTTGGGAACTAGCTTTCTGGACAACCAAAAAGAGATAAAACTGAAGGACTTTTGGGAAAATTCACTCTGCTTTAGGAGATTTTGCATCTTAGGATTTGCATGCTTGTAGTGATTTTCATCAGGTGCACTTAAGCATTTAGTCATTTTCATAGTTTTTGTGAGTGTGAGTTTGCTATCTGAAAATAAAAAATACAAATTTTAATCTCGTAGAACCCGTGTAGAAGTTGCTTTTCATCGAAAGACAATAACTGCATTTGCATGTAGTTTGGTTTTTATTAATTTCTTTCTGCGTCAAAACATCATAAGTTTCATTTCCGCATCCCTTTGACTTAACATAACAACCCATTAAAATAAGCGATATAATTTAAAATCAACTAGCAAGTTTTCTAAGTGTCATACACCAACTAGCTAGGTTGTAGGGCCTTGGATTAGGTGAGTGGAGAGTTAACTTTCCAAGGCCGCTCAAACAAAACATAGAAGTTGATTAATTGAGCGAAATCCAACTCCGTTAGGTCGACCGGGAAAGCTCTCCTCTAGAGAGTCAAGCGTGAGGGGAAGTGAAGGCTAAGAAGAGGGATACCCCCTCTCTAATTAGCTGAATCTGACCTCAAGACCGTTCCGCCCGGCTTCTGACACAGATTGGTGCCCATAGTTGCCACTCCTAGGTTCCACACAGGTGACTGTGGGGGGGAATACCCGTGGTACCTGAGGCAGACGTCGCATCACTTTCAGCAGTACTTTTGGGGGGTGCCCTTGCGAAGCTTGGGTGCTTGAGCCAGCAAAGACTGTCATTTGGAGGTCGGTGTAACTGTTTCAGATACCTTCGCTAGTTGTTCTGGGCCGTAATTATCCCAGACTGCTTTCGGGAGGTCCTATATTTCGCTTTTTTGTATTTTGGTGTCCGGTCCTCATCACCCGGAGCGGAAATACTTGAAGGTTGTTTGCTTGATTGTATCTCAGGGATTTTTCTTATAGTGAGTGCTCTTTGCTCCTAGCTTGCCTAGCTTTTCACTTTTTTGAGTCTAATTTAAAATCTATAAAAGTGGCTGATCAAGCGCCTCGTCGATCGAGGAGAATCCAGGGGTTATCTCCCGAGAGTCCAGAGCCTTCTTCAAGAAGGCGTAGGAGTGATTTAGCAGGTGGTTACCACCCTGTGACGTCTGACGCAGTGGAGAGAGATCGTCCACAAGGGTCTGAAGGTTTCATAGTTGATTCTGGTATCGGTTCCGAGAGGAGCATTCCGCTCACCTCGCGAGTTTTATTTCCTCAGGAAGAAGATTTTCAAATTGAAGAAGTACCTGAACCTCCTGTGTCAGGTCCATCTCCTCTTCCTCCTGATTATCCGTTCGTTATTCAATACATCGGACCTGAGTCAGAGAGACCGGAAGATCTTCCGTATCATTCATACCTTTCGATGGCCACGAATGGGAACGCGGCTTCTGCTGTGAGTGCTGCAGGCATTCAGACTCCTGCATCTGTTGAAGGAGGAGGCACTATTGCTTTATCTTCGATTGCCTCTAGTGCTGCTGTGTTTGGCTCTGGTTTCACCCAAGCACATGCTTCTCAATCTGGTCCCTTCTGTTTTGGAATGCCCACTAGTGGGATTCCTTCTTTTTCCTTTTCCGCTGCTGCAGCTGGATCTACACCCATGTCTTCCATGGCTAGTGGATTAGCTTCTTTTCAAGGGTTCCCTTGAACCTGGCACATTCCTAGTTCCAACTTCTTCAGGGTCCTTTCTGTTTACCTCTCGCACCCGCAGCCTCAACCCTTGGTCCGGGGGCAAAGTTCGACTACTTTGCTGTGATGGAACCCTCGGATTCACTACGGGGGGCAGGGGTTGAATTTTACATCGGCCTGGCCAAGGGAATACTCTTTTCCTTCGTCAAGTGCTTATCTTACTCTATCTTTTCTCCTCTTTTCTAATGCTCGGAACCCCTATCGGGGCTTTCCCCCCCCCCCGTACTTCTCACGGGGGGAACTGTCCGGGCTTTGGTAACTTCCGTTGGGAGGAGGTTCTTCTCCTTTTCTTACGCAGTCCTTTTCATGCAAAACTCCGGTGCCTCATCAAATCCAGGGTATTCTTTTCTGTATCGTTGGGAATCCATCCCATCAAGGATGGAATCCTTAGGCTCCACCTCACTTACCTTTTCTGGCAACGTTAAACTTGCCAGATCTGTCAAAGTTGACTAATGATCTGATTCGTTATAGTCCGAGGTGGCCTCTGGTTCCCACCAAACTTCCTTCGTACATTCTGAAGTTTGAAGGTAAGAATGGAGAAGATCCGGCTGACCACATCACTACTTTCCATTTATGGTTTTCTTCAAACTCCCTGATCGATGATTCAATTAGGTTGAGATTATTTCAACACACCCTAACTGGAAACACTGCCAAATGGTGTATTGAGCTAACTGGGGGCATTTTTGCTACATTTGGAGAACTGGCTGTTACATTTCTGAACCATTTTCAGTTGCCTATCTGGTATGACGCTGGGACTGAACTCCTAGCTAATTTTAAGCAGGACGATGCAACCCACATTTTTTATCACATTCAGGAATGGAGGAGAAGGAAGAGGCTGATTAAAGCTCATATTCCAGGTGAATTCCTTTTGGAATGGTTTCTCAAATCCCTACAGTCAGATATTTCGAAAGATGTATCCCTCTCCGGGGTATTTTCTGAGGAGTAGGCCATTTTTAGGGCCCAGCAGCTAGAGTTGATATATTCTAAGTCTCGGGTCCTTCACAAGTATTTGCCTAATGCTCATCGCTCCAAATTAGATTTATCTAAAACTAAGCCCGGTCCTCATGGTGACAGACTGATTGGATCGATTAATAGTGGTGCAGCCAGCCTGCTTACTCAACTGCAACAGTTGTCTTTGCAATCTGCTCCTTCTAGTCAGGTTGTGCCTGCTGAGTCATTGCCTTCCCAGTCCTTGTCCATAAATGCAGTCCAAGCTTCTGATCCCAAAGGAAATCAACAATCCGATGGGAAGAAGAACTACCTAAATAATAAGAAAAAGGGCAAGAAACGTAAAGCGTACGTAATAAAACCAACGAGCATGTTAGTGAGGGTCCAAAGGAGAAAAGGAAAGTGAAGTTTCCATGCAAGCTATGTGCTGGAGACCATCTTACACACCTTTTCCCTAAAATTCAAGATGCGCAGCGCTTGTTAGCCCAGCAGGGTTCTTCTAGTTCCCAGGTTGTGTTAACAAACCCTTTTCCCCAAGGGCAACAATTACTTGTTGGCGCGAACCAAAATCCTGGGGCTTCCTCTGGGGGCACCCAGGCAGGGGAAATTCCATCGAACATTTTCATCATGAGTGCTCACGCGGATATCGCTACGAGATCCCGTGATTATGGCAGAGAAGAGTCTTCGAAAGCTAAGGATGTTCATGATGCTACTGAGCCGCTTCACATCACGAAGCCTACTATTGAGTCTATGCCTCGGATGCCCAAAGCATCTTCTAAGCGATCAACGATTAATCCGAATGCTAGGGCTGCCCAAAACTACTTGATTGTGGAAGATCTGGCGCAGAGTCCTTGTGCTATGTCAGCTTTAGAGGTACTCCAGTCTTGTCTGGCTCAGTGCAGTGCTTTGCTCACTGCCATTGGGGCTATTGATCCGAAAAATTCTCTTCTGATTACTTTTGATATGACTAATTTTAAGAAGAGACTCCCCCATCATATGGATTTTCATATTAAGTCATCATACTAGAAATGCAATATCTTTCGGATGGTTGTTGATGAGGGCGCTTCCACATGTGTCATGTCTCTCACATGTTGGAATACGATTGGATCTCCCAAAGCTATTCCATCTACCACTCTTCTGAATGCGTTCGATGGTCATTCTCATAGACCGCATGGTATTGTCCCAGCTTTGCCCATCTGTGTTGGGGGAAAAACTGTTAATATAGAGGTTGAGGTAGTAGATGCAAGCTTGGACTAAAACCTTCTGTTGGGGGGAAACTGGATTTATGAGATGGATGCCATTGCATCCTCATTATTTCAGATTATATGTTTTCTCACGAAGGGAGTGATCGGGCATAAAGGGATCAACTGGACTGTCCTCCTGTAGACCCGAATGCGTCTACTGACTCATCTGTTCCAAATTTGGATAATAGTAAGGTGCCTGTTGAGAATTTAGGAGTTGGGATGTATTCTTCCTTGATGGGTACTTTCGATATTCCTCCTCCTACGATTCATATTAATGCAATTTCATCCTCCAAGGCTCCTCTTCAAAGAGAATTCTTCAGAACTCATTATTTTTCAGACCCTTAGACCTTACCTTCCCCTACTGCCACATTAGCAGAAGTTCAAGTGGGTGGAATGGCATTTCCAATATCTGCAGCTGAGATTTCTTATCAGTCTATTGTTGACTCTGCAGAGTCCATCCCAGCTCCTCTGTCACCGGAAGAGTTGGATGGCGATGTGGCTCCGGCTTGGACGCTTAGTTCTTCTTCTGCCCAGGATTGCCTTGATACCACTCTTCCATCTGAAGAGGCCATCCTGGAAGTTATGACTGGTATAGATAAATCATGGGATGATTTTCATCATCGGTCTTATTTTTTCCCTAATTTAAGCGAAGTTGAGTCAAGTTTTCCAAGTCCTTTGTCTCCTATTCCTGTTCACCCAGTCCTGAACCCTTTAGCACCAACACAGGTATATGATGAAGGGAACATGGTTGTGATTTCTCCAACTATCCCGGTGAACATTTCCAGGGATCCCAATGTTATAGAGAATGTCTTCACCGGAGCTGAATGTTCCCCGTGAAGAGATTCAAATTTACACCGAGCTCTTTAAAGAGTATAGGGATTTATTCGCTTGGTCTTATGAGGAAATGCCTGGTATAGATCCATCTATTGTCCAGCATGAGATCAAGACTTATGAAAACGCTAAGCCGGTGAGGCAAAAACATCATCCAGTCAATCCTAGGAAGGTAGCAGCTATCAAAGCTGAGGTGGAGAAGCTGCTTAAGGCGGGATTCATTTTCCCTGTTCCTTTGACTGAATGGGTTTCAAATCCTGTTCCTGTAGGTAAAAAGCAAGGAACGATTCGAGTTTGCATTGATTTCAGAGACCTAAATAAAGCATGTCCTAAATAGAATTACCCCACACCATTTATCGATCATATCATAGACGAGTGTGCCAGTAATGAGATTTTCTCCTTCATGGACAGTTTCTCCAGATATAATAAAATTACTATCCGTCCCGAAGATCAGCATAAGACTACTTTTGTCTGTCCCTGGGGTACATTTGCATACAAGAAGATGCCTTTTGGTCTTAAAAATGCTGGGGCTACCTCTCAGCGGGCCATGTCATATGCCTTCCATGACATCAAAAAGCTTATCGAGGCGTATTTGGATGATTTAGCTTCTCATTCTCGAAAGAGGATGGATCATCCTGCTCACCTCTGGAAAATATTTGAAAGATGTCGTTTCTATAAGATTAGATTGAATCCGAACAAGTGCGTTTTCACGGTTACATCCGGCCGGTTATTGGGATTCATTATTTCTAGGGAAGGGATTAGGGTAGATCCCTTCAAGGTTGAGGCAATACTGCGGTTGCCTCCCCCGTCCTCTATCTGTTAGCTTCAAAGTCTATAAGGAAAGTCTAATTTTCTTCGGAGATTTATCGTAAATTATGCTGAAGTTACAAAGGGATTTATGATATTTTTGAAGAAGGGAGTTCCATTTCTTTGGGATGGCTTCGCTCAACGCTCGTTCGATGCTTTGAAAAAAGCATTGACCTCTGCTCCTTTATTGAGTCCACCTGATTATAGCAAGGATTTCCTTTTGTATCTGGCAGTAGCAGAATCTACCATCAGTATGGTTCTGGTTCAGGAGGATGATGTTTTGCGGCAGCATTTATATACTACCCTATTCGAGGCTTGGTAGGACCTCGAACTCCGATACACTCCGATAGTAGTGTTAGCTTTAGTTAAAGAACATGCCGTGGCAATAACTCAAACATTACATTATTCTACGAAAAACTTATGTTTTGGCAGCAGCCAATCCATTTCAGTTTGTCCTCAGTAGGCGAGTGATTGGGGGCAAATACAATAGATGGATTGTGATTTTGCAGGAATTTGATCTTGATTTTATGTCCGCCAAGTCCAAGAAATCATTGGTTTTCGCAGAATTGATCTCCGAGTTGCCCTGTGGAGAAGAGATGATCTATGTTGAGTCCTTTCCGGATGAAAATTTGTTTCTTATTTCTTCACAGGATCCTTTGTATGGAGATATCATTGTGTATCTTCAGACTGCGAAGTTTCCCTCTACTTTTTCGAAAGATGAGCATCGTAAGTTGCGTCACTTGGCCAAGAATTATTTGATTATTGGTGATGTTTTATACCGTCGAGGGGTTGATTCAATCCTGAGACGCTGCTTGACTCTCGAAGAAGCTGAGGCTGTGCTGAATGATTCCCACAGTGGAGCTTGTGGGGGTCATTTATCTGGGCTTGCTACAGCCCAAAAAATCTTGCGTGCTGGGTAATTTTGGCCCTCGATTTTCAAAGATTGTATGGAAGCGGTCAAAAAGTGTCATCCGTGTCAAGTCTATACTCGAAAAATGAGCGCTCATCCAGCTCCGCTTTTTCCAATCATTATTGTCGGTCCCTTTACAAAGTGGGGTATTGATTATACTACTTGTAACCCGCCTTCGGCTAAAGGTCACAAGTACATTATTGTAGAAGTAGACTACTTTATGAAGTGGGTCGAGGCTATGCCTACTTTTGGGAATGATGGTGAGACTGCAACTCTTTTTCTTTTCAACCAGGTTATCGCTCGTTTTGGTATTCCTAGAGAGATTGTCACTGATCATGGCAGTCATTTTCAGAATATTATGATGGCTGAGTTGGCTCTCAAATTGGGTTTCCGGCAGGAGCATTCATCTCCGTATTATCCTCAAGCCAATGGGCAAGTGGAAGCCGTGAATAAATCCTTGAAGACAATTCTTCGAAGGACAATTGATAAAGCTAAATCCAACTGGCATATTATGCTATATCCTGCACTTTGGGCATATAGGACGTCAGTGAAAACTGCAACTGGCTTTACTCTGTTTCAGCTAGTGCATGGGGTGGAATCTGTATTTCCTATTGAATGTGAGATTCCTTCTCTTAAGTTAGTTGTTGAACTTCTTCCTGACACTTCTAGTCTTGAAGAACGGCTCCTTCATCTGGAACATCTCGATGAGCAGCGTTGGGATGCCGCCACGATGAATGAAGCACATAAAAACCGAGTTAAAGTTCAGTATGATAAGGCAGTCAAACCCAGGGTTTTTTCGGAAGGTGACCTTGTTTTGGTCTATGCCCAAGAAAATGATGCCCTGGGGACAGGAAATTTTAAGTCTATGTGGTATGGCCCCTTTATCGTTAAAAAATTCCTTAAGAAAGGAGCGTATACCTTGGTTGATTTCGAAGGGAACGAGTTTCCGGAGCCCCGAAATGGGCTCTATTTAAAGAAGTATTATGCCTAGGCTTCGGCCTGGCATGTTGCTTTTGTATATAGTAGTTTTTGTTTTGTAAATATCTGGTTGATCTTCGATCTTTGATGAGTTGGTGATGTTTTTGATCTGCTTTGGCAGGTTGTGTCGGATGTCATGAGTCATTTTTGTTTCGCCGATGGTGCTAGTAGACACACCCGGAACTTAGCTTCCGTGGCTTGGGTGCTTCATTATCCTTCCGGTTAGCTGTTAGTATCAAGAGGGGTCTGCATTGGTCCTGCTTCCAATAATATAGCAGAATACACTGCAGTTGTTTATCTACTCTCGGACGCAATATCTTTGGGTGTTGATTCGTTGGTATTTTTCTTGGACTCTCAGCTGGTGGTGTCGCAGTTGAACAATACTTATCGGGTTCGAGATCCATTTTTATTACGATTGTTCTTGAGGGTACGTTTGTTACAAAGATATTTCAATTTTTAACTTTCATTCATATTCCTCGAGCTGACAATTGGTTAGCAGACTCATTAGCTAATCAAGCAATTGATTGGCATATTAATCATTCCATACAATAAAATTAAATCATCAAAAACATCATACATTTTGATACATTTATCACATCACATCAAACATCGCTGTATATATATCATCAGAGTGTTCAAAAACTTTACAAAATTTGGATCCATAAGGCCATACAAAATTTGGGCTTATGCCCGATCATGTTCAGTCTCAAAAAGAATATACAGTCATCTAATACATTATATCTATCTACTCCTGAGGTCCCTGCCCAGAAGTCGTGTTCCTATAGAACATGATCGCGGTGGCAACTCGGCGGAATAACCGTACCCAATCTCGGGGCACTCCTACCACCCGTCTCTGGACGGCTTCCGGAAGATCTTCCATGGCAGCCATAGGTATTTGGCGGGTTAACCCCTCCAAGTTCTCTGTACAACCTGGAGGGTCCTGTCTGAATCCACTGTATCTGCTTCGCCCCTGCGACGCTTGTGGCGCAGGAAACCCTCAGGTCGAACTGGTCCAATATCTGTATCATGATCATGTTTACATTGTTAGTCATTATGAATCCAATCAAAAACATGTTTGTTTTCATTTTTTCATACATATTTAAAAAAATCCAAAAAATTATATAAGTCAAAATTTTGCAAACTTACCGACTGTGCCCCATGCTGTGCCTGGTGGAAGAAAAAGATCTGGATCTCCACGAAAGTCCATCCCGGCATAGGGATAGTCGTCCACGGTGATGATTTTCTCTCCCCACCAAAGGAAGAACTCATCATCCCAAGTGGTCCGGGGAATTTCACTTCCCCCTAATCTCTTCATCATGTCAGCCCAACGGGCAATTCTTGGGTCTCTCGGGCTGCTGATGGTAGAGATAACTCTGGGTCTCAATGCTGGTATCTTCTCGAAGAAGAATGTCATCAAAATTGTACCGTATCCAAAGTGTTTTGTCTTTGCTTGGCGGATTGAGGTCAAATGTTGCTTCATGTTCAGTAAAAGGGTTGTGCACCAATCATATACATGAGTCAAGCATTCCACTGCTATGCTCATTTGCGTCCTGGACGCCTGATGTAGGGAGGCAGATCCTGCCACTCTGCCAATGGTGAAAAGGAGGATTTTCATGTGCAAATCCCTTAAATCTTTAATTGCAATCTGAGTTCCAACTTTCTTGGAACCCTCTACGCAGTACACGTGGACATAATCTTCCACGGTTAGCCCTCCCAAGGGCTTCCCGTGCAAGTCTACTGGTTCCCCCCTCCGAGAGAGTCCAGTGATAAAATATATGTCTTCCACTTCAATGTGTATTTGCATCTGATCTATCATAAAGAAGTCCTCTTCCGGTTCCCAATAATTGACGAGAATTTCTAGCAACCGGACATTGCTTTTCATATTTGGCATTTTGAAAAATTTGAACAATCCGCAATTCCGAAGAATATTTTGCGATGCTCGATCTTGCATGACTTCTTGATCAATTGCACTGTGTTCACGCTCTCTCCATGAGATTGTCATCCTATCAAAATTCAATAAATCCTTCATTAGCCACGCATTTTTCATTTGGGCCTGCGCATACGCGGATTTCTTTATGCACAGTCGTGTGTATACGCGACTTTCCTGTTACCAACCCGTGTATGCGCAAACCCGTGTTTTTTGGAAAGGGTTTCTGTGGTGAAAATCACTAAATTTTAATTTATAAACGGACAAAATGATTTGCAAGGATGATTGAGGAGCTTACCTGACAAATTCGGTGTGATTAGACGGTCGGTTGTTCTTGATTTGACAAAAAAAAAAATTTGCTCCAGAGCACTTTTTTCCAAATCAACAATGTAATAATGAACCAAATATGAGGTAATTTGTCTATTTATGCCTAAAAAGTTGAAAATTTTCGCAAAAATGTGTTATGCTTATTTCTTCAATCTATCTTAAGCTGCATAACCCGGATGCTTGGAAGTGCCCAGTTTGGTATGTTTTCAGGTACATTTTGATGAATTTGAGATTTTTCCCGGTTTTTTGATCCATGATTATTGACTCGTCATGGCAGGTATATAATCTTCACTGGCATATAGGTTAGAGAACTCACTTTCCATTGCATCTTGCATACTATCCTCCATACTGATCACTTTCCATAGGGTCGAACCCATCAGGTCATGACTATTACACCCATTTCACTCGCCGATTATTTAATCATGACTTGGTGGTAGAGCCTTCCTTTACATGGGCTTCCTAGTTAGTTCCTCGCTATCACTTGGTCCCCATGCTGCGTTTTATGTAGGCTCGGGAGTCCTCTTTAGTCTCGCCATGACTTATATGTTGAAGCTTCATTCTTCTTCTTCCTCACTATCATTTTTCTGGCCATTACCCTATAGGCTCCCTGGTGTTGTTGAGTTGTATTACTGCATTGCATATTGGCTACTTGTTTATCCTGGCCTTTAGCCGGCTTCATTTGGACTCAGTGTTTAAGCCAACTTTTGACCTTGACTATCTGTATAAGTTAGCCATTGCATGCACTTTAGCTATCGCGACTTGACACCATTTTTACCCATGGATGGAACATTCCTTTGAGTATCGCTTACCAGTTTCCGCCACCTTGCATTGAGCATAGGATCGTTCCAATCCCAGGAACTAGTGCATCTGATTTTTGATACTCATTCTATCCATTGTACCATAGCATTCTTTTATTCTTTTTCAGGCTTATTATATGAAAAAGACAAAAAAATCAAATATAACAAAAAGAGCGGGAACGGGATGTATCTTCGTTGTTTTGATGGCAGTACAGAGTCAGTTTTTCGCCCTTGAACAAAGCACATATACTTATATATATTTCCTACATTTGGGATGGTTTTAGTTTTGACCTAGGTTCAGCCTTTACCATGTTTCACTTGTCATTCCTCCCCCGGTTGGTTATCTCTTCCAATCATATGGAGAGTTTGTTCTGCCTCCTGCATAATAGACTTATACAGTGTCACTTTTTACTGCCATGGTCATCACGAGTCGTGATTTTGTTCAAGGGAAGTCTAACCAGAGTCGGCCATTCTACGGTGTCTCTTGACTCATTATTCAGTCGGCCTTCCCAGTTTTGTTAGTATCTTGTTCTATCACATCAGATGTTTTGGTCTTCTTCTCGTGCTAGTTTGAGAAGGTCCCCATTGACTTCTTGCTGGCGGGTTCGTCTCTTATCGACTACGACACATTGCTCTGAGAGCAAACCTACAGCCGCACCCTGGCCCTATTTCCATCATTGATAGGTGACCTTGTGCTCAGCATTCAATCATCATTATGGGTCTTTGACTGAGTGGTTTCCCTTGTGTTCGATGTCAGCATACATTATCACACTTGGGATTCGTGCAGTACCTTGATTTCCATTTGACCCTATCGGTGGATTTCTTGCCTCTGTGTCAGCTTTCATTATTGGTTGGTTCAAAGAGTTTCTTCCGTGCGCTAGCTTCATCTTGTGCATGTCGGAAACGTACTTTGGTTTTGGTTCCATCACTCTACTTCATCCGATTCCTTCCAAATCTTGGCCTGCGGGTTACACTCGCGCTGGACTGATGTGGGATGCCTTAATGCCTTCCTTCCAACAGATCTTTTCCCATCGACTCCGACTCATTTCTCTGGGAATAAGGTCTAGAGTATTTTTGTCAGTACCTTAGGGTTTGCAGTCATCAGTGGCAGACTCTTCGCTATCGACAGTGGGGATTCATCATTGCCTCCTGATTGATAGATTCTTTCAAGTGTTCGACTTCAACTCATTTATTCGCACTTGTTAGATTGTACTGGGGCACCTTGACGCTCATTTTCATTATTGGTGGGTTGTCTTGCGTTGGTTAACGGTATACATCATTGACCGGTAATCCAACGATTTCTCACATGGTCGACTTCAGCTCATTTATTCCCATTGTGTAGAATTGTGCCATAATGATCGGTGAAGACCTCGGGTTGCATCAGCATTTCTCGGTTCACTTTTGACAGTCCATTCAGTTTCTGCCAGTGATGTCGTCCACCCTTATATGTTGCAGTTCAGTACAGCAGCATCTTATATGTTGGCTCCCGAGTTGCATGATTGTACCGTTTGTTCCACCTCTTATGATTCGGTACTTGGAGATTCAGTTACTTATATGATCAGACATCCAGTTGCACCATCCTTGATCAGCTTTTTATATGTGATACTTGGACATTGATTCAGACTTATATTTCGGGGCCATGCTCAGATGATTCATTGTGTACTTTCAGTTCAGCTATACTTGTATACATGTTGGATCTATTCAGTACTTTCTATATGATGTATTTTTGACTGAGCATGGGTATGCCCGCCTCAGCATGAGTTGACTCTCTGTTTTCTTTCATTGGTTTTTGGCAGGCTGAAATCTGGTGAAGTCCTCTCTTGTCCTTGCGAAGTTCTTTTTATGTGCATAATACATTTCGGCCATCATGTACCCCTTCTGACCTCATATATTAGGGGGCATCTGTTATAGCATCATTTCTCACCTTCATATGATTCATGATTGCTTTTATGGCTTTGGGCACCCATTCCTACAGACTTGGACAAAATTCACTAAAAAACAGTGTTAAATTCCCCATACGCAGTTATGCCTAGACTTTTCAGCGTATATACGCGAGTCCACATGTACTTTCCCGCGTATGCCATTAAAATCATTAAAAATATATATATAAAATCCCTATTTTCGGGCTGGGTTGATGGTTACTCTGGTAGTTCAACCACCCCAGCACGTGGCCAACTGTTTCCAACTGTTGAAACTACTTTGAGGGAGTATAAAAGCCCCTCATGTGCATGGCCTAAGAGAGAGAGAGAAATTATCGATATTATACTCTGTTGGTATTCCCTATCCAAGTCTGAATTCCCATGCCTCCTGCATTTCCCAGTTCATTACAGGAAACCCTTGTTTCCTGGAGATGCTCATCTCTTTATATGTCATCTCGTATGCACCAGTTCGGAAGGAATCTTAGCGAGGCAAGGGTGGGACGGATCCGGACAACGGTCTGCTCGAAGATCGTGGAAGGATTCAAGCGATCTCTCCACTCGTTATTTCTGTACATGCTATTTATAATACAGAAGAACCATCTTGTTCCCGAAATATACGTGTCAGTGTCCGCTTGCATATATGAGAATATTGTTATTTAAGCATTTATTATGGTTTATCTAATGTTTCATGTGGATTTCACTAACATTTAGAGTAGATATATGCTATACAACCATTTATTCGTGCTTGTTTCTTCTTGTCTTTCAGGTTAAGAAGGAAGAAGGGTTGCTGGGGGTTTGGACCCCGCGGGATCTGCTTCAACCGTAGGACCTATGGGTAACTTTCTTGATCTACTCTATTTAGTTTTTCATGAACATGTATGGTTGTGTGAGTCCTTCTTAAGTAGCATGCCCTGCTCTGTGGAGGTTTAAACCCAACAAACCTCTAGGGTGATTTTCCCCGAAACAACCACTTTTTCATTTTAATTCCTGTATGTATGTACATGTCAAACATTAGTAAAAATGAAAATATAATTAAACTAAAAAAGCTAAATTTCAAAACAAAATGTATCTTTATTGTTAGTAGCTTGTTCACCAATACCTTCTCTTGAAATGTCTTTTCTAACTGAATTTCAATTGGATTATAGAAATCTGGATGGATTTCCATTATTGAGTGGGAGAAGATTAAAAGAGAAGATGAAAGGCCAAGTTGTAGAAATGATCTTTCAGAAACAATGGCTTGTGTGATTTGTTAGTATTATGTTCAAGTGCTAAATTATTAATGATCTTTCGTGAATGAAAGCTTTCTAAACATATTTCAAATGAATCAATGAAAAATGGATGGAAGTCTGATAGATCCACTAGAAGATTATTAATTGAATTAGATTGTTGGTCGTATTGTGAAAATATACTCTCTTGTTGGCACTGCTCTTGAGAAGTAAGAAGTAATTGATAAGAAATGAAAATCAATTGAAATTTGAAGTTTAATAATTCTTGATGTTCAAAATTATAATTTGAAACTACATTTTTCCATTGGGATAATGCATTAATTGAGTGTTCAAAATTGAGTTGCTAAATATGCGAACATAAAGTATCTAAAAATCTAGGACTAAAAACAGAAGATAAATCTGAATTTAAAAATAAATGATGAAATAATAACAAAATTGAATCATAGTTTACACTAGTGTTACAATTATTGTTACAACACAATTGGGACTGACATAAAGTTATTTCCTCTTCATAATAATTGGGTAGAATAATGCAATTAGAATGATTGTTGGTACCCACTTGTGAATTAAAGAAAAGGGTATGGATTTGAATGGCAATGTGGGCTTGATCATTATATAAATCATAGATTGGAATGGTTTCTTGAATGCTGAAATTATGAATGTGATTAATTGTTTGAAAATGATAATTATTTGAAACGATTTCTGAATCAGATTGCTCTTCATTTTCACATGTGATTAGACTTTGATTATGAGGTTTCAATTGTAAAGAAGACAAATCTATATCCTCAATGTATAAGTAGCTATCGTATATGACCTTTTGAAATTCATTAGAATTCCCTTCGATCTCACCTAATGTATCAAAACAAGAAGGAATGTTGAGCTCATATTCATTAATGCGAGAAGAATGATCATTAATTAATTCTCTATCCTAATAAAAACTAATATGTAATTCATTTAAATCAGCCTCTCTATTTTCTGAAATATCTTTAACGTGAAGAGGATAAATTTCCATAAGAAAAATTATCAGGATAAAGAGAAAAATATGAATCCAAAACAATACATTTGAAAATGTCTCTATTTCAGAAATCTTGTGCATTTTCTTCATTGCAAATTTCATATTTAAGATCATTTACTTGGCTACTTATGCTTTCTTGAAGAATTTTTCTTTGTTGTTTTGAATTTAGCATTTTCTCATCGCAAAAGAATTCAGAAATTTGTACAAAAAATTGTGTATTAATGGAAACTTTAATCGTTGTTGGTACTCGTCGGATTATGCTTTGATTTTCTAACTCTAGCTCACATTGATTTTTAGATTTCAAAGCGGTATCTTGTTCAAGAATGTTTTTAATATCTTCTTGCAGTTGAAAAGTGAAATTTTCCAAGCTTTGTAATTGAGATTCATTGACATGTGAAGGTGCACCTTGATCTTTATCAATACTGTAGGAAGTGTGCAAAAATTGAAGGAATTGATTATACAAAATAGAGGCCACTTCATCATCATTTGTTTGTACCTCCATATTAGAATTCTCACTTATGTCAATGAAATTAGGAGATTGATCAAAGTTTGAAAAATTTCACATGGATTATGAATGGAAGGAAGAGAGAAAATATGTTCAACCCAATCTAAAAATTATTTTTTCGAAGGTTTATCTCCAATTTTAAATTTTAAACAATTTAAACGAAACTTGATGGTAAAATCAATTGAAGGCTTACCTTCAAACCTTCGTAGATCTTTAAAATCGTCACATACCTATTCGTAGATATATCCATCAAAATTACAAAGGAATATTGTAATAAATTGTTCCCAAGTGTGGATTGAGGCAACTGGAAGTGACTGACACTAGCTTTTGGCTTTTGCCAAGAATGTGAGAGTCAAAATCTTGAATAAAATATATTCATCAATTTCTTAAAAAATAGAATTTGAAAATTTTTGAATAAATTGAAAGACATGATTAAATGTAGAAGTATTCCTCTTACCATTAAACTTTACCTGAAACAAGAGTCTTACTATTTCTGGTGGAGTATTGGAAGATGCATGCCGAGAAATACAACTCCAAATTGGAATTTTTGTAGGAGCCATTATAATAAAAATGAAATGTTGGAATACAAGGACTCCAAAAGAAAACAAATTTCAGGCCCTCCTTCTAGCGCCAAAATGTTGAGGCTTCGAAATTCGCTGCAACAACATGGAGGATGACCACCCGGTCCAAACCTTAAAGCAATCCCTTTTTTGTTTGGAATGGTGGTTCCAACTGGTTTAACTAGGTAAAATTACCTTCTCTAAATCTCCATTGGCTTAAAATATAACTTTTGTCTACCAATGGGAAAGAGACATCAGATCATTTCTCTTGCTAATCTGACAAGAAAGTGATCTTTAAGATAATTTGGGCTTAGCCAAGTCACATTTAAAGTTTTTCCTCTTTGGGAAGAGGACTTTTTAAGGATGTAAAATTTAATCTATATGCAAAATTATTCTAAGATGAAAGCAAAGGAACTATCTTAATCCTATATCAATTAGCCAGATATAGATCTATCTCAACCGAGAGCAAGATATTTTAAATAATTGAGATTTAAATATATCTGGCTTATAATGAATATCAAACTAACGAAGTAGTTCAATTAACTGACATTATGAATACCAAACACATCCTATCTAGAGACCTCTTAACTAAAATAAGCAATCAACAACACTCAGGAAGAATTTATCAAAATCATATTGATCATCTAATCAGTAACATGAATAATTAAACAATAATTTGTGGAAAATTTCACAACATATCACTATTCAATAAATCAGTTTTATAAGACAGATTTCTGAATAAATAGTTACTCAAAAATCAGAATTCAGCTCATAAGAGTAGAGATAAATAATAACATAAAATTGGGGCAAACTACTCATACCGAAAAAAGTGCACAAATATGGAAGTAAATTGACACATTCCTGTTATCATAAAATGAAACCAACATTTAAAATAATAGTATTATAAATACCAATTTATTAAGTCCATTTCTTCATCTCAGGTCTCTAAAAATCCTTTACAATTCTTGAACTTATGCTTTCAAAATCATAGCTATAATAGTGCAAACTTTGTTCATTATACATAACTCAGAATGTAAAAGAAAAACCTCAATAATCTCCAAATCTGAGACTCCCCTCCTCCTACCTACAACTCTAAATTCCTATTACAGAAGTGTTTTTAAAATTTCAGAGTTGCAGAGGTGAGAAACCCCTATTACATTTTGCAATCTACTATTTATAACATTTGCAAAAGAATTATCAACAAGAAAGTTTCTTGAAGAATAAATCTGCTCAATCAATTTTTTTATTTGCTCAAAATTCCATTCAACAATTGCTAGAGCATTATCATTGATTGGGATCTTGTTATCCTCATCTCTTCAACTTTTTTCTTGCAAAAATGAAATCAAAACAAAATTAAAAATGTCAAATCTGGAATTAAAACAAATCCAATCAAAACTTAATTAAATAAATAATTGAAAATAAAATATAAGCTTTCTATTGATTCCTGTTATGATCTAATTGGTCAAAGATATCATTGACGAATTGATCTGCACTTTGAAGAAGTTGTGGGAAAATTAAAATGCAAAAAATAGAACTCAGAAAATTGATTTTTTTTCAAAAATTTAGAGTTTGGTTTTCTACCTAATTTTAGACCCAATAAATTATCAAATCTATTAATTAAACCCTTTTATAAATGTTCTCCTCGATTTTATCTATCCAATGAGCTATCCTAAGTCTCATTTGGTCAAGTAAAACTCTATTTATGAGCTTCCAAAGATGATGAGTTAAAATTGCCAGAATTCTGGAATTTCTGTTGCTTAAGCTAAAAAATCAGAATTTTTTAATTAAATTTTAATCCTAAATTAGATTTTAATTACTTGTTAATTAATATTAATTTAATTTTTAATCATAAACTAAATTAATTATTTACACACTAACTATTAATTAATATTATTCTAACTAACTAAAACATACAATCAAATTTTAATTTTTATATATATATATATATATATATATATATATATATATATATATTACAAAAACATTCAATACACTACTCATTCCTTAGAAAAATGGATTCTAATGAGTTTAAAGCAAATGAGATTAAAAGGTTAAGTTGAAAAACTAATATCGCATACATCACATTTGCTTGAAAATTGTTTTCGAGTTTTTTGAAACATAACATTGTATAATTTTGGAGATAAAGCATAGCAGGCGGATGCAATATGTTTTTTTATGATTTTTTGTATATTTTAGTTGGGGTCCAGAATTTTTAAGTTTAATTAAGTTAAAAAATAAAACAAAGTGTGGACCACTTATAGTGAGACTTTCCAATTCTAAACTACAACCACTTTGCCATTATGAAATTTTGATTTTGGCATTTTGTTTTTAAAAATAAATTATGATAAATTACAAAAATCTCGAAAAGCGTGTTTTTTAAATGCTCTATAATTTGGCTGGGTCATTTAGTAGGATCATTCGTGAAAAATGAAAGATGTTAGTAATTCATGACTAAGAGTTAATATTTACAATGAATGACTATTTTAACTACGAGAATTAAAATATTGGTACACTTTATACATTTTTAACCCAAGTGAGAAAATGATCAAACTTCCGAGTGTCATTTACTGGTTGACCAAATGAAGCAAAACAAGTATCGTTGGAAAGCTTGAGAAAAAACGGATTCAATAAAGCAATCAAAATGAAATTCCGAGGAAGATGAAAATTGATAAAAAATGTAGGATAATTAACTTAATAAAAATCCTAAAAGGTGTTTAGCCAAAAATTTTGTAGAAAGGGTCCCCATTATTTGAAGTACATAAGTCAAAAATGGGGGGTTGTGTTTTACCACAACAACAGGCACAAGAGAAACAAAAAGAGGTGAATGTGATACTTCTTTAGAGCTTGTCATATTTGTAGAAACAAAGGCCACTTAGGATCAGCTATGGACAAAAGGACAAAATTAATGGGGAATATGGAAGTAGGTATCCTGGAAGACATAGGTCAAATAGAGAAAACACAGTGAGAGATGGCAGGTTGTTAGACACTCCAGATAGATAGGAGGGGTGATGAGTACATGTACCATTATATTTCTGGTTCTGATAGACATCATGATCGTCATCGGTATCATCCTTACATGAGGAGTGATAGGGGATACTTTCACTACAAGGAAAAGACCCTCTAGCTGAGGTTATAAAGGAGGTTTTTAGTGTTATAAAATTGGTCAAAATTGTCAAAAAAACATATGCTACCACATTTGTTTCTGGTAACGGAGGTTTTGATGGAGCTTTTAACGGAAATTCAACACAACTAAAAAAAATGGGTGGCCGGAGGTTATTACGGATGTTTTTTCATCGGTGCTCTTATCAGGTTTTAATGCACCAGTGCGTATCGGTAGACAGCACACCAAGGCGGTCGAAGGAGAATGCACCTGGCCGTTAAGGAAAACAACAACACCAGTCCTGGTGTTGGTGATACAACACACGGGGCCGTTCTAATTGGTCTTGGGATTTGAGCAGTGCCCATAGGTTGTATAAGCGCACTGGTGTGTGTATCTTTATGAAGCACCTGTTCTCCGTATCACAGGAAGAAACTGAGATTTATAATTGGTATCGGTATTTGTGCAGTGCACATGGCATCTACAAATGCACCGGTGCTTATAGATACATAAATGCCCCGGTGCGCAGTATCACACAAACACATCGATATTTATAACTGGAATCAGTATTAGTGTGGTGCCCATAGAATCATAAACACACCGGTGCGTATAGACACATAAACGCACCAGTTTTCATTTTTTTTTTTTTAGAAACATCCACCTCTGACAGTCTAATTATTGTGATTGTTTTAAATTCATTATTCATCAAAAGTATGCCTACATCAACGCACTTGAACATATTTCCACTGGGTTCCTAGAGTATGCTATTGGGTATGGATTGGTTATACCTTCACAGGACCAAGGTAGATTGCTATTACAAATCCATTGAATGCTTGGATGACAATGGGGAACCAAGAGTCTTACAGGGAAAGAAGAAATCCACATCAGTTAGGATGGTGATAACCATGCAGGCCAACCGCAGTTGCAGGAAAGGGGGTGTTCTATTTGTAGTTCATATCTCTATTGACAAAGGAAAGGAAGTGGAGGATGTAGATGTTTTGAGCAGGTATTCAGTTTTCCAACAGTTTCAAGATGTGCTTCTAGCAGATATTTCAGATTTTCCACTGCATAGGGAAGTATACTTTTCTATTGAGTTGATGCCCGAGGCATCTCTAGCATCAAAATCACCTTACAAGATGAGCACACCTGAGTTGGTAGAGTTAAATTTGCAGCTGAAAGAAATGCTTGACAAGGGATATATTACACCAAGTGTATCACCATGGGGCACACCAATGTTGTTCATGAAGAAGAAGGATGACACTCTTAGATTTTGCATTGATTACATGCAGCTAAACAAAGTGACCATCAAGAACATGTACCCATTACTCAGGATCGATGTTTTTTTTGATCAACTAAAGGGAGCAGTAGTGTTCTCTAAGATTGAATTGAGATCGGGATATCATCGAGTACACATCAAAGAGTTGGACATCTACAAGACTACATTCAGGACCAGGTACGGGAATTATGAGTTTGTTGTAGTTCCATTCGGTTTGACTAATTCCCCAGCTACATTTATGTGTTTTATGAACTGTGTGTTGTATCCTTATTTGGATAAGTTTTTTATTGTGTTCATTGATGACATATTGGTGTTTTCTAAAAATGAGGAAGATCATGTCAAGCATTTGGAAACATTGTTGAGGTTGTTGAGAGAGCATCAATTGTATACTAAGCTCAGCAAATGCAATTTATTCTAGACTAAGGTACATTACTTGGGACATGTTGTCTCCAAGGAGGGAATTGCAGTAGATCCATAAAAGATAAGGGCCATCATGGAGTGGGTAGCTCCTAAGAATGTAGATGAGGTGAGATCATTCATGGGATTAGTAGGTTAGTACAGGAGGTTCATCAAGAAATTCTCACAGATTTATTATCCTATTACATCATTGTAGAGGAAAGGTAAGAGATTTAATTGGAAAAAGGAGTGTGAGGCTATTTTTGAGCATCTTAAGCAGTTGTTGACAAATGATCCAATGTTAAAGATTGCATATCTAGACAAGGAGTTTGTAGTATGTACAAATTCTTGCAAGAGAGGACATGGTGGGGTCCTTATGCAAGATGGACAGGTGGTAATCTATGAGTCATGAAAGTTGAATGACCACGATAAGAACTATCTGACACATGACCTTGAGCTAGCAGATTTTATACATGCAATGAATATGTGGAGGAATTATCTTCTTGGCAAATGATTTGTATTGATGAGTGACCACATTGGGTTGAGGTACTTGTTTTACCAGCCGAATTTGAATGCCAGACAGGCTATATGGTTGGGCATGATAAAAAAGTTTGACTTTGAGATCGGGTACATGAAGGGAAAGGAGAATAGGGTCACAGATGCTCTTAGCAGGGGGTACAGGTAAAACACATAAAAACTATGATCTCCTATGGGATAGACTTACAGGATATGATCTTACAGGCAGGTCAGTAGGATCACAGGTATATGGAGACTGTGCACAGGTTGCAGTAGGATATAGGTAGTGGAAAAAGTATAGGTACAGGTGTTGGTATAGGTACAGGTACGAGTGGTGGTATAGGTACGCGTACATGTGGTGGTATAGGTACGGGTACATGTATAGGTACACATGTATAGGATTTGGACTATCATCTCACAACAAATGGGTTGGTTAGATTTAGAGACAACATATATGTACCAGACAAATGAGCTCAAGAAGGTGATCTTGAGGGAGTTTCATGCGAAACCATATTCGGGTCACCTAGACTACCAGAATTCTTTGACTACAGTGAAGAAATTCTATTATTGGCCGAATCTAAAGAAGGATGTGGCAGAGTTTTTAGCGAGGTGTTTGGATTTTCAGATGGTTAAGGCAGAGTGTAAGCATCCAGGTGGACTGCTACAAATGATTGTGATTCCTGAGTGGAAATGGGAGGTCATTTCCATGGAATTTATCACAGGTTTTCCCAATATAGCTAAACAACATGATTCCATCATGGTTGCTGCGGACATGTTAACAAAGGTTGCACATTTCATAACGGTGAAGACTACATAATCAACTAGTGATGTAGCACAGGTGTTCATCAAGGACATAGCCAGATTGCATGGTGTTCCAAAGAATATTTTGTCAAACAAGGATGCAAATTTCACTTCCAAGTTTTGGAAATATTTGTTTGTAGGTTTAGGCACCTAGTTTTCCTTCAGCACAACTTATCATCCGCAAAAAGATGTACAAATAGAGAGGGCCAATAGGATATTAGAGGATATGTTGAGGATGTGTGTGATACATCAGTTGCACAAGTGGGAGGAATATCTTCCATTAGTAGAGCTTGCCTACAAAAAATGGTATCGGGAGTCTTTGAATATGAGTCTGTTTGAGGCTATGTATGGGCAGAGTTGTAGCACTCCTATTTGTTGGAGTGATCTGATTAACAGGGTACTGAGTGGAACAAAGATGTTGGCAGAAATGGTAAAAGAAATGTAGGTGATCAAGAAGAACTTGAAGGTGTCACATGATAGGTAGAAGAGTTATGTAGGATGGAACATTTTTTTCAAGGAGTTTCAGGTTGGGGATCAGGTGTACTTGCGTGTCAAGCCCAAGAAGAGCTCCTTGTCGATTGGATCATGTGCTAAGCTGAAACTGCAGTTTTGTGGACCCTTCAAGATCATTAAGAAGATTAGACCCATGGCATATCAACTTGCATTGACTTCCACAGTGAAATTCCATAATGTTTTTCATATATCATTACTTAAGAAGTATGTTAAAGATGTTGATCATGTGATTGATTGGTCTGTATTGAAGGTGGAACCCGATGGAGAATTCCAGCTGAAGCCTCAGTGTATATTGCAGAAAAAGATGCTCATGCTCCAGAATCGAACAATAGAGCAAGTTAAAGTGAAATGGAAGAAATTTTGGCCTGATGAAGCTACATGGGAGATGGTGGATCAGATGAGGGCCATGTATCCTTCCTTCTTTTCTGGTTGAGGCAAAGAAGTTTTGGTGTGATGTTGGTATATGTTTGGCATATGTTTTGGCGATATTTTGATATATGTTTTGACGTGGTGTTAAGGTATATGTACATATGTATATGGTTGTAAATTTTTCCATGAGCTATGTTATAAAGCAATAAGAGGTATGGTGTCATTTCGGTATAACTGTCATGTTGTTAGGATGTCATGTGTTGGGTATGTGTTATATTCTTTCCACGACTAGCCCCACGTGTTGTACATTGCGCCGAGTGCAGCAAGGGGGTCACAGGGGGGGTGACAGCCCCCCCTATCGGGGTTCGGGGCAGCGCCCTGACAAAAACATTTTTGGTGTGCGGACCCACTCATAGGTGGACCCACCCATGGTTTTGTGCATGAGTTTGCACATGGTTTTCGGGGACAAAGGTTTTCAACCCCTGGTATTTTGTAGATCCAGTCAAGGGAACTACGGTTATGTTCTAATCCAAGGTTAATGGATTGGGGTTTATGTATGCTTCGACATGTATATATATGTGTTGTAACACTAAAAGGAATATAATGAAAAATCAAGCTGGTTGTCCCGATTTGGGATCCAGGGGAAAATCTCCGTATTTATCTATGTTATGTTTTATGCTCTCGCTATTGTTTATTTTCTATTTTAAGATTCGTTTGTAGATAATTTCTGTAAAGGATTAAAACATATCAAAGTTGTTTTGGCTTCAAGGGGACGCCTTTGCTATTGAGGGTTTTTTGCTCGAGCCTGTGGTAGACCCTGTTCAGTGTAAGATCTGTGGGATCGATTCTTGCGGTGAAAGAAGATGGCGAGCAGTGGAAAGATAGAGATCGAGAAATTTAATGGTCAGAGTTTTGAGTTGTGGAAGCTCAAGATGGAGGACCTGCTGGTCGATAAAGATCAATGGATCGTGGTAGATCTAGGTACTAAACCAACGGCAATGTCAGATGAAGATTGGAAGAAGTTGGATCGGAAGGCGAAGAGCACAATACAGTTGTGTGTCTCCAATTCTGTATTGTTGAATGTATCTGGGGAAGCTACGACAAAGAATTTGTGGGACAAACTTGGGACTTTGTATCAATCTAAGTCTCTGGTGAATAAATTGTTCCTGTGGAAAAAACTGTATAACCTGAGGATGAAGGATGGAGACTCGGTGACAGAGCATCTGAACACCTTCAATACAGTGGTAAGTCAGCTGTCATCTGTTGATATTAAAATCTCAGATGAAGATAAGTGCATCAATTTGTTGTGTTCTCTACCAGATTTGTGGGACAGTCTAGTTATTGCAATAGGTAGAAATACAACTACCTTGAATTTTGATGACATTGTCTCAGCCTTGCTGTCGAAGGAATTGAGACGGAGAAATATGGAGGGCCAAAATGGAGATGCCTTATCTATACGAGGAAGGTCCCAGAACAGAAACAAGAATAAGGTTTCAAGTGGGAGATCTAAATCTAGAGGGAGATCCAAATCTCCTGGAAAGTTTGTAAAGGTGTGCTGAAAATGCAGAAAGGAAGGGCACTTCAAAAAGAACTACAGATCTAAAGCTCTTGAGAAAGGAAAGGGATCTGATGATGCTCCTTATGCAGAGGAAAAAACCACCTCGGATGAAGGTGGGGATGTGTATTTGGCTTCTTCTTCAAATACACATGTAGATCATGAGTCATGGTTGATTGAGTCGGATGCATCCTTTCACTTCACTCCCCATAGGGAGTGGTTCTGCGAGTATGAGAAATATGATGGCAGTGATGTCTTCCTAGGGGATGATAGGAAGGCTAGAATCGTTGGACATGGAAAATTCAAGCTGAAGCTACAAGGTGGAAGGATTAGAACACTTCCTGGTGTTCTGCACATTCCTGCATTGGCAGAAATCTGATTTCTATAAGCAAGATGGATGATGCAGGTGTAAAAACAGTGTTCGAGAAAGATACCTGTAAGATGGTTCGGGGAGCACTAGTATTAATGCGGGGATTTCGGATTGGAACTCTATACAAGCTTTAGGGAAGCACTGTTATTGATGGGTGCAATAGTTATGTGGTTCCTGGAGGTGGAGCAGAAAGTCTAGCGGTCTCTGGAGAAAAGACCATGCTATGGCATCAAAGGCTTGGACATATTGGAGAGAAGGGCCTTCAAATACTACATGGAAATGGTATGGTAGAAGGTATGTCTAATTGCTCTCCGGATTTCGATTTCTGTGAACATTGTGTATATGGGAAGCAGAATCGGGTGAGCTTTCATTTTTGTGCTAAGAGGGAAAACAAGATATTAGAGCTTGTGCACAGTGATGTGTTTGGACCTGTGTCAATTCCATCTCGGGTAAATCTTTGTACTATGTTTCATTCATAGATGAATTCTCAAGGAATACATGGTTATATTTCTTGAGGAAGAAATCTGAAGTCTTTGACAAATTTAAAGAATTTAAGGCTCTGGTGGAAAACCAGACAGAGATGAAGATAAAGGTGTTGAGGAAAGATAATGGTGTGGAGTTCTGCAAGAAGGAATTTGAAGATTTCCATAAGAAGTGTGGTATAGCACGGCAGAAGACTACTCCACACACCTCAGCAAAATGGAGTTGCAGAAAGAATGAACAGAACGTTGATGGAAAAGGCAAGAAGCATGCTCACTGGTACTAGGTTAGGACAAGAATTTTGGGTAGAGGCAGTGGAGACTGCATGTTACCTAGTTAACATATCACCTTCATCAGTGTTGGAGGATAAGACTCCACATGAGGTATGGAATGGTAAGAAACCCTCTCTTTCACATCTAAGGGTATTTAGATGTGATGCATATGTACATGTTCTGATGGAGAAAAGGACCAAGTTGGATAATAAATCTGAAAGGTGCATCTTTATTGGATATAAGGATGGTTTAAAGGGTTACAAGATTTGGAACCCAAAAACAAGGAAGGTTGTGTACAGTGGAGATGTGGTGTTTAGAGAGGTGAAAGATGTTGTTAAACATGAATTCCTACCAAAGGAACCTAAGAAGATAGAGTTTGAGCTAAAGGAGGATGAGTCAGACTCTACAACAGAAGAAGACTTAGAAGAGGAAGAGCCACAAACTCTAGTTGTGAGAAGATCAATTCGGGAAAGAAGGCAACCAGAAAGGTATAGTCCATCTACTTTATGTTCAAGTTTTTCCTTAACTATAACTGATGATGATCCCAAAACTATCAAGGAGGCAGTAGATTTAAAGGATGGAAAACTCTGGAAGGAGGCCATGGTTGATGAAATGGCATCCTTGCATAAAAATGAGGCATGGGATCTGGTGGAGTTGATGGTTGGAAGGAAGCCCATAGGTAGCAAATGGGTGTTTAAGAAGAAGATGAATGTAGAAGGCAAGGTGGATAAATACAAAGCTCAGTTGGTAGCAAAAGGTTATTCCCAGGTGCCAGGAATTGATTTTTGTAATATATTTTCTCCTATTGCCAAAGTTACTTCTATTAGATTACTTTTATCTGTTGTTGTTGCATTTTATTTTGAGGTAGAACAGATGGATGTGAAGACAACATTTCTTCACAGGGATCTAGAAGAGGAGATCTACATGAAACAACCTGAAGGCTTTATGGTGAAGGGAAATAAAGAATTGGTATGCAGGTTAAAGAAGTCTCTGTATGGGTTAAAACAGTCACCAATGATGTGGTATCCGAAATTTGATACCTATATACGGGGACTTGGCTTCACCAGAAGCAAGGAGGATCACTGTGTTTATTTTAAATTAATTGGTGACCGTGTCATTTATTTGGTCTTGTATGTGGATGATATGTTGTTTATTGGAAATGACAAAGAAATTATCCAATATTTGAATACCAAACTATTCTCCAAATTCGACATGAAGGATCTTGGTGCTGTAAACTATATTTTGGGCATGGAAATTAAGAGAGATTGGGAAAAGAGGAAGCTCTGGTTAAACCAGAGGAAGTATGTCGAGACTATATTGCAGAGGTTCAATATGCAGGATAGTAAACCAGTGAATGTTCCTATTCCTGTAGGTGTAAAGTTGTCTGTTGAACAATGTCCCAAGACACCAGAAGAAGAGGAAGATATGTCCCGTGTTCCATATGCAAGTGCAGTGGGTAGCTTGATGTATGCCATGGTCTATACTAGACCAAACATTGCACATGCAATGGGATTATTGAGCAGGTTTATGTCAAACCCAGGGAAGGAGCATTGGACAGCAGTGAAGCGGGTTCAGATATATGGGTGGCACTAGTGATTATGGCTTGTGCTACCAAGGAAGACCAGGATTGGAAAGAGTGTTGGACATTCGTGGTTTTGTTGATGCAGACTGGGCTAGAGATTTGGACCAAAGAAGATCTACAAGTGGGTATGTGTTTAGCCTATTTGGAGGTGCAGTCAGTTGGATGAGTAAAAGACAGTCTGTAGTGGCTCTTTCAACTACAGAGGCAGAATACATAGCAGCCACTCATGCAAGCAAGGAAGCAGCTTGGTTGCAGAGATTGTGTTCAAGTATGGGGTTGGTACAGCAAGCTATAAGGATAGACTGTGATAGCCAAAGTGCAATTTTCTTGGCTAAGAACCCTGCTTATCATTCAAAGACAAAGCACATTGATGTTCAATATCACTTTGTTAGAGATATGGTTGAGGCTAAAAGGGTGTTGCTGGTAAAGGTTGACACTTTGAAGAATGTTGCAGATGCATTGACGAAGTCTGTGAGCACTCAGAAGTTCTCTTGGTGTAGAGAAACAATGGGTGTTGAAGAATTGGCCCAATGACTAAGCTCTCCTGTGGCTCCCTGTGGAAAGAAAACAACAAGTGGGAGAATGTTGGTTATGTGTTATATTCTTTCCACGACTAGCCCCAACAACTGCATGCACCGGGCGCCAGCACAGGTATGGGTCGATAACCCCTTCGTCGTGCTCGGGTAGCGCCCCGGAATTTTTTTTTCGGGGTGCGCACCCACTGCCATAGGTGTGATCTGTGTGATCCACCCCATGGTTTAGTGCATGATTTTTCACATGGTTTTGGGGACAATGCTCTTTACCCCATTTTTGTAGATCCGATCAAGGGGACTATGGCTATGTTCTAATCTAATGTTAATGGATTGGGGTTTATGTATGCTTCCCTAAAGATGTATATATATGTATTGTAACACTAAAAGGAATATAATGAAAAATCAAGCTGGTCGTCCCAATTTGGGATCCAGGGGAAAATCTTTGTGTTTATTTGTGTTATGTTTTATGCTCTCGCTATTTTTTATTTTCTGTTTTAAGATTTGTTTGCAGATAATTTTTGTAAAGGATTGAAACCTACATCATGTTGGTTTCCTTTTCAACAGGGTGATCATTGTAAATACTGCATCAAGCTATGTTATAAAGCTCCATGGGGAGTATGATTGCTTTTCAACGGTTTGCTGAGGTATATGTGTGGTTGAACACCAAGGACGGTGTCCCCCAAGGGGGGGGGTTCTGTAATAGCCCTGGTGAAAATTCCATCTAATAAAGTTAAAAATAATAACCACAATTAATGGGACACTTATTCGATGTTGAATGTTGGGCAAAACATCTTAGTGGATTTTAATTTGGTTTATTATGGCTAAGGAAATTGGCAAAGGCAAAGGCTTTGGAAAGGAAAATGGCATTTTTGGCACATTTATTAATGAAAATAATGGAAATTAGAAGAAAATGGATATGAAAGGTCACAAGTTGCATGTGAGGAGGAAAATGAAAGAAAATAATGGAAAATGAAGAAAATAGAGGCCTCTTCTATAAAAAGGCTAGTGAGGATCAGTTCATACCTTTTGTCAGTGCATTTTTGGAGCTCTCTCATCATTCTCTCTCTCTCTCTCTCTCTCACTCTGGGACACTTAGAGTTTATTGGAGCACTTTGGAATTTGAGCAAAAAAGGAAAGACAGCAGGAAGAAGGAGGAAGCAAGCAAGGATGAGCAGCAATCAAGCAGCTACAACGAGATTCTTGGCAGGTATCGATTTGCATGTGTATTTTCCTTGCTAGATCTGGCATGCATGGTATTGCATGTAGTTCTTTTTTGCCTTGGCATGGGTTTTTTCTAGGCGTGACAATGTTTTCAACCCAACCTTGCCATTTCCGGATAGACACTGTGTTGTGGAGTTCTTATGTTTGTTTTAGCTAGATTACCAGATGGATTCAAAGCTGAGTGGGGTGGATCTCCGAATTGATATAAAACATGGCCTGGTAACCCCTGAATCGGACTATGGGTTGCGGTAAAGTCAGATAGTGTGTTGCCTCAGTAGGCCTCAGAATCCTCAATCTGTGAAAGGCAGGATATACGGTAAATCCTAGAGGTGGTTTTCTCTGCATCAAGCCTAGGAATCCTGGGTTTGGGATATATGGTAAAGCCTGGAGAGTATGTCTTGGTTTAGGGCTTCGTGACCCATGATTCAGACTGTGGGTTGCGGTAAACCCTGAGACACTAGGCGACAGGAAAATTCCTCATGGTTTAGGCAGAGAGAATCCGTGATATCCATGCTCAAGTTGGCCTAAAGGATTGGGTGTAGATCACTGATAACCAAGTTATGATATGCTTATCAGAAAGGCCTAGTGATCCAGATGGATCACTTGCCAGTTAGGGTCCTATAAGTATAGGATTCATAATTTGGAATTGACTTATGATAGTCTTGTAAAATATGTACATACCTTGCTTTTTGCAAGTTTTTTTTCCCATATTTTGTAAAAAATAAAAAAATAGAAAATCAAAAAGAGGGTAAAAGTCCTAAAAGAAAGATCAAAGGACTTAAAAAAAAAAATATAGACCCTAAAAGAAAAAGAAATAAAACATGAAAGTGTGCAAATCCAAATGCCACTACTTTTTTACTTTTTCCAAATGATTATGGCAGAGTGTCAATAAATGCCATAATCCATGATGAGTTAAACTGTTTAATCTTGACTTATCATGTTTTCAATTTCCATGTTTTAGATAGTGAATAAAGATTAGTCAGACAGTTTAATCCTGACTAATCAATAGAAAGGTAGAGAATAAAGAGTTCATCAGTTTAATCTGAGCCGTCAGATGATATAAGGTAGATTTAGATAGTTTTTATGCGTTTCAAAAGAATAAAAATGTTTCAAGGTAGCAAGCTCAAGTGCACCTGCAAAACGGAAGAAAAAATGTTAGATTAAAGTTGGGTAGGTAGAAATAAGGGGGAAGAAGCTTGTAAATATTCATCACCGGGAAAAAATAACTAATTTCCCATCCCCTATAGTTATTATGCATTCTAGACTTTCAGTCAAAGGGGCTCAGAGCATTTCTCCGACTTCTGTTGGGACCGGACCCAAGGCTCAATCATTGTTAGTTAAAAGTGTTGAATTCCTATATTAATCCCCAATTATCATTATTTACCCTTCATTTACCCATCACAACTCAAATTCTTGAGTAAGAACTCTTTTCTTACTCAATAATGCATAATATCCCTTTTGACTGACTTCCTCCATTTCATAAAACATACAAACCCTCAAAAAACATCTTATCCTAAGTAAAAGTGGTTAAATCATCAAATGATAAACTTTGCCTTAAATTTTTCACTTTACTTAGTCATATAAGTGAATTTCTTGAGTGTTTCATTTTCCTTGTCATATTAATTTCTAACTTATTCTATTAACTCCCTAAAAGAAACCTTATCCTATTAATATAGTTTCTTTTATTTAAATATCCCCTAAAACCCACTATTGCAAGATTTTATGCCAAATTTAATTATCCACATGTTGAAATAAAATCCTAAAATATACCCCCTTTTGGCATAAAACTAACAATATATAAATATCCCGCACCACTATAGTTATTAAACCCCCCATGGTTTAATAAACTATATAATAAAATAAAAATACTTCCAAGATTATCATAAAGTTTAATTTAAACTTAACTTTAAACCCCTGTAGCCTTTACAAAAGCTCCTATTAAATCCCCGCATTACACAGTTAACCTAGGGTAATATCGAGTTAAAACTGATGGTTCATTTCACGTTTCACATTTGTTTTCCTGTTCATTTACCTGATATTTATTAGCCTTATACTATACATAATATTGACCATAGTTAATTTCCTAACCCGCCTCACGCGCCCCCAACATACATATAAACCTTTGTTATAAACCATATATCATACCATAGCCCGCTTATATGTATAAACCCATAATATATATATATATATATATATATATATATATATATATAACTTTGGTTATAATGAAAAATATGCAAAGGTTTTATATATCAGCGCTCATTAAAATACTCGGGTCCCACCTTACCTCTTCCACCGCACCTTCCCTTTTGATCTTAGCCGTTCGCCCCGACCTTCCAAATCCAACAGCGGAGGGTGCATTTCGTGCTCATAACTTGATAGATTGCCCAAACTCAAAATCAACGTGAAATGAGCAGTTTTCATGAATCCGCCTCCTATGACGTGTCACAATTTAATTTGATCGTGTTCATTTGGCATAATACAGCTTATCGCCTGAGGCCAACACAAAAACCACCAATGGTTTTCGCATTTGAAAAGTAGAAACCACTCCCACCTTGATAAGACCCGCATTTAATATTGTTTATAATGATTTATAAAGGTTAAAACCTTTTGATTCGTTATTTTACAAATTTATTTGTGTATCTCGACTGATAAAAGACTCCTCCTGGCCATGTTAAGCTTCCCAACTCTGTTTTAAACCTGTGTTTGTCGGTTTTATACCTTAAAAACTCAGATTTCACAGCAGATACCCTATTTGAAGACTATAAAAGCCATTTCTCTACACTAGGACCCATCCGCAGGAACAAACAAAAGCTTCAGAAACCCTTCAAGCAACCAAATACCTGTGTTCAAAGGTATTTTTTGACCAATTTAAAACCTACAAATTCCATTCAAAACCTTCTGTAATAGAACCAGGCCTTTGAATTAAGATATTTCACCAAACCAATTTTCCTAAAAACACCAAAAAAGAGGCCAAGCCCTGGCCAATTTGTTCCAGAAAACCCTATTTTTGACCATGAGCCTTTTTGAAGCCAAATTCCCCAGTTTCCAAAGCTTAAGGATCAAATTCAAAGACCTAAAGGGTTAAAACTTATGAATATACCCTAAAAACCCCTTTTGCAGTCAAATTCCCTCAGGAAACCCTCTTTTCTAGTTTTATCCCAAGTTTTACATCATCAGATAAACCAAATTGAGAAAAAATCCCAAAAGAAGCCATCCTAAGCCTAAATTGCTCAGTTTTCTCTCTGTTTAAATAAAGAAAACTCCTGCAAACAGTCTAATCTTGCAAAAGTAACCCAAAAATGCCTAAAAACAAAGTTAAACCTCCACAGACAGATCTCATTCCATAGGTATTTTAAAAGCCTTCAATCACCTCCTTGTAGACGTCTGTTTCATTAACAAATTGTTTATTTTTTATAGGTTATTATCAGAATAAGGAATTGGGCCAAAAATTTCAATACTAGTTGACAAAATTGTTTGCTCCAAATTCTCAGATTTTAATTCAAAATTTTCATTCAACAAACATTTTGTATACAAAGAAATAATAAAATCAAGTCAGAGAAAGATCAGAATGATGAAATATGCATAGTGAAAGGTAAAAGAGCATCGGAGTTAAAGTGTATCAGGTAAAAGTCAGAGTGAAAGTTAAAACAAAGTTACAGAGCAGTCAAGGTAAAAAGTAAAAGTAAAAAAAAGGAAGTAATGGTAAAAAGAGATGAAAATAATTTCACCAACAATGAATTTTATCCAAAGTGAAAGTAAAACAGTTAAAAGAACAAAAAGGTGAAAAGATGAAAACATAACAAGAAGGAACATTTTTGCAGAAATTTCATGTTTAAGTCATTGTTTTGCAGAAACTATTGTGACCAATCCAAGATGAATTTTTTAAAAATGGAGGTTTATGTTCTTAAGGTTTCCAACTACAAAAACCTCTCTCACTTTTCTAATATCTATTATGGGTTGGGAAATATTAAACAATATTGGAAAGAACTTTTTGCAGAAAATTCCTGTTACGTCATCATTTTGCAGAGAATATTGTGGCCAATCAGAAATACATATTACAAAATTGAATGAGGTTTTTGTTCCTAAGAGAGCCATCTACAAAAACCTATCTCACTGTGTGCACAGCTATTACAGAATGAAAGATACATGCGCATATTTACAGCCTATTTTTCGGACTCTGTAAAACTTTGTTTTACACATCTTTTTGCAGAGCCTATTGTGAACAGCTAGAGAATAAATTTAGGAAACTGAGCGAGGTTTATCTCACCAACATATTTATATACAATAACCTATTTTACTTTTTACATATCTATTTCGGATTAAGAAATAAAAAGGTACCAATGGACCCCAAGTTTGCATAATTGCTAGAGCAAAATGCACAAAGAAAGGAAACAATTAGTGACTTGGATGCCTCATCATCAATTGAGATCAAATTTGAATTATCCTCTTTGTCATCACCTATCCATAAAAAATAGTTCCAAATAGATGCATTAGTTTTGAGTGTCCTTTACTTAAATTCTATTTATGTAAAATAGTTGGAGATATTTGTAAACCAATCTTGATATTTTTTCAAGATATTTTAGTTTAGAATTTGTATAAATACTTCACCCTTTGAAGTATTTTAGTGTGGAATAAAATTTCTAAGATTACTATAGACTTTTTCTGATACATTGGAGGCTTACATTTGTTGATTTCGAAGTAGCAGACTGGATAAATCTAATTGGGCATCATAATTCAAGATTCTTGCGATAAGTTAAAGAGTAAAGTGCATCTCTTCTTGTCATTGTTTCATTTCTGAGTTCCATGAAATCCATTATGTTTTTGATCTGTCTTAATGAGTAACTAGGAATATTACTTCAGGATTCGCTTATTGCTCCCTGTTTTAACTAAGTTACCATTTAAATGTTTTCTGTTGATTTATGGTGTTAGGAATCCTTCATTGCCCTTTATCTTGACTATACCATTTCATCAAAAACCTTTTACCCAAAACTCTAAGGGTTATCTACCTTGCCCTGACTACATTGGCACCCTTTTGGCCTTTCCTTCTAGTACTGCTATCTAGAATTAGACTCCATAGCCCAATGGACAAATAGATCTCTCTCTAGTTTAATCCTAAGTGATTTTTACCCACCAAAACCTTTAAAACAAAACCAATTGTTCTATCATAACTAGCCTAAAAACATAAATAAAAAACAAAGACAAATCTTAAAGAGAGAGCCCTCTCTGAACCCTAGGAAGGCTAGATCCTAGAGTTCCAATTAGGTTTGTGGTTATCTCGGACTATTTCTCTTGAACCTGGAGAAATTACTGAGTGATAACAACGGTAAAGCTCGATTTCTAGTGACGAGGGTGACGTGGTTTAGCCTTGGGGTGCCTTGGTTGGTTATTTCGGTTTGAGTCCCACATATATGCTTGGAATATGGCACTGGAGTGATTGGCTATAGAGATATTTGGCTCAACCAATCTATGGTCGGGTGGAACATGGTAGTCCCATCTAAAGTTGGTTTTTAAATTCAGTAATGAAGAGCGCATTCCTTTGGTATTTGGTATGAAAATGTACTAGTTTATGTATGGATTTTATTGTTTTTGTATCCATGGTATTTATGTTGTTATTATGATGGTTATAAGCATGTATTTGATCTGTGATGATGTATGGATATATCCATATTTTTACTTGTAAATGAATGCACAATGTATCTATGGTAAAATAGATCGTATTGCAGCTAATGAAATAAGGGATCAATGCTTCTTAGCGATTCTCAGATAAGTATGAGACCCCTATGCTTAAATACGTTGTTTACACATATAGATTCAATGTTTGTGACATGTTTTAAAAAATTCATGTCATGGATAGCAGGGGTCTGGTTGAGTCCTTGATGATATGTTTTCTTCTACATCATTATCATGTTGTTATTTATCATGTCTAACCTTTTCATGAAGTTTTGGGCAGTGACTTGGGCTCTAGGTCTGAAAAGGTGGCTCAAATTCTGAAGCCACATGCACAAAACTGAACAATTGGGGCCCTAGCCACTGGCATGCAGTGTTATGCCTATGGATATAGCTGCTTGGGCGCTGGCATGTAGTGTCATGCTTGCGGCTATGGATCAAAGAGGCCAAAAGGTGACCCATGGGTAAGTGGCCTTAAAGGTTGGGTTAGCTCCTAGGGTGTTATTGATGATGTATAAGGTTTGTATGTTATGTATCCATCGGTTCCACTTCCTTAAGGTCACCCAGGATGTTGAATATCATTATAGTAGCTTCTCATCGCATATTTACCCCAGCTGGTCAGTTGCTTGGGTAGATGTGGGAAGGGGGTGTTATAGGTACAACATCAAGCTCTACCTCACAAATAAAGTTTGTAGTGATGGAAAATTTAAGTTTACATTTTCTTGTCACTTGCAATTTGGAATTGTCACATACCCAACCCAAAGGGTAAGGTTTAGAATGAGGTGTAGTTTCTAAGTTTAGTTTCTTGACAATAGCTTCAGAAATAAGGTTAACTTGGGATCCACTATCAAACAAAGTATCAAGTTTGGTATGTTTTATAATGACCCTAATATGAAAAATCTCAATTCTTTCTTTATCATTTTGAGGCTCAATAGGTTTACTAGAAGAACTAGTACTTACAATAGAAGTTTTACCTTTCATTTCCATGGCTGTGATTTCGGTCTCATCACATGAATAAGATTTTAGATCTTGTTGAGTTGTTGCAATAGTCTTTTGTTTCCCCTTATTGTTAAACTCCTTTGGTCTCATTTCTAGGTGTAGTTTCCAACAATGGTCTTCATCATGCCTTCTTTTGAACAATGTTTGCATGTAAGTTTCTCTCCCTTTGTCTCGATTGTAGCATTATTTTTTCCTTTTCCTTTAAACTTCTTCTTTCCTTTGTCTCTTGATTTGGATGGCTTCTTGCTATTATCTTGAGGAACATTCTTTCCTCTTGCTTCTAAATGAGTTTCTTGAACACATACTTCATCTAGATTGGTGGGATTAAACATAAGAATTGTATGTCTCAAATAAATATGTAATCCACCTATGTATTAAGGAGAGTGTCATATGAAGACAAATCTACACCCAAGGTTAAATCTCTTCTTCTAAATTATTGTATGTAACTTTGAACACTCTGGCCATTATATTTTCTAAAATGTTTCCAATCCATAATTTCCTTTTTCATGTAAGTTAATGGATATCTTCTTAATGTAGCTACAAAATCATTCTAAGAAGAGATAATTTTACCACTTTTCTTCAAGTCTTCTTGAGTTTTTTCCTCCCACCAGAAGAGAGTGTTGAAGTTTGCAACAAGAAACAGTGAAATTGGCATCCAAAAAAAACATGACAACACCTACACTAGTGTGGGACCACATGTCATGTAGTGATGGGTCCTAGTGATACATTAGTGTGCAATTCAATTTACTCAATAAATTGGAAATGTGTCTAATTTATTATCCCTTAATTAAATTGGACAATAAATTGTAATCTTATCGCGTAAACATCTGTAACAGTTAACTGAGTGTGGTAGACTCAGTTAGCTCATGAATTTCAAGTTGAGGGTGGTTGGTTAGGCATGCAGAGTGATTCTATGTGTTTTAGAGTTCAAGTTGCAGTTAAGTGCATGAGTTTAATGCATGAGAAATAAGTTAACTCAGTTAAGTGAGTTAAAGTCAGTTGAACTAGTTGTAACTGTTTGTTGCGCTAGTGAGAGATCAAGTGAATTAAATCAGATTTAATTCACATGTAGTGATCTCCCATGCAACTAATGATTTACTATTAATATATGCATGCATGTCAGTTCTAGTGGAAACCCAGTTGAGACAAAGGTTAAATGGAAGTTGACTATCAGTAATGTTATTAAAAAACTGTCTAGATGTAGTTAAAACACCACGGGATTGCCCATGATACTAGTGTAGTTGAGAAAGGTTGAAATTGCTAAGGAATAGGGAATTCATTCCTCATTAATTGCATGAGCAAGGCAGGCTGAAGACAGGCTGAGAATTGGCTAAGTATTGGCTCGAATTTGTCTAGATCAGTGTGAGACGATTAGCAGAGTGCAAGAGCCTCTTGTGAGAAGAGTGCATTATAATTATTTCATGATTCCTTATGGAATATACAATAGAAGATAGAGGGTTTTGAGTAGCAAGCTTTCCCTAGGAAAATATCTATGTTGTGGTTTTATTTTCTCCTTTCTTTACTTGTTGTGATTGGTGGTCATGTTTATTTTCCGCAATTGATTTGTAGAAGGATTTAGTATCTTGCTTTAGTGCATTTATTGATAAGATTGAATCCATTGATATACATATGTTTGTATAATTTTTTCATGGTATTAGAGCATAGGAAATCACTATAGTGAAGAATAAATTGAGTTTGTGACTGAATAAAATTCGAATTTGCAAAAGTATTGTTGGTGCGACAGGCAGATCATGATCAGAATGGATTTCAATGGCTTGAGATTGGAGTATGAACTCGAGGGCAGTTCCAATTATATTGCATGTAAATATAGGATGGAGGCAGTACTAGAGGAAAATGGGTTGAAAGAATTAATTGATAATGGCATTCCCAAACCTGTTGTAGCAGATGTCACAAATCTTGATGCTTGGCAAAAGAAGGTTGCAAGGGCGAGGAGGATCCTATTGGAGGGAGTACAAGACCACATTGTCTCAAGTCTCCATGGAAAAGTCACTCCATATGCAATGTGGAAGGCTTTGAAAAATCTATTTTAGACCAGCAGTGATCATAGAAACTTGGCACTGAAGGATAAGCTTAGGAAAATCAAAATGGACAAATACGACACTATTCTGAAATATTTAACCAAGTTTTTCCAATGTCGAAATGATCTTGGAAGTTTCGGAATTACTGTCGTGGATGATGACTTGGTAAGCCTAGCTCTTCTAGGCCTTCGCAAGGGTTAGCATAATTATCAGGACTCTATCAATGGGAGGGAGAAGCTGCCATATTGGGAACAACTTTGGTCGGATTTGGTGCAAGAAGAATTCAGGTGGAATACTAGGGATGGATCTTCATCTAAGGAAGATGATAAAGAAAATTTCGCCTTGGCTGGTAAGGTGAAGAAGGGGAAATGAAATAAATCCTATTCCAAATCTAAGTTCGGCGAAGAAGGCAAGGAGTGCAACATGTCCAAAGTGAAGTGTTTTCACTGTCACGAGCATGGACATTATGCCACTAATTGTCCACAAAAGAGGAAGAAAAAGAAGGCTTCAGGATTTGCAGCTGGTGAGGCTTTGTCTCGCATTTGGAGTTGCACTTCTCGCTCATTACATGCATGGTTTCAAGTGCAATGGGATTAGGGTGGTACTTGGATAGTGGTGCATCTTTCAACATGACAGGAGACAAAGAAATTTTCAGTTTCTTGGAGGAGAAGGACCTCCAGATGCATATCGAAATGGGTGATGACAGGAGGTACAGGGATACTGGGATTGGTACAGTTACCTTCCAGATACATTCAAGTAAACCCTTCTTATTAAAATATGTAATGCATGTACCAAGCTTGAAAAGTAATTTAGTTTCAATCGCAATGTTGGAGGATAGAGGTTATGATGTGGTTTTCAGTGAAGGGAAATATTTCCTTCAATAGAAAGCCACAGGACAAGCCAAGAAGATTGGGATTCATGTGAAGAATCTCTATAAAATTGATGTAGATGGTTGCATAGCATTGATGGGTAAAGCAAAAAAAGTGGTGAGCCGAGATGAGTGTGAGTTATGGCACAAGAGATAGGGCCATCTACACCATGGAGCTTTGGAGTTCATGCAGAAGATTTCTATGGGGCTTCCAAAGGGTACTCTTGCACAGATAGACACATGCAAGGGATGTACCATGGAGAAGTGTGAGAAATCCATGCAGCTATCCCTTAAGAGGGAGCTTGGTTTGCATGCAAATGAGGAAATCTTGGTTCCTAAGAAAGAACCTCAAGATGTTGAGCAGCCATATGTGGAGGATCATGGAGTGGCAGAAACCACTCATGCAGAGACCTCCATGAGGGGGGAATTTCGAGATAGATGGGAAGAGGGAGTACATGTAGCTATACCTCCAGGTGTGAGGTGGGGCGATGTGCAAAATTAATCCCTAGAATAAATTAGGTAGGATTCATTGAGATGGTGTGTCTCATGGATCAAACCTGGCAGCGAGGATCCCACAATACAACAGTAGCAAGATCATTTAGATTGATGCAGTCAGATGTCAGGAGGATAGAAATCAGAGTGACAGGTGTCGTATATTGGAGCGTAGATCAGAGTTGGCAGCAGTGAAAAGTGAATGGATGCAGATTTAAACATCATAGAGAGTCCAGTAGACATGTGGAGTAGCTAGAAGCAGTCAGAAGACTATGATGACAGATGCATTGTATTGATTCATTTTTTTGGAGGGTATTCAGTTTTAGAAGTGTTGCATGCAAGAGTTGCATGTGCGAGAAACACTAGAGAAGTGTTGCATGCAAAAGTTGCATGTGCAAACAACACTAGAGAAGTGTCGCATGCAAGAGTTTCATGTTGCATGTAAGAGGTGCATGTGTGCATGCAAGGACATTCCTTTCTTGTTGAGAGGGAGCGTTGAAGTTTGCAACAAGAAATAGTGAAATTGGCATCCAGAAACAACATGACAACACCTACACTAGTGTGGGACCACGGGTCATATAGTGATGGGTCCTAGCGATACATTAGTGTGCAATTCAATTTATTTAATAAATTGGAAATGTGACTAATTTAATTATCCCTTAATTAAATTGGACAATAAATTGTAATCTTATCTCATAAACACTTGTAATAGTTAACTGAGTGTGATAGACTTAGTTAGCTCATGAATTTTGAGTTGAGGGTGGTTGGTGAGGCATGTAGAGTGATTCTATGTGTTTTAGAGAGTTCAAGTTGCAGTTAAGTGCATGAGAAATCAGTTAAGTGAGTTAAGGTCAGTTGAACTAGTTGCAACTGTTTGTTGCACTAGTGAGAGATCAAGTGAATTAAATCAGATTTAATTCACATGTAGTGACCTGCCATGCAACTAATGATTTACTACTAATAGTTGCATGCATGTCATTTCCAGTGGAAACCTAGTTGAAACAAAGGTTGAAGGGAAGTTGACTATCAGTTGTGTTATTATCAAACTACCTAGATGCAGTTAAAACACCACAATATTTCCCATGACACTAGCACAGTTGAGAAAGGTTGAAATTCCTAAGGAATAGTGAATGCATTCCTCATGAATTGCATGAGCAAGGAAGGCTAAAGACAGGTTGATAATTGGCTAAGTGTTTTCCCGATTTTGTCTGGATCAGTGTGAGACGATTAGTAGAGTGTAGGAGCCTCTTGTGAGAAGAGTGCATTGTAATTGTTTCATGATTCCTTGTGGAATATACAATAAAAGATAGAGGGGTTTTGAGCAGCAAGCTTTCCCCAGGAAAATATTTTTGTTGTGGTTTGATTTGCTTCTTTCTTTACTTGTTGTGATTGTCAATCGTGTTTATTTTCCGCAATTGATTTGTAGAAGGATTCAATATCTTTCTTTAGTACATTGCTTGATCGGATTGAATCCATTGATATACATATGTTTGTATAACTTCTACAGATAGCTACACTTTCCAAACGAGGAGAAGCAAACTGGATCTTGGTCACCTCATCATTAATCCTTTGAATCGTGCAATAGACTTCAATCTGACGAACCCAATTATCCAAATTTTCACCCTTTACTTCCCCATTGCACATAGGAAATTCAAACTTGAAATCAAGCTTTAACAAAGGAGACGTAGCATGTCCTTTTGGAGACCTTGGAGGAGTACGTGAAGGAGATGAAGAAGATGAGGATGAAGGTGAAGATGGAGGTGAAGGAGGAGGTGGAAGTGGAGGATTTCTCCCATCACCACCATTACCTTTTGGTTGAATTGAACTCTCTCCATGCAACCTTTTTTCCCTCTCTTCATATAAAAATTTCACCATTTCCGACATGTCATAGAAAGCCTTTCCAAAATCTCTCTCATCCTCAAACATCATCGCATGTCCTTCTTAATGTGCCATGCCTGGTGGAGTTTGAGGAGTTTGTGACCTCCTTGAACCAACTTGAGGTTTTTGTTCTTCAAGCACTCCTCCTCTTTTCAACTTTAACATTGTAAGCATAAAAAAAACACTTGCAAACACAATCAAACCTTCAAAAAAACCATGCTCTAATACCAAAATGATATAAATTTAAAAACTTGAAGGTTTTCCTAAAAAAAATTACATGCAAGTTAATGTATTGTGGGCAATGGATCAAGTTGCAAAAGCACATAAACTTAGTGTTTTTAAACTCAGTTTGCATAAATAAAAGAGAGAAAAATGAACCATGAACAACAACACAAAATAGAAATTTGATAGCAGAGTTCACCTCTCCTGGGATTACTTCTCCAGGTCCAACTGCCAATGTTGAACCTCTTCAATTATATGCTCAAATCTGAAATTACATCAGTTTACAGTGCTCAATTTGAAAAAATAGTGCCACCAATGGATTAAAAATGCTCAAAAACCCCTATATAGGATCTTCTTGAGCTCAAAAAGGTTGAAAAATGAGAAAGATATGTCTCCTGGAACAAGTTCTACTAATTTTTTTGCAAATTTGCAATTCTAGCTATTCATCCTATAGATTTCGCCTTTTTGGTGACCAAAAAGTGAGAAATTCACCTGGGATCGGCGAGATTCCTGCCACAAAACGTGCAATTTTTCGCCTCATTAAATCCGCCAATAACCCTTGAGCGATGGGCTAGGTTCAAATTAGTTCCATGTGGTTGGGGGACGGGGCTAACTGCAACCCTTGTCGACTTAGCTCCCACTCTAGTAGGTTATGCTCTCATGGCATAATATGGTCGAGGGTCGGGGCTAACCACCCACCCCCACCAGCTTAGTCCTCACATGTGGTCACATTTACCTCCAAGAACTAAGGCTAGGGCTTATCCACCAGCACCATTCAATGTGGCTCTTCAGTGTGGTTGTGTGCATGTATATGACCAAGGGTTGGGGCCAATTGTCTCACCCCCTTCCCCCAATGCACCAAAAAATCAACTTCAAATACAACCAGTCTTCACCATAAGTTAAGAAAAATTAGTGTGGGGTGGAGGTAGGATGTGTTTTTTCTCTTCATGAGGTTTAGGGTTCAAACCCTTCCAAGGACCTTCAACCCTGTTGCAAAATTTTGGCCTCCCCTAGAGTGCCATGTGGCACCCTAGGATTGGGCCATGTGTCACTCCATGATTGTCCCTTCATAAAACCTCCAAGCAATAAAAATGCACCACCCAATCCTATACTTTACTGCCATGTAGTGACAAGGGATTACCTTGTACCACCCACTATGCATGCCTAGTCAGATGCTGACATCAACGTACATTTTTCCAAGTCAGCAACCCAATCAACCCTCTAGTTTGACTTTTTAGTTATTTGGCCAAAACTTTAGAACATGATAACTTGAGCATACGATGTTGATATGAGGTAATTCAAGTGACACTGGATTCATGACGAAGAGCACTATGATCTAACACTTGTTTTGAGTGATTTCTAGCACTTTCAATTTTGAGCATTTTCTTGATCCCCTGGATCAACTTTATGGCCACTGCTTCTAAAATTATCAACAAAATCTCCCCTCCTAGAGTCTTACCCCAAAAAATGAGAATTCATCAACTCATCAAGGACGTTAGGGTGTGCAACTATTATTTGTTTGAAGACTACACCAAAATCAGAGTATATGGGTTTGAATTGCCTCCTTACCAGTTGCATGTATTTATGCCCATGAGAATGTTTCCCTGAAGTTCATCAGGAAGAGCCTAAATATAAACCCAATTCATTTTTTCCTATTAAAAAGGGTTATATGTTTAAGCTTCCCATGACCATAGGTCCCTTTGTTGTGACCTCCAAACAAGCTTTCCAGTAGGTTTAAATCATGTTAAAGGAATTGAATTTTGAAATGGGAGAGGTGTGGCCATATGATCCTCATGGTATTATTTCTAATAGGAGGAAAGAGATTAAGACTCTACCTATGAACATGAACATATACCAAAGTTAGAATGGAAGGCTACTCTTGATTCATGGCCCATCAATATAGAGATGGAAATTGACACACCAATCCCAAAGGAAAAAAATATCAGAAAAAATATTATTGATGAGGCAGGAGATACAGAGAGGGAGGAAGTATCCTCGACCAAGAAAGAAAATCTCCAGGAGAACAAAAGAAGAATATTGAGGTTATATTGATCGAGAAGAGCCTGGACCAACCAAGCTTCTAGGTGCAATTAGAGGATCCACAACAAGCTACCACCTCTAGTTCAACTGAGGTAGTAATATTGGGTTCAATTTGGAGCACATCCAAAAAATGCCTTAAATAGGAGGAAGGGAAGCTAACAGAAGAAAGAAACAAGAAATTCAGGGATGATATGTTGTGACAGTTGGCCTCCCATCAGTTCCATATCAAACTAGACTCTTGTTTTCCATGGACTTGGAAAGAAACCAGATGAAATTTTCTTTATATCACCTTTCAGTTCAGTCCCTCTCGTTTGGGCCACAATTTAGAAGTGGACTTGTCTTTGGACATGAATAGTGTCCCCTTATAGGATCAAATCAATTTTCACAAGTATGCAAGGGATATTATTTATAACAAGTTGAGAAAAGGAGCCTTAACCATCAACAAGGTCGAGAAGCTGTTGGAGAAGGCAGCTACAAAGGTAAAGCAAGAGAAGGGAAACTCAAGATCCCTCCATATCCAAAATGAAGGCTATAAGGAGTTGATTATAAAGATGGGAGTGGATCCAAGTGATAAGGTTTCCATAGATTATATCATCAAAGGATCATAGTCAGAAGTACAGTCACTGAGGAAACAACTTAAAATTCTTGCTGTTGAACATGTAAAAACCAAATATTTGGCTCAAGCTGAAAATGAGAAGGAAATCATGGCCAAGGAATTGATTGAAAGGAATAACGAAGTGGTAACACTCAAGCTGAAGGTAGTAGAGCTACAACAAGATATTGATTCCCATATTTATGTTGTAGTTTTGCTAGACAACCCATAAAACCCCACTGATCAGTTAACCAAGGATCTCACAAATCTACAAATGTTAGAGAGCGAGCTTAAGAAGATCCAGATTGAATTGGACAAAACCAAGTACCTACTAGAAAATAAGGAGAAACAACTCAAGTCCACCCAGGAAAGTGTAAATCAAATTAACAACAAGTAGTAGGTGTCACGAGATGAGATTAAAGCATTGAAGAACATATTAAAGGGAAACATTTCCCTCGTTGAAGCTAGGTAACGAATCTGGATGATATCATCTCTGAAATAAACAAGATATGGGAGCACCTGAGATTAGTTGTAGAACAAAAAGTTTCAATAAAGACCATTGAATTCTCTATCGTGTTTGCCAAGGAGGAGGATGCTAATAATGCCAGCACTACTGAGAAATTTATCAAGCTCCTTAATGAGAAATCAAATGATGAGTTGAGGGAAATATACATCATTGACAAGTCATGTGTGATCATGGAAGTTGCCAAAATTATCCAAAAGAAGGGAGCAAGAGATAGGGCTGAAGCGTGTGTGAATGAGCTAGAAATATTGGTTGCAACATTCAAATCTATTTTTGACCAGAGAACTAAAGCAGGCTTTCCTAGCTGTTGGGATTTCCATGGACATATACTACTATGGGAGAAATATGATAAATTATTAGTTGAAGCCAAGAGAAAGGTAGACTCATCACATGAAAAGACTTCCACTCTCAAAGGCAGGAACATAGTGAATTATCTTCAAAGATACTTTCAATTGTTGTGGCTTGTGAAGACCTTGTTCATGGGTAGGTAAAATTACATTTAACTCACAAATTTAAGGACGACCTATAGTACTCTTATTCACATTCCCACACCACATCTATTTTTATGGAAAATATATGATCAAATGGCTAACCCACCACGAGTTCGGCTAGTGAAGCATGGGCCCTCTTTCAGAGATCAAGTGAGCCAACACTGAATATTTTTTCTAATTTGGAAATCATGACATGCCACTAGCATTTTTCACTTTGTAATTATTTTATTTTCAAAAAGGAATCAAGTTTGTTATGTAATCATTAGGACAACTAGGCCATTGGGACGTTGGCACAGTTGGTTAGTTTAGATAGTTGGAACACTCAGAGATATTTTTGTAAGTATTTTTGTTGGGACTTGTAGAAATTTATTAATACTCATAGTATTACTGGATCCTCATGATCTAACAAATTAATCTTATGTTAAATACATAATCCTTCCAATTAATTATTTGCGGAAATTAAATCGCCAATTGCAAAACATATGAAGAAAATCAATCGCACATAAACACAGTTGTTTAACGGGAAAGCTTAAAGCTAAAACCCCAACTATCATATATTATGTATATCAAAGGAATAATTTAATAATCTCATACAAATATTAGTACATCAAGCTCTCAGTACAATCAACAATCATTACACACTGTCATGCAGAAATTTGCATATCTATGCACCAATTTCTTGCCTCCTGACAACTTGCCTCCATTGCACAATCCCTGCTTAAGAAGACCTCTGAATGAATTCCAATTGGCCTTGCCTTGACTGCGCAATCCTCATTGGCATCTCCAATGTGTGTCAGATGCATTGAATGCATCACTATACTCATAACAGATAGTCCATCTCACTCTTTCACCTATCTCTCCACTGGGTCTCCACTAGATTTGACATGCAAGTAGTTAATTGTTGTATTTGTTCAGTTGAAAATGAATTATTAGTTATGAATTAATTAACTAATTAATTCACTAAACTCTCACTAGTGTATCTTTCAATTATACTAGATACAACTAGCTCAACTGAGTTTAACTCACTTAACTGAGTTAAACTAAATAACAACTCCCATAACTACTCTTCCAACTCTATCACAACTTTTCCACTTCAGTTATAATTGAGTTCTCCATGCATAAGTCGCCAACCACCCTAGGAATTATCTAATTCCTTTAGCCCACTGATTTTCCAAATCCATTCTATTAGCCCCCCCCCCATAAATTTTTTGACAAGCAAGCAGGGGGGCTAGATTGTTTTGAAGCCTTCAAGGAATGCATTTTTCCTTGAAAACACATCATCCTTGAAGCTTCTTCATGCCCCTGCCTTTGATTAATCTCCTTTGCTAATTTCCACCATAAAGCCTCTCTGAATTGGGAAAAAACGATGCTCCTAAAGCCTTCAGTTGCCCCTTGTACCCTGCAGAATGCCCCCTTTGACCCTTGTTTTCCCCTTGTCAAATTCCCCTCTAATCCCCTAAATCCTCCCAAAACCCTGTTTAAACCCCGTCGAATGCCTTTTGTTTGGTTTGAAAAATCCTTTTCTCCCTATCGTTTCCCTTTTTCACCCTCAAATTGCATTAAAATGGCCAAAAACCATATTTTCTGCATAGTCTGGGCCTCAGCCCCTTTCGGCCTAGCCCCCCGCACCTTTCCTCCACATGACCCAGCGTCGAAACCATGCACTAGCCCTAAAGGCATTGATCTCCAATATATATCGGCCGCATTTTTAACCATTGGTCTGTTTAGATCGGACGGCGTTTGCAAGTTCCAACAGCGCCTATCTTTCGCCCCCTTTCACCGCCAAATCAAAGATCCACTGTTCATCTAAATTGCGATCGACAGTCCATATTCCCCCCGTCCCAGTGGTCCCCACGCCAATGCGCCCTCTCGAAAACTGGCAATATCCATCGCACCACCTTCCAAGAGCTAGCGATTTTCTCCAATTCGCAGCGATTCCATACGGCGAATGACGTGTGGCACCAATATGCATGGAAAACCACCCTCCCATCACACATTAAAGTTCATCCGTGGACGCGGAGAAATATGCACAATCGCCGTCCAATCCAGAGCCGTTCATTCAATGGTTGTCGCTCCATGAAGCTGCGCACGCGATAACTCAAGCAGCAGTGTCCCTGGCCCACTATCCATCAACCCCAACGTGTTTTCCACCGTTGATCTCCGCCGAGATCGGACGGCTCTAATTCGTTTGCATGTCCCACCATTGACTGACCCCGTACCGCCACGTCACCTTTTCCATGGAATTTTGTCGTATTCGCCTATCCCTCTTCATATTCATTCAAAGGGTCAAAATTAAGGTTTTCACATTTAATTTCCTCTGCATTCCACCAACCTTCGGCATATCGTTTCTCCACCATTCCTCTGCATTTTTCTGCCATCTCCCTGCACAGTCCCATCATTTCACCAGCTGCACGGCCTTTTTCATCACCCGCACTGCATCCACCACCCTCCTGCATGGATTTCATAACAAGTTTTCGTGTTTTGCAGGGTTATCGGGTGGTAAAAGCCGCCATGGTTCATACATGTTGTCATAGTAACAGAGAACGCGGGAAAAGACCATTTTCAGAAGTCAAATTATGGAAAGAGGCCTGGAGAGGTGCTACGACGAGACTTGCATTAAAAGAGCATGGTTTTGACTCTGTAAACTGTCCAGTAGCCATTAAAGCACATAATCTGCAAGCAAAGATTTAAATTAAGCAGCAGAGAGCTTAAGGCACGCAAATGAAGATATTTAAGCTTTATGTTCAGAGATTTAAAGGTAAAGCATCAGATTGAAGACCCATGGATCGCGCAGAAGGTACAACACGAAGAAGTAAGTAGGTCAGGGTTCCCACATCAACAAAAAAAAATTCTCCATAAAGGATAAAGTACCCGTGCAGTTTTCTATCCTATACCGTGTTCCTGAAGACATTCCAACCCTGACAACAGTCTGAAGCTACCAAAGCATTTGTTTCATAAGTATGGCAGACCTCTCAGTCATTTATTTACCCTGTTTTTATTCACCAAAGGTACCACAGAGTCCTACAGCCAGAATGTATCAAAGTCACATCCAAAATAAATGGAAGCCTAAAGAAGACCACTCTTTCATCAAAAGAGTGCCAGAGATTAATGCACAGAATTAAAAACAGAGTGGGCTTCAGCCCTCTCCATCTTCAGAATTTTAATACTGCATTTAGTGCTTCACCTACCTCCTCAGCTCATCTTTCTGCTATAAAACTCGTGAGAGATTATTGTAAAGGTTGTTGATGAGATATCAGAGAATTGCAAGCTGTTTCTCTTGAGACAAGTTCCCTGTGTAAGATTGTAAGATAGGTTGAGGAAGGTGTTTCAGGCTGGATATCAAGTTGTTCGACAATGTTGTACTCGATTGGTATTGTTTCTTAATATGACAAGCACATTTCTTTGGATCCTGATCTAAAGCTGCGGTGATGTTTTCTATCTCTATGTTTTATTCCATTTCATTTCATTTCTACTGGCTTGCATCAGAATATTGGCATAGGATTTACCCTTGTTAGGTACCCTATGTTTCTACTCTCCTTGCCTTTGATGTTTTCTGCTAATGTGTTATCTAAAGATTGATTTCATTGATTTAACCAGTGTAGTGGATGTTATTGCCTGTTAGCTAATGTATGAATTAATGGAATCTGTTTTTAGATGTTCTTGTTAGGATTTAGTTGGATGAATTGAGAACACTGGGAGGTCTAGAACTCTACCTCTGCCTCACTAGGATCTTTTTCACTTCAATTAAACCTTTCTAAGATCCCTCTTATTGCCTCTGATTATGTCCAAGCAGGTCTGGAGTTAAATGACCTCTGACCTGATCTATAGACAGAATTGGATGGTTCTCCTCCTTTCACCTTCAGTCCTTAATGTTCCATGCCACACTATCATTTTAGGATCCAAGGCTTTAGATGACTAGCCCAACTGAAAGCTTGTGTGTTGATTAGCAAGTAAACCCTTTCCTGACTCCATTGCCCAATGGACTTGATGTTCTCTGAACTACCCCTCCTTTGCCTATATTCCTCTTTTCCTAGCCTTGTCTTATGATGAACCCTTCTTTCTTGATTCCCAGCAACCAAACTCACAATCAAACAAACAAACCCTATGCCTATAACTAGCCTAATATCTTAACTCAGAGCTTCAAAGACACATACCTTTGATAATCATAGAGAGATCCCTCTCTGGACCTAGGAGGGCTAGATCCTAAGGTCTGAAAGTGGTTCTAATGTTGTCTCATCTTTTGGTCTTGCCAATCTGGCCAAAACATGGGAACCCCAACATAATGGTGACTCCACTGGGGAATTTCTAAATATTTTCCCATTTCACTACATCTCAAACTTCAAAAAGACCTAGAATTTCTGGTTAGGTTAGCAGTCAGACACACCTTTTCTCGAACAACCTCTATATCATTTGTTGTGTCCTCTTACACTCTTAGATAGAGTCTGGAAAGGGCCAGGTAGCCTCCGAATCTCACCCTCTTTCAGAGGTGACATATCTGGTAAATTCCCTCCCAGTCAATCTTTGGTTAGAGTTTGCTGTGTTTTTAGGCTAGTCTTGAAAGGTGACATCCCCTGAGCACTATGGTGGATAGTGTACCCCCTAGAAGCATCCAAAACCTTCCACCAGGCGACTCCATAGTTCCTAAATGATAAAAAGACTCCACTGGTGATCAGTAGGCCTGCTGATACATCTTGGTTTCACATAAGACTCCACTGGGAGACCAGCCTTTGAAACAACATCAGCCACAGTAGAAGCAACAAGTAGGGTTAAGCTTTTGGTTTAAACAACATTCTGGCTTCAATAAACATTCATACAAGAGCTTATCCCAATCCAAACCCACCAGAGATAGTTGATAACCCTGAGAGAATCCTCAAGAAATCACCTTCACTTAGAAAATCAAGTATTTCCAGGCACATTCTTAGAGCTAACTCTGCACCAGAAGACCTTACAACTCTATCACATTTTCACCTTGACCTAGAATTTCAAAATAGCTTACCTAGAACTAGGTCATTCAGTGTTTTAGGCCAGCCAGACCTTGAGCTTCCTGGATCACCATCTCATAGCGGTGAGCGCTTTAGAGACACAGAGACCCCTCCATCTACACCTCCAGACATTCACTTCATTCAAAACTTGGGGCTCTATCATCCTAGGTCTACTCAACAGACTTCTGTTGGTCATAATATCCCTGTCATCCATATACCAGCTGCTCAAGTTAGCCCTTTACCTCCTCAAAATATCATTATGGCAGCCTGGTATGCACCCCTGGTTCTACCTCAGCCTCTAGTACCTTTACCAAATGATTATCAAGCAAAGATCCCGCATTTCACTGCCAAAGAATCCACAACATCTCAACAACATGTAGATAAGATGGACGATTCGTTTGACTATATGGAAATAGATGATGAAACAATCAAAATGAGAATCTTTGCCCAGAGCTTAGGGGGTGATGTAAAGAAATGGTTTAAAAGTTTTCCTCCTGGTAGTATCCAAGATCTTCCTGCTTTATATCAGACTTTCATAAACAAATGGGAAGTTAGGGAAAACCCTCTCCAAATCCTAGCAGAGTACCAGAACCTTAAAAGAAAAAAAAGAGAGAGTGTCCAAGATTACAATACAAGGTTTAACAGCGTTTACAACGCTCTCCGTCCACACATGAAACCTCCTCAAGGTATGGCCTTATTCAAATATCCTGAAGGCTTTGATGTTGATATGGCCTACCAGCTCAGGGAAAGGGATTACAACACATTGGAAGACATGCAGAACGGAGCAATGAGTGTAGAGGCGAATTTGATTGAGAAGAAAGCAAGATTAAGAGCTGAGAAAAGATTAACATATAGAGATGAAAATGTAGCTTCCACATCTGATCCCAACTATGATAGATTATCCAAAACGTGGAAAGACTACAACAAATGATGGAAAAAATGGTTGTCACAGTTAGCAGTCAGAACAGAAACCAAAACCAGAACCAAAACTTTAGAAGAAACAACACCACTCCCAACAGACAAAGAGAATCAGATCAACAAGTTATTCCCCCATTTCAAGAAAAATTCCTTGATGAAGATGAGGGAATCATAGAAGAGTCTGAGGGGAACACAATAAACATGTTTGAAATAGAAAGCTCAATCCATAGTTGTTCCACAGAAGAAGATCAGCCCTTATCCTCATACTGGGACGAGGAAGGATTAGAATCTGAGGATTACAAACTTGGATTTGAAAATGCTATCATGCAAGTCAGGGAACAGTATGAACTTAGGAGCAAAAAGAGTCTAGACACTTCCAAAACAAAGGTTCCTGAGGTTACCATCAAGAAGAGACCTGATAAATCTTCTAAAGTAACTGTTGTAAGCAACAAATTAGCAGCTGAGAGTTCTGGGAAGAACAGAGAAAAAAACAACCAAAACATGGAAAAACAAAGCCAACCAACTAGTAGCACTAGCACTGCAGTTAGTGCTCCTGATAAAACAATTCCTAACCTTGTACATAAGGATAATCAGTCCACTGATTCAGCCACCAAGGCAGTGGCTAACAAAACAGAGTTGAGCATTCCAAAGAGTCAGTCCACTTTCAATTTGGAAAGTGAGATTGCAAAAATTAAAATTTTTGTCCCACTCTCTGAGCTGGCCACTCAGGATGTATATAAAGGCCAAATTTTGAAAGCCTTAAATATGGGAGAAAATAATGATACTGTCAAATTGAGTGATTATCAACCAGCCCTCCTGTTTGATCCAAAGATTGAGGGAAAGTTTCAGGAAGGGGTAGTCCCACCTTTTTATATCAGTCTCAACATTCATGACAAGATCTTGCACAATGCAATGCATGACTCTGGGGCCTCACACAACCTGATGCCCAAGGTAGTCATGGAAAAACTAGGCCTAGAGATAACCTGCCCCTATAAAGATTTGCATTCATTTGACTCAAGTAGAGTAAAATGCCTTGGCCTAATCAAAGATTTGTGTGTGAGCCTGACCCAAATTCTAGCTAAATGTATGGTCATGGATGTTGTAGTGGCAGATGTGCCACCTAAGTATGGCATGTTATTATCGAGATCATGGGGAGCCAAGCTACAAGGGACAATGCAGATGGATGGGGCATATGCCACAATCCCCATTTTTAGCCAACTTAGAAGACTGTATAGGGAGACACAAATGAAGTTCCTAGTTAGTAGCCCCGAAAAGCCTGAAAATTCTCGTTTATACTCTGTACACACAGATCTGGATTCTTTCATCCTCTACAATGACCAATCCTTAGGAGAGCCAGAATCAGAGAAAGGAGATACAAACAATACCACAAAGCCCATGGACTTTAACATAATGGCTGCTCTAGAAGAATACGATGAAGAAAACCATGGGCAGGGTACAAAAAGTGAAACTCAGAGTGAACAAGGAACACAATGCAGTCAGTCAGCTAGTCACCTCTTTGATCTTCACATCCATTACAAAAAACAAAACAATCCTCAGCCTAGTGCAGACCCTATAACTCAATATAATGGCGAACCCTGTTGTAGGGAAGGGAATGATGATAAAATGAAAAATGAACCCCTGTGGGAGATGAACTTTGATGGGTCCTGTACTAGAAGAACTGCTGGAGCAGGGGTGTGGGTACATAATACAGAGAGTGACTACGCAGAGAGCCATGCATGCAACCTGCGTTTCAAATGTACAAATAATATTGCAGAGTACGAGGCTCTTATCCTGGGCTTAAATCTGTTGAAGAAATTGGGGGCCCGTAGAATAACCGTGTTAGGAGACTCTGATTTGGTGATCAAACAGGTGAACGGTGAATACACAGCAAAACACCCTAGGTTGAGGGCATATAGGAACGATGCCATGGATTTAGTGAAAACATTTGTGGAATATGAATTAGTGTTCATTTCCAGGAGTCAAAATGTCATTACAAATGGATTGGCTTGCCTGGCTAGTTCATATCCTAAGACTCCAGCTGATCAACAAATCATCATTCAGACCAAATTCAGACCTGCAGTGCCAGAAAACGAAAAATATTGGCAGGTCTTTGAAGGAGACAAACAGATTGAAGATTTCCTGGTGGGCAAAAACGAGTTTGAATTTTCTGATTTAGACTCAAGATATGATGATAGCTGCCCAAGTGAGGATCCCCCAGATGAACAAGAACCACCCTGTAACATAGAAATGAACACTCTGACTGAAGAAACTGGAAATCCAAATGAAAAATGTGGAAACGCAGATGGTGAAGAAATAGAGGTGTTATAGACCAAAGATAAGAATATACCCAGAGGTCTGGCACCCTTAGAGGACCTTTTTGACTTTGATGATGTAGAAAAAAAGCCCACTATAGAACATGCAGACTCTGATGTTGAGAAATGCAACATAGGCACTGAAGATAAACCCAAAATGATTAAACTGGCTAAGTCATTACTTGCAAACATGAAGCAGAAATACCTCGACCTATTCAAAGAATTCATTGATGTGTTTGCTTGGAGCTATGAAGACTTGAAGGCCTATGACACAAACATAATACAGCACAAAATACCCTTGAAATAAAATCATAAGCCTTTCAAACAAAAACTACGCAGAATTAATCCAAAACAATTGCCTGCAGTTGAAAAGGAGATAAAGAAGATGTATGAGGTAGGCATAATTGTTCCTGTGAGGTTCTCTGATTGGGTATCAAACCTAGTGGCTGTGAGAAAGAAAACAGGGGAGATCAGATTGTGTATAGATTTCCGAAACCTTAACAGAGCATCACTCAAAGACAATTATCCTTTGCCCAGAATGGAACACATTCTTCAAAAAGTAGTAGGATCAAGAAGGATCTCCCTGTTAGATGGCTTTTTAGGATACAACCAAGTGTTAGTACTCCCAGAAGATCAACTCAAAACAGCCTTTACCACTCCATGGGGCACCTTTATGTATGTAAAGGTGCCCTTTGGGTTGATGAACGCTGGAGCAACTTTCCAAAGAGCAATGGATATAGCTTTTTCAGATGAGATAGGACACTTCATTGTTATTTACTTGGATGACTTAACAGTCTATTCTAAAACTGAAGAAGAACACCTAAAACATCTGAGGAAAGTGTTTGAAAAATGTACAAGGTTTGGTCTGTCATTAAATCCCAAAAAAATTGTGTTTGGGCTGCAAGAAGGTAAACTTCTGGGCCATATCATATCTGAGAAATGGATTAGGATAGACCCACAGAGAGTTGAGGAAATACTACAGATCACACACCCAAGAAACATCAAAGAATTACAGTCCTTCATTGGGAAAATTAACTTCCTTAGGAGGTTTATTCCCAACTTAGCTGAACACCTTAAGAATATGACTAACATGTTGAAGAAAGGTGTAGGAATTAAATGGACTGTTGAGGCCAATAAATCTTTTGAATCAGTAAAACTTGCACTCACCCAAGCTCCTATCCTAATTAGTCTTGATTTCTCAAAGGATTTCCTGATCTTTTCATTTGCATCCGAGCATATAGTGGTTGTCGTTCTGCTGCAGAAGAATTCAGAGGGTAATGAACAGCCTACATCCTTCTTCAGCAAATCCTTAAGAGATGCACCCTTGAAATACAATATAATGGAAAAACAGGCCTATGCCTTGGTAAAGGCCTTAAAGGACTTTAGGGTGTACATATTGCATTCTCACACCATAGCCTTTGTGCCAAACATAGTGGTCAAAGATATCTTGTCCCAAGACCCAAATGGGAAAAGGGGCAAATGGATTGCTGCAATCTTAGAATATGACCTTGAGATAAAGCCCACAAAACTGATTAAAGGAAAGGGCCTGGCCCAATTAATGGCTGAATCAAATTTACAGGCCCTTGACATAAACATGGTAAATTCCTTAGATGAGAAGGAAGGATTGCCCCATCCCATTGTTGAGGAGAAGTTTCAGAATTCTCCTTGGTACTCTGATATCCTTTATGTGCTCACCAACCTCAATGCCCCACCTGAACTGTCAAAGACTAAGGCTAGATTCATAAAACTAAAAGCCAGAAATTACTGCATTCTGAATGAAAACTTATATTGGAAAAATCCAAATGGCCTATCTCTTAAATGTTTGCCTGAGGCTGAAGCTGAAAACATTAAACAATAATTCCATGCTGGAGAGTGTGGAGGGCACCTGAGTTGGAAAGCCACTACCAACAAGATACTCAGGGCTGGTTATTATTGGCCCACACTTTCCAATGATGTCCATAAGATGATAATTGCCTGCCACAAATTCCAGATTTTCGAAGGCAAGAGAAAACTCCTCCCCCTCCCTTTGCAACCCATCACTGTTGAAGGTCCTTTTATGCAATGGGGCCTAGATTTCATAGGGGAAATTCACCCTGCTTCTTCTGCACAACACAAGTGGATCCTAACAGCCACAAATTACTTCACTAAATGGATAGAGGCTATACTTACTAGGAATGCCACAGATTCTGTCATCATTAGGTTTCTAGAAGACCACATCCTCTCTCGGTTTGGCTGTCCAAGAAAAATAATCACTGACAATGCTGCTGCTTTTGGATCCAAGAAAATGGTTGATTTCTGTCATAGGTATGGAATAACTCTTGGTCATTCAACTGCCTATTACCCTCAGGGTAATGGACTAGCTGAATCATTAAATAAAAGCCTGGTGACCATCATCAAAAAGCTGCTAGAAGAGAACAAAAGGTCATGGCATAAGAAGTTGGTGCATGCTTTGTGGGCTGACAGGCTTACAACAAAGAAGTCCATTGGCATGTCACCGTACTAGCTTGTCTATGGAACAAAATCAATATTCCCTACCAGCCTGGGAGTACCAGTGATTAAACTTGTTCAAGAGATCCAGACAGAAGAAGATAGTATGGTGAGGAGAATAAATCAAACAATTCATCTTCAGCAAACAAGAGAGGAGGTATATAACAGAGCAGTGAAAGTTCAGGAAAATATAAAGAGGTTGTTTGACAAGAGAACCAAAGATGCTGATTTCAAAATTGGAGATAAGATTATGAAGTGGGACTCAAGGAGAGAGGATAAAGGAAAACATGGCAAGTTTGACAGTTTGTGGTAAGGTCCATACATCATCCAAGCCACTGTGGGTCCTAATGCGTTCTTCCTACAAGAACTTGATGGTACAGAGTTGTTTGGGGGTCCTGTCAATGGCAGGATGCTCAAACATTGCTTCTGCTAAATTTCAAGTTTCCAGTTTCCATTTCATTGTACATACCATTGCAGTACTTTGTTTCCAAAAAAAGAGAGAGAGGTTCAGACATGCCCAAAACATGAACCTCTGGAGTGCAAAAGATTGGCTCTAATATGATCAAAACCTGAGCCAAAGAAACAAGGTAGTTGGTCCTAACATGCTCGAAACCTGGATCAGCAAAGAAAAAAGAAGAAACAACTCTAACATGCCCAAAACCAGAGCTGAAATGAAGAAAAGAAAGTGACTCTAACAAGCCCAAAACCTGAGTCACAAGGAAAGAAGGATACTTCAAGCTTCAGATCTCAAGCCCTCAAAGTTTTGCTTTCAGTTTTCTACAAATTTCCGGCCATGTGCAACTATCTTTACACCTTGGACCCACAGCAAACTAGGCTGTCTAATCCTAGTTTGACTGTTTTTAAATTTCTGTTGTAGGATATAGAGAAGAAATCTACTGGACAGTTTAATCCCAGCAGATATTATATTAGGTAGAGAAACATATGAGACCAATAGTCTAATCTGGTCTCATGGAGCCATAAGGGTAGATTTAGAATAGGTTTATTTTCTGTTTAAAGAATAAATAATGTAAAGGGTCTGCTAGTCCAAATGCACCCTGAGGGAAAAATGCTAGGATTGTAGAATGGGTAGGTAGATTGTTTGGGAAAATATTCTGCTGGTCTGATGTTTTCACAAGTTTGTGACAGCTGAAAATCAAAGAATAAAGGTGGCTCAAGCAGCAGGCATTTGGCCTACACCAAAGATCATTTTCTGGATTCTTGACTCCTTCAAGAAGAAGCCATTCCCATGTGGAGCCACTGTTAGCCCCCCCCATAAATTTCTTGACAAGCAAGCAGGGGGACTAGATTGTTTTGAAGCCTTCAAGGAAAGCATGTTTCCTTGAAAACACATCATCCTTGAAGCTTCTTCATGCCCCTGCCTTTGATTAATCTCCTCTGCTGATTTTCACCATAAAGCCTCTCTGAATTGGGAAAAAACGATGCTCCTAAAGCCTCCAGTTGCCCCTTGTACCCTGCAGAATGCCCCCTTTGACCCTTGTTTTCCCCTTGTCAAATTCCCCTCTAATCCCCTAAATCCTCCCAAAACCCTGTTTAAACCTCATCGAATGCCTTTTGTTTGGTTTGAAAAATCCTTTTCTCCCTATCGTTTCCCTTTTTCACCCTCAAATTGCATTAAAATGGCCAAAAACCATATTTTCTGCATAGTCTGGGCCTCATCCCCTTTCGGCCTAGCCCCCTACACCTTTCCTCCACATGACCCAGCACCGAAACCACATGCTAGCCCTAAAGGCGCTGATCTCCAATATATATCAGCCGCATTTTTAACCATTGATCTGTTTAGATTGGACGGTGTTCGCAAGTTCCAACAATGCTCGTCTTTCGCCCCCTTTCACCGCCAGATCAAAGATCCACCGTTCATCTAAATCGCGATCAACAGTCCATATTCCCCCCGTCCCGGTGGTCCCCACGCCAGCGCGCCCTCTCGAAAACCGGCGGTATCCATCGCACCACCTTCCGAGAGCTGGCAGTTTTCTCCAATTCGTAGCGATTCCATACGTCGAATGACGCGTGGCACTGGTACGGCTGGAAAACCACCCTCCCATCACACATTAAAGTTCGTCCGTGGACGCGGAGCGATATGCACAATCGCCGTCTGATCCAAAGTCGTTCATCCGACCGTTGTCGCTCCCTGAAGCTGGGCACGCGATAACTCAAGCAGCAGTGTCCCTGGCCCACTATCCATCAACTCCGACGTGTTTTCCATCATTGATCTCCGCCGAGATCAGACGACTCTGATTCGTCTGCATGTCCCACCTTTGACTGACCCCATACCGCCACGTCACCTTATCCACGGCATTTTGTCGTATTCGCCTATCCCTCTTCATATTCATTCAAAGGGTCAAAATTAAGGTTTTCACTTTTAATTTCCTCTACATTCCGCCAACCTTCAGCATAACGTTTCTCCACCGTTCCTCTGCATTTTTCCGCCATCTCCCTGCACAGTCCCATCATTTCACCAGATGCACGGCCTTTTTCATCACCCTCACTACATCCACCACCCTCCTGCATGGATTTCATAACAAGTTTTCGTGTTTTGCAAGGTTATCGGGTGGTAAAAGCCGCCATGGTTCATACATGTTGTCACAGTAACAGAGAACGCAGGAAAAGACCATTTTCAATAGTCAAATTATGGAAAGAGGCCTGGAGAGGTGCTACGATGGGACTTGCATTAAAAGAGCAGGGTTTTGACTCTGTAAACTGTCCCAGAGCCATTAAAGCATATAATCTGCAAGCAGAGATTTAAATTAAGCAGCAAAGAGCTTAAGGCATGCAAATTAAGATATTTAAGCCTTATGTTCAGAGATTTAAAGGTAAACCATCAGATTGAAGACCCATGGATCGCGTAGAAGGTACAACGCGAAGAAGTAAGTAGGTTAGGGTTCCCACATCAACATAATGTTTTTCTCCATAAAGGACAAAATACCCATGCAGTTTTCTATCCTATACCGTGTTCCTGAAGACATTCCAACCCTGACAACAGTCCAAAGCTACCAGAGCATTTGTTTCATAAGTATGGCAGACCTCTCAGTCATTTATTTACCATGTGTTTATTCACCAAAGGTACCACAGATTCCTACAGCCAGAATGCATCAAAGTCACATCTAGAATAAATGGAAGCCTAAAGAAGACCACTCTTTCATCAAAAGAGTGCCAGAGATTAATGCACAGAATTAAAAACAGAGTGGGCTTTGGCCCTCTCCATCTTCAGAATTTTAATACTGCATTTAGTGCTTCACCTACCTCCTCAGCTCATCTTTCTGCTATAAAACTCATGAGAAGTTATTGTAAAGGTTGTTGATGAGATATCAGAGAATTGCAACTTGTTTCTCTTGAGAGAAGTTCCCTGTGTAAGATTGTAAGATAGGCTGAGGAAGGTGTTTCAGGCTGGATATCAAGCTGTTCGACAGTGTTGTACTCGATTGGTATTGTTTCTTAATATGACAAGCACATTTCTTTGGACCCTGATCTAAAGCTGCAGTGATGTTTTCTGTCTCTGTGTTTTATTCCATTTCATTTCATTTCTACTGGCTTGCATCAGAATATTGGCATAGGATTTACCCTTGTTAGGTACCCTATGTTTCTGCTCTCCTTGCCTTTGATGTTTTCTGCTAATGTGTTATCTAAAGATTGATTTCATTGATTTAACCAGTGTAGTGGATGTTATTGCCTGCTAGCTGATGTATGAATTAATGGAATCTATTTTTAGATGTTCTGGTTAGGATTTAGTTGGATGAATTGAGAACACTGGGAGGTCTAGAACTCTACCTCTACCTCACTAGGATCTTTTTCACTTCAATTAAACCTTTCTAAGATCCCTCTTGTTGCCTCTGATTATGTCCAAGCAGGTCTGGAGTTAAATGACCTCTGACCTGATCTATAGACAGAATTGGATGGTTCTCCTCCTTTCACCTTCAGTCCTTAATGTTCCATGCCACACTATCATTTTAGGATCCAAGGCTTTAGATGACTAGCCCAACTGAAATCTTGCGTGTTGATTAGCAAGTAAACCCTTTCCTGACTCCATTGCCCAATGGACTTGATGTTCTCTGAACTACCCCTCCTTTGCCTATATTCCTCTTTGCCCAGCCTTGTCTCATGCTGAACCCTTCTTTCCTGATTCCCAGCAACCAAACTCACAATCAAACAAACAAACCATGTGCCTATAACTAGCCTAATATCTTAACTCAGAGCTTCAAAGACACATACCTTTGATAATCATAGAGAGATCCCTCTCTGGACCTAGGAGGGCTAGATCCTAAGGTCTGAAAGTAGTTCTGATGTTGTCTCATCTTTTGGTCTTTCCAATCTGGCCAAAACATGGGAACCCAAACACATTCACTGAAATAAAGTGCTCCAAGAAAATAAGTTGATATTTATTGTCGGATTATTATTAAGGGCTAATAATAATCGACATGCATCTATTTTTAGATTGACGATCTATAAATAGACTTCGCCCAATATTCTAAAAATAAAATCTCATCTATTTTTTCACATTTGATCAACCATCAACAAATAGCATCCTTCAACTTATAGAATATGATCACCATGTCTAAAAATAGACATACACCTAAAAATAGCCTGCGGGCCCCACTTAGTGAATGTGCTTAATTTTCTGACAATGGATTCATACTCCTCCACCATGGCATCTACCCATGTGGGCTCCTGCGCTGCTTCTTCAAAAGAAGATGGCTCTATCACGATACACTTTCTCATAAGATCCATGTATCCAGTAAATCGGTCAGGTGACTGTCTCTGTCTATGCTGTGATGTAGGGACTCCTACATTATGTGCCGCATCAAGCTTCAATCTCTCAACTTCTGTGGTATGCTTTCTGCCTGTTCTGATGTTTGGTTCTGCATGAGTGGACTCCTCCACTCTATGAATCTCCTCCTGTGGCTGATCCACATCTAGAGGCTCATCTTTGGGAGCAAGTAGCTCCTCCTATGCATGCAAGTGTAGCTCCTCCTCTGCATGCAAGTGGAGCTCCCTCTCAAGCGACAACTTCATGGTCTTCACCTCATTGAATTTTATATCCCGTCGCACCACAGTCATTTGACTGTTTGGAAAATACACACGATAATTATGGGGTGTTTCTATATACCCTAAAAATATCCCAACTTCTATAGTCAGCTCCAGCTTCTTCGTGGCGTCCTTTGTCACATGAATGTAAACATATGAGCCAAAAATCTTCAAATGAGAAATATCAAGTTTCTTACCAGAAAAATTTTCTTCAGGTGTACTCATGCCAAGTACTCTATGAGGACAACAGTTTTGCACATAAACCGCAGTGTTGCATGCTTCCGCCCACAAGTGCATCGATAGGCCCTGGTCATGCAACATAGCTCGTGCAGCACCCACATCGTTCTGTTCTTCCTTTCCGCAACCCCATTCTGCTATGGGTTATGAGGCGCTATGAGTTCTCTTCAAATTCCTTCTTTGCTACAGAAGTCTTTGAATTCGTTAGAGATATATTCACCACCATTATCACTCTGCGAAGCCTTCACTTGCTTCCCCGACTCCTTCTCCACCAATGCTTTAAATTCACAGAACTTTGAGAAATTTTCACTCTTCCTCTACATGAAGAAGATCCAACATCTACGAGAATAGTCATCAACAAATATAACATAATACCTATGTTTTGTTGTTGAATAAACTGAGAAAGTTCCACACACGTTTGTGTGAATTATCTCCAGGATCACCAAAGCACGGTTCTCCTTCTCATGAAAGGTGGTCTTCACAAACTTACCCATAGTACATCCCTTGCATTGATTTGACTGCGCAAGATTACCCTTGGGAAATCCAGTAGAAATCTATTGCAAAATATTCAAGGCGCCATGGTGAAGATGGCCCAATCTCCTGTGCCATAATTCGCCCTCATCCCGGCTCACCACTTCTTCTGCTTTGTCCATCATTGCAGTGCAGCCATCTACCTCCAACTTGTAGAGATTCTTAACTTTAATCCCTATCCTCTTAGTTTGACTCGTTTTTTTATGTCACAAGAAATCTTTTCCCTCGCTGAAAACAACGTCATAACCTCTGTCCTCCAACATAGTGACCGAGACCAAGTTCTTCTTCAGACCTAGAACATGCATAACATCTTTCAACAGAAATGGTTTACCTAACTCCCTCTCAAAGGTAATGCTTCAAATTCCTGTCGCATTGTATCTACCATCGTCTCCCATCTCTATATGCATTTGGAGATCCTTCTCCTCCAAGTCACTAAACAACTCCTTGTGTCCCATCATATGGAAGGAAGCCCCACTATCAAGATACCACACCGATCCCATTGCGCTTGAAACCAAGCATGCGATCAAAGAGAAATCAAGTTCAAATTGTGAGGCTAAGGCCTCACCCGATGCAGCTCCAGCGACCTTCTTGTTCTTCTTTTTCTGTGGGCAGTTAGTGGCGAGATGCCCATGTTCATGATAGTGAAAACACTTCATCTTGGACAAATCTACCTTCTTTCCTTTAGCCTCGGATTTTGGATGGAATTTCTTTCCCTTCCCTTTCCTTGATTTGGTAACCAAAGCATAATTCTCTTCATCATCATTCTTTGATGAAGAGCCATCCCTGGTATTCCGCCTTATCTCCTCCTGCACAAGATCCGACCAAAGTCGCTCCCAATCTGACAGTTTCTTCCCTCCATTGACAGAGTCTTCATAGCTATGCCAACTCTTCGAAAGCCTAAGGAGAGCCAAGCTCACCAAGTCATCATCTGCAACTGTAATTCCCACACTCCCTAGCTCATCCCTACATTGGAAAAACTTCGTGAGATATTTTGGAATACTGTCGCCCTTCTCCATTTTGATTTTTCTGAGCTTATCTTTCAGCGCCAAATTCCTATGGTTGTTGTTGCTATGGAAAAGATCTGTCAAAGCCTTCCACATTGCAAATGGAGTGGCTTTCCTATGAAGGCTTGACACAATATGGTCTTTCACACCTTCCAACAAAATTCTTCTTGTCTTCACTACCTTCTTTTACCATGCATCAAGTATTGTAGCATCGCTAGAAGTAGGCTTAGGAACATTGCTATCGATGAACTCCTTCAGTCCATTATCTTCAAGCACCGCCTCCATCCTATCCTTCCAGGCTATGTAGTTCAAGCTACCCTCAAGGGCATACTCCAACCGCAACGCATTGAAAGCCATTTCAATGAATACTCAACTGTCGCACCAAGAAATTTCTGCGGCAATTTCGAATTGTCCACCAACACAAAACTCAACACCACTTCACTATTGCAATCTCCAGTGATTAACACAACTCTGATACCATGTAGAAAATTATTAATACTGATAGTATTACCGGATCCTCCTGATCTAACAAATTAATCTTATGTTAAATACAGAATCCTTCCACTTAATTCTTTGCAGAAATTAAATCGTCAATTGCAAAACATATGAAGAAAATCAATCGCACATAAACACAATTGTTTAACGGGAAAGCTTAAAGCTAAAAACCCCAACTATCATATATTATTTATATCAATGGAATCATGTAATAATCTCATACAAAGCTTAGTACATCAAGCTCTCAGTACAATCAACAATCATTACACACTATCATGCAGAAATTTGCATATCTATGCACCAATTTCTTGCCTCCTGACAGCCTGCCTCCACTGCACAATCCCTACTGAAGAAGACCTCTGAATGAATTCCAATTGGCCTTGCCTTGACTGCACAACCCTCATTTGCATCTCCAATGTGTGTCAGATGCATTGAATGCATCACTATAGTCACAACAGATAGTCCATCTCACCCTTTCACCTATCTCTCCACTGGGTCTCCACTGGATCTGACATGCAAGTAGTTAACTGTTGTATTTTTTCAGTTGCAAGTGATTTATTAGTTATGAATTAATTAACTAATTATTCACTAAACTCTCACTAGTGTATCTTTTAGTTATACTAGATAAAACTAGCTCAACTGAGTTTAACTCACTTAATTGAGTTAAACTAAATAACAACTCCCATAACTACTCTTCCAACTCTGTACTCACAACTTTGCCACTTCAGTTCTAATTGAGTCTTCCATGCATGAGTCACCAACCACCCTAGGAATTGCGTAATTCCTTCAGCCCACTGATTTTCCAAATCTGTTCATTGAAATAAAGTGCTCCAAGAGAATAAGTTGATATTTATTGTCGGAATTATTATTAAGGGCTAATAATAATCGACATGCATCTACTTTTAGATTGACGATCTATAAATAGACTTCGCCCAATATTCTAAAAACAGAATCTCATCTATTTTTCACATTTGATCAACCATCTTCAAATAGCATCCTTCAACTTATAGAATATGCTCACCATGTCTAAAAATAGACATACACCTAAAAATATCCTGTGGGCCCCACTTAGTGAAGGTGCTTAATTTTCACTAAGCTCATCATCTTGTTGAATCTCAACAAGAATCTCCCTATAAAAGGGAAGAAGAACTCATTTGTAAGGGTTCAATTTCCTATTCTAGAGGCTGTAATTCTCAGCAAGTTTAGCAAGTGTTGAAGCTTTATGAAATGCATCATGTCCTTGAAGATTAATTAAAAATTTATGGTGATTCCAAGCACTGATATATGGAGTATTTTATTCTCTCTTTGTTTATAATTTTCATATGTGTTTCTTTCCTCTTAAAAATCGTGTAATTGTAATTATTGGAACTTAGTCTTGTGTGTCATATTTACCTATGTTATGGTATGACAAATGGTACCTATAATGTGTGAGATTTAAGGCCTTAAAATGTGCTCCATGGTTTCTAACTTCGTTCCCTTTGTCTATTCATAATTCTTTTGGAATTTTGTGCAAATGATTCTATCACTGGCCCACTGCACCATATTTCTTTCTTTTATTTCTTCTTTCACCTATACTACAATAGCTAAAGGAACTCCACTCTTTGTGTGTAGGCCACCCTAACTAAACATTAAGTCTTCGGGATAAAATATTGTTAGTGTATGAAATTTAAGTTTCCTCTGAGTAAGATAATTGAACCAGACTCTAATATCATTTTAAATTTAACTCTTGAGAAGCACTAATTTATCTTCAAGAGACATGAAGATGTCATAGGCACTAACCTTCTTCTCAACCCAAAACCATGGTGCAACAGTTACCATCATCCACAAACAATAATCAAGATAAAAGAAGTCCACTTACTAAAATTATCATACATTCATTCAAGCTTCACCATTATCCATCCATGAAAATAAAGCAAACTTCACATCAGTAAGCCCCTAGGGAAAGTTGCTCAAATAGTGCTCCATAGTGAATTAGCGAAAATACAAGTAATCCAAGAGAAACGATATATCTGAAGTGTGCAATGACCAAATGAAGGTTACTACTACCCTATTTATACTATACAAACCAAGCACTTAGCCTCAATTAGGACTAAAATGCCTAAAAACATAAAATTCCATGATACATGGTGGAAAGGTCTTAAGATGGCCCCCAAAATAGCCTCAAAGATGAAAATACAATGAAAAATTCCCTCCAAAAGGTCACACATGTGAGTACAAAGGACTCAAAAGGGTGATGTCATTTACAAAGAACATGTATCTCCCCAAAAGGTGTAATGAATCTTGAAATGGGCATGTCTTCTCATCCAAGGGTCATGTCATATCAAGCCTAATATCATCATCCAAGCTGCCATGCCATGCATAAAGTACCACCTCAAGTTCATGTGTGTGACATCCCAATTCCAAGATGCAACATCCAAGATGTAAGAGATGATAGAGTGTCTTCAAAAGTGTATCAATTCATCATCAATCCCAATACTCATCACCAAGTGTCCAACATCAATCATCAAGTGGAATGTCCTCCCAAAACCATCTACAAAGTATGAGAGAATAATCACCAATGTTCTCCAAAGAACGATGACCATGTTTGAATCATCATGAAGCATAGGGTCAAGGAATTAAGTAAGGCCACCTAACATGCATACAAGAGTTAATGAAACATAAAAGGTGGACCATATTTAATGTCAAAGTCATGGAAGTATATCACATTAAATATATTCTACAAACTTCACACCAACTTAAACTTGAAGATTTAACTCCTAGTCTTGGACATATTGAATGATGTTCAACATCATTAAATGTAATTGTTGTGTGGTTGGATTTTGAGATATTTAGTTCAACTAAAATAGTTCATAATTTAGAGTTTAGTTGAGAGATTTTCTCAACTAAGTGATTGTGTGGTTAAGATAGAATTTCTATCTTCAATCAATAATTGAAGTTTTTTTTTTTTTGTAAATTTAGTAGTTCCTTACCATTTTCTATTTATAAAAAAGATAGAGCAAGTTGCAACATATAGACAGACCTCAACCTGCTCGGAGGAAACCAAGTCCGTTGGCCACCTTAGAGCATTAAATGCCATCCAAAATTGAAATTGTTTCTTTCGTCTACTCGCCGCTATGTCCATTTTACTATTTACAACAAAGTCTATTAGACAACATGAAAAATAAAATCTATCCGCAAAAATCATATTAACTTAGAGAATCATATGTTAACCATCTGAAGAGTCAATCAGTGCTGGGTCTTTTGCTGTAGAGCCCGGCATGTCAACTTGCTGCATCTGTTGAAGTTGCCTTTCGATTCTACCTATGCGAGTTGAGGCATGATACTGTGATACCCTTATATCCTGAATTTCTTTCTTGATTTCCTATAGTATTGAAACCACTACGAGACTGCCTTCACTTTCTTGTAAGCTTTGCAGAGCTTTAGCCAGAGCACATTTCAGATTCCAATATGTGTGGATGGATTGATGAAAGAGAGATAGTTGCCCTCTCATATTCCCGGGGTCAACAACAAAATCCATGTTTTCCTCCTGGGCCTCTATGTCTTCTTCCTTACTGTTACTTTCTCTCTCCCATCCTTGAATTACATTTCGAATCTGTGGAGGATTGTCAGTAGAGTAAACTTTGAAGAGATTATCCATTATCTCTTTCTTTGTCCTTCTGCCTCACTTACTAGGCTCAACCATGTTTTTCGAAAGCTTATGCATTCCTTGTCCTTGGGTTGTCGCTTAACTGATTTCCCTTTCACCATTGTTTTCCTCGGACTGAGGATCTCGAACTGCTGCTGGACTAAACCTACAAATTTGGTGAGAGGGACTATAGAAGGTGGAATATTAGAAAGAGAGAACCCAGGAAAATCAATGATTCGCCCCGCCATAATGGAGTAAGACATGAAGATATCCATGCATATCCTATTACAAATACATGTAATTAAACCAGTGTGACCAAGATCCTTGCTGGTTGGCAAAAGCAATTGACCAGGCTTATCATTACTACTAATCTCTCTATTTTCTATGTCACAGAGAGAATTTACCAGCTTGACATGGAAGAGAACTAAAGAAGGATAATGACGGATCCAATTTCTTAATTTACGGGCATGAAGGCCAGAGGTATAATGATAGACACCTTCCAGTTTATCATGGCGCTACATGCAGAAGGTTTCATACAAATGAGACAGGTTATCAAGGCTTCCATGACATACAGAGGTATGAAAAAGATGAGCCAAGAATCGTTGAATGAGCAAACGAAATACCATAATCCTACAGGGGGTTCTAAAACAGGGGTTAATGGCCTACTGCGAGATAAACAGGTTCCAGGAAAAATCATTGCCAAAGATTACATACAAATGCTTGTTATCAGAGTGATTATTTATTCTACCCTTCCCACAACAGCAATGGAGCATACCTTCTACCCTTCCTATACCCAGACATTTTCCATTGTTTTCACTATGCGAGGGTAAATTGACAAGGATAAGAACGAGATCCCTAACATACCATTGAACCTGAGGGCGTGACGGTTGCAGAGTTGGCCCAGCGTGACCTGCAGCTTTTCCTTTCGCTCCTCTACAAGATTTGTTGCCAGAAAGAATGTTCTACCCTCAAACTGTTTCCTTTCTTAACCTCCTCCGTTGTTGTTTCCCATGTCGCTTCGACATGATTAGTTGGCATACCTCTGTTATCATAATGAGCTAGCATGTGAAGGTACCATCCTCTTCTACTGCAGGTTTAATGAGTGAAGGCTAGATGCGGCACGCCATCACGTGCCTCCAGCTGCCAACCATTCTCCACCTGTCTAACCACATTTGCCACTTGGCACCCCGATTGGGGGTCAATAATTGATGTATTTATATATGTGTTTTAATGGAATGAAAAATAATTTTTTGGTGTCTAATTAGTTTCTTAAATTGGTATCAGAGCCAATGGCTCTCGGTTAACTCCCTTAAGGGAAGGCCCATGCATGTGTGAGACAAATGTATGTAAGGTATATCACTATCAATGCTTAGGTGTATTTCTAATAGTGAAAATAGATGATAATATCCTGAATTGAAGTGCTTCACACATTCATCAAAATCAAAATTGTCACCATTTTTTGTTGAAGGTTTGGATGAGGAGGACCGTATTTCTTCATGCGCAACTGTTGTGTGTTGAGCATATCATATTTCAACTGTAGGAAGACACAAATTAGTGTTCTTGTGAAGCCATGAACAAATTTTTAAAATGAGGCCGGATTTAAATGATGAGGATGTTGGACGTACTCAAGTTGAAACAAGGATACAATGCCAACGATGGTTGTTATTTCTTCTGTTGTTGTGCAGGAGCATGCTTGTTGAGCTCAGTTAATCAGGCATGTAATGGATTTGGATCAGGGGAAGTCTTTGGGTTATTGATTGATTTCCCAGAGATAGAAAAGGTTTTGGCCAATGATCCACTGCATTGCAGTGTGATTTCTAGTTTCCAAGACTTCAAAGTGTATTTTATAGAGCAATCGGTTACTTACTTGGAGCTCCAATTTGGATATGACAAGTCGGCTTGTTTAAAAATATATGTATTATTGAATTGTTTGAAGGCCATTAGAGAAACTATAGGAGGTAATATAGTTATATTATTAATAAAAATAATTTTTGTATTATAATTAGTTTGTAAAATTGGTAATGATGAACTTCCAAAATCAAATCAAGAGGCCATTTTGTAAAACTGACTCTAGATACATTCCATATCTAGATGTATTTCCTATACAACAAGTGAGTACAATAGTTGGCACCTGTGTATCTTGGTAGATGAAGCTCGTTGATACCATAGTTACCAAGTTTGAATTCGAATTCAGATTCGCTTCAAAAAAATTCAATTCGAGAAAAATTCGCCAGTATACTTTAAAAAAATTAATTATATGTTTCAAAATTTACCAAAACTACTTGTAATCTTAGTAAAGTGCTTATTGCTTTGGCATACCAAGCATATTGTTCCCTCTCTATGAGCTTTGAGGAATATAAATGACAAGCCATTAATATATTTTTAATGTTTTCCCAAGGGAGAAACCAGTTTTTGATCAATTCATCATCATCTTCGATGTCTCCCACCTATATAATCAATGTATGGTTAAACGAATCGAATTTTCAAGGACAATTCAACCGAATTGAACGAATTGATGAATATTCAATTTTTTTCGATCGATTTGGCCGAATTTGGTAGTTGTGGTTCATACAATGACTAGTAGTTCAGTTATTGCAAAAAAGTAATTTATTGTGTTTGAAGTTACTATTTTAAGAGGTCGAGTGGAAGTAAAACTCGATATGGATGGTTGCCTAGATAGTTTGACAGTTGTAGATCTAGGGAAGGATCCCTCATTTGTTGAATACATGGGAGTGGTCTTCTCGTGAGGTTATGCGACAACTTGGGACATTGTTTAGTAATTGACTTCGGGAGATCTGTGATTCAGGAGTTCGAGAGTGGAACTCGGGAATCCAGCTTGCCGACTACACCTTTACGAGGGTTATGAGGCAACTTGATGGAGTTGACTTTATGCATTTCAAAAATGTTTAAATAAGCTAATGAAGACTTTGCAGACATGAAGATCAAAGATCAGTGCTCGTTAAGGGATAGACTTGGAGATTTAACTCCTACTTGTCTTGTGCATATTGAATGATGTTTCTCATCATTAAATGTAATTGTTATGTAGCTGGATTTTGAGATATTTAGTTCAACTAAAATAGTTTATAGTTTAATGTTCAGTTAAGAGATTTGCTCAACTAAGTGACTGTGTGGTTAAGATATAATTTCTATCTTCAACCAATAATTGATGTATTTATATGTGTGTTTAGTAAAATGCAAAACAAGTTTTCGGTGTGCAATTAGTTTCATAACTCTCAATATCGTATACAACTTAGATTTAGTTATAGGAAGGTCATCAATTATCCCTACTAGGTGCTCTTAGTCCGAGGGAGACAAGCATATCCTAGAGAAATTCTTCAAACAATAGATGCAAGTGATAAGTAATATGTCGAATAGTAGACTTCATGAGAGGTGTCAGAGTGTTATACATAGGTTATGTAGTAAAAATGTCTAGAATCTTGTATAATATAAATACTTCTTATGTCATCTGATTACAAAATTCCCTTGAAATTATTTGGGATTCATTATTTTATACCATGAATAGAGTACATATTGATTCTATATCAATTGCCCCCAAATTTTAATTAGCAATAATATGAAAAAAAAGATAAATTCTCAAAGTCAACTAACAGGTAAAGCTCAACCATGACCAACTTTATGTAATTTCCTAGAATGTGGGGCAACCATCAACATATGAATGTCGAGTATTGCCATTTTGTATAAGTAGTTGATCTTCACATCTGATATCTTTTAAGTTTCGGTCGCTATCATTTATATAGTGGAGCGAACGGGGATGCTTAAAATTTGAAGTCGCACTTTACTATCATATTGCTTCCTTGGATTTAGCAATTGCATCACTTCGGCTACAAGCACACCAATTAATATGTTAAAATCAAATTAAAAACTACAAGATATATATAATGGTTACACATTAAATATAATAATAATAATAAAATATTTGCAATTAATTTCATTAAAAAAAAAAAAAATACATGTTATCAATTTCATAAACATTAAATTTTTAAATTATAAGATCTCCCATTTTAATGTAATTGTATTTGGAATAATTTAAGATAATAATTAAAAAAATAAACTTGTGTCAAGGTTATTGCAAATAACGTAATGATCGTGTGTTTTATTTATTATTGCACAACAATCATACAATTTGTAATTTATATTATAAAAAAATGAATATGATTTTTGCAAATGTTGAATGATTTCAATAAATAACTTGATAATTGAACTAAATCCTTTAAGTTCATTCTCTCGAGGCATTCTTAGGTTGTTGTCACAGCAACAATGTATATGTTTTTTGAGAAAGGAAAGGTAAAAACATTTACCACGTGATTGGAGTTTCTAGCATGTAGACACATGCTTTCTCCAATATATGGAAAATTGGAAACTTGTCAGACGGAAGATAGGGGTATTTATTTAAAAAACAAAAGAACAAACTTGATACACGGTAGAAATAGAAGAGTCATATCAAAAGGTTAAAAAATTAATATATGTCATGATAATATACATGAAAATGTTCGCCAAATCAACCAAAGATAGGGGTATTTATTTAAAAAATCAAAAGAACAAACATGATATATGGTAGAAATAGAAGAGTTATATCAAAAGCTTAAAAAATTAATATATGTCATGATAATATACAAGAAAATATTGGCCAAATCAACCACTGGCCATAACTAATATGTTCAAAGGTTATTTTATTTTCTCCCTATTTGGCTAGTTATAAGCTCTATATAAGTTCAATTTACACATACACTATTGGCAAATTTTTATTTGAGATATGTGTAAAAACATAGATCTAATCTCACTTTGGTTTAACTAGACAATGAAGTTGTACACTAAAGATAACAAAATATAAATAAATAAACTAAACCTCCAAGACCAAAGACAACAAAATATAAATAAATAAACTAAACCTCCAAGACCATTAATCTCACCTAACATGGCTTGATTTATATTAATGAAGTATTAAGGTATGAAACTTCACTCATAATTTTTTAACCACGTCAAATACCAATCCCTCTGAAGTAGCATCCTAATGAGCTTCAATAAAAAACAATTAATATGGCAAGAAACTACACATTTATATTTTATCATCCTATAGTTTTAGGGATTGAAGTCCCTCCATTTTAAAACAGGTGATTTCAAATGGAAGCTTGACAATCAATTGAACTAAAATAGACCCTAAATTTAATATGATGAATATTGTTTAATAAATATTTATTTATCAAAGTTCTCCAAGAATCACTCAAACACAAAGGTGACTTGTAAATCATTAACTAGTCACAATAGAACCACAAATATTTTGTAAAGAAATAACCACCAAACAGAATGTGCAATATTGAATCTTCTAACCAAGACAACCACTAGAAGAATGAGCGCCTTGCGATAGTGAAACAAGCCAAAATACCAAAAGAAAAAGCACCTTGTGATAACAAAACAAAAGGGAACCAACAACCCATAGAACACCCAATAGTTGTGCACAAAGAAAATGTGTTTCACTGAAGAACAAAGCCAATCCCACAAGCAAAACTAATGAGATGAAGTCACCAGTAGTGCATGAATAGTAAACGGATCAGACGCTGGCTCACCACCCCACCCCTTGCTATAGTAATCAAACAACAAACAACAACTCAAATGCCTTAAGTAACAATAGGTTCAATGGCTAACATGAAAGCAAGAGACAAACCCAAACGACAAATAAGAGGAGCAAAGCAAGCTCACCTTGCTAGATCACCCTCAACTCGCACAAAGAAATAGAATGGAAGACAACGATTCACATTAAAACCAACTCCTAGAGCACCAACACCTGCTTACAATGCCACAACCCTCTAGGTAAGCCAAAGCAAAAATGACAACAACAAAAACACACAAAGGTCACTATATTAAATTCCAACTCATACAAAGAAACACAAAGGTGAATGATGCCTCACATCCAAACCCTTTTCTACAATGTCATAGTGCCTTAGTAAGCGATACCAAAACAACATCAACAACATAAAGGCGAAGGGCTCCCAAAGTAAACACTTGCTATCATAGTGAATGTCAACCTATGCAAAGAAACACAAAGATGAATAACAACTCACACCAAAACCAATTCCTAAAGCACCAACTCACATGTACAATGCCACAACCCTTCTAGTACACTAATGGTAAATGGACTAAATAGACTATAGGCCTCACAGCAAATCTATCACTTGGCTGAATACAACAACAAAAATTTAGAACACAAAGGGCTCTTGTGGTAAAGAAGGGCCACTATAGTAAACGCCATGGTAAATGCTAGTTATTAGAATTACAAGTGTTATAGGAGCTCTAATTCAGATTGACACAAGCCCAATGGCACACTGTTGGTGTAGATCCCCAAGCCTAGAACCACCTTCCCACAAGCTAATCAACAACAAACACGTGAATCAACAACAAACACATGAAGTTGTAAAGCATTAATAAAACCATATATTTTTTAGATAACTAAGAAAAGTGTAGTTTTAAAAGATAATAAGCCATAGTATGAAGTCGAATAGTAAGTTGGAGGTGTTCATATAGTAACATAATAATAATGTCAGATATTTGTCAAATGTGTTAGCTCTAGTAGTTGAGTGTTGTGAATTACATGTAGTTAAAGTCCCCATCTTAGTTGCCTTTGTAAGTCCCCATGTTAGTTGCCTATGTAAAAAATATTGAGCTTAATCGATGTCTTTATTGGGTTAGGTTGCCAAAATAATAGATGTTTTTGATAGTTCATGCATTAGAAGATAGGTTATACTTTCACTCATGGCATCTTCACTTTGGAGAACTTGTGAAATAACACTTCTATTTGTGGAATACTGAACAATTCCCCTTGGCTATTTATGGTAGATGTTACGATTCTTTCTTTTCTGCAAAAACATCAAATCATCAAATTATTGTTCCTAGAACAATCTGTTAGACAACGATCTCTTATGCGAATGTAAATCTCTCAGAACAACGTTGTCACTTCTCATGGATGCTATGGTCTGGCCCTGTCACTATTATGGATAGGGATGAATAAATATGGATAGGGCTCTGAAGTATGTTGAATTTTTTATTTCAATTCAGTGGCTTCAACAATGGACAACAATTATTCTTAGATCAAACAGCGGCGGATTCATAACTTCTCTCGCTTAGACTCAGATACAGCAGCTCTTTTAAGCAACAGACAACTCCTCTCTTCAACCGGCTATGGCAGCTTCAGATTTTAACGAAATGGTGGCTCTGACAGTTCTTTTAACTTTCATGATTCATTATCTTTTTTAACCTTTAAAGCCTAAAACCTAGAAAGATCGCCTCTTAATTTTTTTCTCCTATGCAAGAAGAGAATGAACAGATGCCTAGGGACTGTTTCTTCTAACATCCTCCCAGATTAGTGGAGGAACAGCCTCTGCCATTTGCAAATTGGACCTTAATAGAATAGATGAATGATGCTCAAAATGAAATGGAGGAGCTTATCACAAGTGAAAACATGTCAGCTGGCCGTGTATATGTATCTTCTTGCATGCAAGATTAAGGCCTTAAGGGGACAGCAACTGCAATGTGACAAACAAATACGGAAGCTCTTCAGCTGTAAACTGTTCTAGTGAAGATTCTTTGACTAATTTTGCTTATGTAGCTGCAACTTCGGGAGATTCTCTGAGGAAAATATGTAACTCTTGTTTGTGTTAAAGAAATTTGAAATTACCAGAAAAATTAAAGGCACGGAAAAACAAAATTGTATAGAGACCACTGTACAAAACCTGTTGCCTTTCTTTTGTGAGATCAAAAACCTGCAAGCATATGATTGGGATGGAAAAACAAAAAGGATAGTATAGTTGTTTAAATGCAGCTAAGCAAAATATTTCGTAGAGTTGTATGGAGGTTTTTTCAATACTCTACGTCTCTGGATTTGAACTTCCTCTTGTAACCTCTGACAAAGAAACAACATGTTCTTGACTATTGAGTACCACTCAAGCTGTATTAAAACAACTCTCAAAACAAATATCATCTAGTAAATCATAGATATTTATTACTATTTCAGGTTTTTGAATATTGATTTTAACATATGGTAATAGCATGCTCAAATCGAGCAACTCTTGCAGAAAAAGGAAGACTCAAGTCAAAACATAAATGCATATCACTCTGTATTTTGCATTTAGCTCAAAAGCATACTCACAAAAATACTAATATTAAGGTTAATAATAATAATAATTTAATTTAAGCCCACAGCAAATCAAATCATTGTATGAAACTCTTTGTGGACCAGGGACATCTCTGTTAAGATATTTAACTACTTAATCTACAGAGATATACATATCCTAGCCCTCCAAATTCGAATCTGTTACTGCCCATGAAGAAACTATTATTGTATATTTAATATTGTCACTAACAACTAAAACAAACTCAAATAGAAATAATATGGGAGAGAAGACTTTCTAAAGCATATCAAAATTATACACTGGGTCATATCCTGTGTAATGAGGCCAGAAGATTTTCTAAAGCATATCAAAATTATACACTGGGTCATATCCTGTGTAATCACGCCTCTAAAGAATGAGACATGAAAAACACTAAGTCAGAACCCCACAAGAAATATTGGCTATTTTTTAACAAATTCGTAAATCTATACAATAATGTGTGAAAAATCAGATTGATTTTATCTTCACTACCAAACAAGCTAGCTGCTAGCCTAGTCCTCTGTATATTAGGTTCATACACATTAGATACCTTAAACTTGTGGCCATCCAACCCTGAAAATAAGACCAACTCTTCAGAAGTAACAAGACAAATGACATAAAATATAAAAAGAAATTATCATACAAAAGATTCACAATTGGGCAATCCATACAGCAAGCCCCAATTTTCTATCTAATCAAGATTAGACACCATTCTCCATAACAAAGAACAACAATAGATCTCTCAACAATTTAGAGCTAAAAATAACTCACTTCCATATAACATTCTATCATAATTCAGTTTGAATGCTTTTCACTTGTAATGGTTTCCAGTGCAGAAAGAAGCACAAGCCTGAATAGAACGTTGCACAATTCTAAAGGAATAGAAATAACTCTTTTACATAATGGGATTTCTGACCTCAAGCAAAAATTCTTAAAAATTAAATGATCATTCATATTTTACAATCCACAATTACTACAGCTGTTTTATATACTAATCAGCAAAGCCCCTGAATACTTTAGCATCAAACTTCTAATTTCATAAGGCACTACCCTTAATCAGTGGGAGCAAGTAACAAATCCAGGGGTTCATTGTGGTCTAAGAAACCATATTTTAGGGACTATTCAACATTATATGGATACCTAAATGGCCTGCAAGAGTCCTTTAAAAGACAGAGAAGGGGTTGAAAGTACAAGGAGATCTCTCATACATAAGGAAAATAGCAAGAAAACAAAAATTGTACAGGGCATACCGAAAAGCTGGGTCACACACATCTGGTCTGCATGTGCGTGTTTTTAACTTGAAAAGGTACATTTTTTTTAGAATTTGTACAGTAAATTGTAGCCGTACAATATTAGTCTTTACGTCTTTACTATTTCCAAAGACCAAAATTATATACTTGAAGAGTACAAGGACTATTGATGCCTCATCAATCTGATTTACGTAAAAACTAAAAATTCGCATCTGAAATGGGAATTCAACACCCAACATTTTGCCAACAATGTAAACAAACCACTAGAACTACAACACAGTTCATAGGGTCAAGCATGAGTTATGGCAAAATTTTAAATAATGATCCTTGCACTTATAGCTGTAGACATAACACAAATAATTTCTTGCCAACTTTGGTCAGGGAGCTTTCTTCATGGATATGAATATTCACAACATGAGTGGATAATAAATAAACCAAACATATATATGCAATCCACTTAATAAGGTGCTACACAAGTATCTAATTTACATGTTGACAATAATTACAAGTAAATAATACACACTAATAGAAACTTGTTTGACCAACTAAAAGTAAACAAAACCAATCTTGCTAGTCTAAGAATAATGGCAAGATCAGAATCCTTCACTACTACAATTTTCACAAACTAAATGTAGAAGAAATTTGATCATCTAATGCAGGTGCATTATTCATGGTTACATTTGTATTGCCAAGCATACTAGATATGCTCCGTCTTAATGTCCTAAAAGCCGCTGTATTTGCCTCCAAATCATCATGAAGATTTTTCAATATCATTACCACATCTCTCATAGTCGGCCGTTCCTGGGGTGATTCTTTTGAACAAAGCAAAGCAATATGTAACAAAGAAAGTAGGCATTTGTATGCACTACTTTCTTCAAAATCATCTGCAGCCACCTCTCTAAGAAGACATTTGTCAATTACCTCCTTCACTCTATTTGGAAATGCCAAGTTCACCCATTTGTGTAAATTTAGGTCTCCAACAAACATGTCATGGGTTGGTTGCTTTCTAGAAAGCATTTCCAATAATAGAATACCATAGCTATAAACATCTCCTTTGGTGGAAACTGTTTCACCCAATCCATACTCTGCACTAAAGGAAATATTCATCAATTTTTCCTCCACTTATTCATACAAATTTGTTAATGAAAAACAAAAGTGAAAGTAATATTTTAAAAAATTCATACCTGGGGCAATGTAGCCCACCGATCCTTTTAAAGCAAGCGTTGAAGTAACTGAATTAATGGAGCTTTCACCAATTAATCGTGCAATACCAAAATCAGTTACATGGGCTAACATATCTTCATCCAAAAGCACATTACTGGGCTTTATATCACAATGCACAACTTGCACAGAAGAATCATGATGAAGATATTCTATTGCATGGGCCACATTTATGGCAATGCCTAACCTTTTTTGCAATCCCAATTCACACACATCCTCATCATTGTTGTCCTGTCTATTAGGATACAAATGATTCTCTAAGCTTCCATTAGACATAAATTGGAATACTAAACCTTTGAAATGGAGGTTGCAGCATGAGGTTATGATTCTCACCAAATTCCTATGTCGAACCTTTTGCAAGGCGCTGCATTCTGCCTTAAAACTCTTTGTTGCTTGGTCATTTTGTAACTGGAAAACCTTCACAGCAACAAGTGTGCCATTGCTCAAAATTCCTTTATAAACTAATCCAAAGCTACCTTTTCCCAACAAGTTGTCTTCTGCGAATCCATTAGTTGCTATGTGTAGCTCTTGATATGAGATCTTTTGGTACTCTAACCTTTGGAAAATAGCTTGTGAGAGATCAAAATTTTGCATATGCATATTCCCTTTCCAAATGAATCCCAAAAGTAGACAACATAGTATAAAAGCAAAGACTCCAATCAATGGAAATAGTACTTTTTTCACAAATGAAAAATGACCTCTTGTTGTTGGACATGCAGGTAAATTGAAAACTTGTGGTCCACAAAGGCCATTATTTCCAATTAAAGACATGACAATTGTTGGATTAGCAAGAAAACCTCCTTTTGGAATTTCCCCTGTGAGATTATTGAAAGACAAATTCAAGTATTGAAGCATTTTCAACTTCTTGAGAGTAATTGGTATTGTACCTGATAAGGAGTTGGAAGAGAGATCCAGTTTCATAAGACTTTGTAAATTGCCAAGTGAATCTGGAATAGAGCCTTGGAAAGCATTTTGAGATAAATTCAGTGATTGCAATTCACTACAACTTCCAAGTGTAGTTGGAATAACCCCAGTCAATTGATTGGCAGAAATGTCTATAGCTTGAGCCATTGCAATTTTACCAATCTCCATGGGCAAGTAGCCTTCTAATAAATTCCATGACATATTCAAATAGAATTGTAGATTAGGAAGTTCAGCAACTTCTCGTGGTATGCTTCCAGTGAGTATATTGTGAGACAAATCGAGCAGTTCCAAATATATACAAGTTCCCAAGTTGGCAGGTATGCTTCCAGATAACTGGTTGTGATGAAGGAAAAGTCTTCTTAGTTGTTTAAGATGTGCAAAGGATTTGGGAATCATTCCAGAGAGTAAGTTTCCACTCATGTCCAAGAGACCTAGATGTGGTAATTGTTCAAAGTCAATGGGTATGATACCTTCTAATCTATTGTTACTTAAATACAATCTTTCTAAATTTTCAAGGTGCCCTAATGGTGGAATGCTGCCATTTAAAAGATTTCCATTTAAATCTAGAAAGGATAAGCTACTAAGATTGCTGATATGTGGAGGGATATTTCCTTCTATTTTGTTGCTTGCTAATGACAAGTAAGACAAATTGGTAGAAAGTCTACCTATGGAAGGAGGTAAAACACCTTTGAATTTATTGTGGCTCAATTCTAGTTGTTTCAGGTGAGAACAATTTGTAAGAGCTATAAGAAAGGGCATGGTTGTAGTGCTGCCAGTGTCAAGCTGATTAGAGTGTAAGTATAGTTGTTCAAGTAGGGATAGCTTGCCCAACTCTACCGGCACACTCCCAATCAACTTGTTACTGTTTAAACATAGCTCTCTAAGTTTGGAACAATTTCCAATAGAATTTGGTATGTTTCCACTAAGTTGATTTCCCCATAAATATAGTTCATTCAAATCAGGGATGTTTGACAAACAACTAGGAATGGTACCTGACAATTCATTTTCATCTAGATAAAGCTTTTGCAAACTAGTGAGCAAACCCAATTCTGGTGGAATGTTGCCAGTGAGTTTGTTCCTGCTAATTTCCAGGTCAACCAAAGTGGAGATATTTGACAAAGAACTGGGAATGCTGCCTGACAAGTCATTGTCATAGAGGTACAGCACTTGCAAATTGGTGAGAAGTCCTAACTCTTGTGGAATGCTGCCAGTAAGCTTGTTTGTAGAAATCAGTAAGTCAGTCAAATATGAAATATTTGACAAGGAATTCGGAATGCTCCCTGATAATTCATTTTCATTGAGGTACAGCATTTGTAGACTGGTTAGCAAGCCCAACTCTGGTGGAATGACACCGATGAGATTGTTTTGATGGAGCAATAGTGTTTGTAGATTGGTCAACAAACCCAATTGTTGTGGAATGACTCCGATGAGATTGTTTGATTCGATACTTAGAAGAGTCAATGCTGAAAGGTTTCCTAAGGAAGAGGGAATGGTACCTGTGAGGCTGTTCGCTCCCAAGTAAAGCTCTTGCAAATGTGTGAGAAAACCCAGCTCCCGGGGGATATTTCCAGTCAAATTGTTGAAGGAGAGTGCCAGTGAAACAAAATGTCTGCAAGTGCTGAGCTGACTTGGGATATTTCCCTCCAGTTGATTGCGAGCCAACCACAGCTCCCTCAGACGAAAGAGACGTCCCAATTGAGTTGGGATATGACCATGAAGCACATTATCTGAAAGATCGAGTATGCGGAGAAAGGATAAATTACCTAGGAAAGGAGAAATAGAGCCGCCCAGATCCATGAAAGTGAGATTGAGGGCTACAACCCTGTTGTGTTGTGGATGGCGGCGGCTGCACGTAACGCCAGTCCAATTGCACAATGGGTTGGCTGAGATCCAATTGGCCATGGAATGATTTGGGTCGTTGGTGATGAGCTTCTTGAATGCCAACAATGGCCGCCTGTCATCACGAAATGAGTGAGAGGAAGAGGAGAACAAAATGGAAAGGAGAAACAGCACACGAAAAGCAAAACAGAGAGATGTCATTGTGGTTAAATGGAGCTGGAACTGTAAAGGAGAGGAGAATTGGAGGGTTATGAACTTTCTCAACACTATTTAAACGCAGAGAGACGGGAGGGGAACAGCAATAGAAGATAGAGGAGCAGAAGAGAATTGTCTTGACATCCATGTGGGTTCTCACAACTATTTATAAATGGAAAGAGAGAGTCCTGTGTGTTGTGCTGGCAAAAAAATCCGTTTCTCCATGGTGGAAACGGGGTAGAGATGGGATGGGGTAATTCCACAGGCTGTGAAGAAGATGTAGTTATTCGTTCATTCGCCGTGGTCTACACGCAGAGTAGACCACATTGTTTCTGGACAATCTCAATATATGAATGCCAGAATTGTCCAGAATGTTCAGAATGCCTTGAATCAAAGCTGTGTGAAACTCACAACTATTTATAAATGGAAAGAGAGAGTGCTGTGTGTTGTGCTGGCAAAAAAAACCGTTTCTCCATGGTGGAAACGGGGTAGAGATGGAATGGGGTAATTCCACAGGCTGTGAAGAAGATGTAGTTATTCGTTCATTCGCCGTGGTATACACGCAGAGTAGACCACATTGTTTCTGGACAATCTCAATATATGAATGCCAGAATTGTCCAGAATGTTCAGAATGCCTTGAATCAAAGCTGTGTGAAACTTTGATACACAATTCTATGCCTTGCCGGACTCGATACACTAGTACAATCAAATGTCAAAATATAGCAAAACTCCAGTTCATGAATTTGTTGACGAAAATGTCAAATCCCACCCAACAAAAATAGAAAAACGCAGGACGATGAAGAAAATCAACAAGATTTCAACCTCAAAACTTTCTAGGACCCTTCCCCAAGCTGAAATTTCAACTTTTCTGCAACTTCTTGTATACGTTTCCATGCAGTCCTTATCTTATCGTATTCAATGCTCAGACACAATCAAATGTCAAAATATATCACAAAACATGTAATTTCTTGCTTGACCAGACAGAGGATGATGAAGATAGAAAGTCAACAACATTTCAAGCTTATAACTTTCCAGAAGGCCTCTCCTTTCAAATCATCCCGCTTAACCTTTGGAAGTAAAGATATTTTTTTTCATTTCCCCACGCTGTTTCGTTCTAGCGTCGGACATCTACCACTCCACTCTACTATCAGTGTTAATCCCGGGTTAACTGCGCTACATAGTCTCGTATTCGCCTGAAATGGGTTAATTCTATCGGTTCAATTTTACTGGGATTAATTCTATCTGGTCAATTTTATGCGGTAGTCTAAAAAACTTACCGAATAATGCTATCATTATTAATTCATAAGTGAATGGTGACAGTAACTTTCATACTCATATCTCATGTGCCACCCAGTTTCATACTCATATGAGGGCAATTCCACTACCACTATTAACCCCACCAAATTTTATACAAACTAGCATACAATAGAACACCGAATAGTTGCAGTATTTAAATATTAGAGGAATATTTTATTTTATTTTGGAGAGAACTGATTTTTTTTCAAACTCATATCCGGTCAATTCCACTACCACTGTTAATCCCCACCAAATTTTATACAAACTAGCATACAATGGAACTCAGAATAGTTGCAGTATTTAAATATTAGAGGATTTTTTTAGAGACAGAAATGAAATTTTTAAATGGCTTTTAGTACGGAAGAATGTTGTTAATCTAGGTTGTTATTGATGTCATATGATGATGAAGAAGTGTCACTCATGTAGGGTATATGCTAAAGAATACATAATGAACCTTGCATAAAGTGTCGGTGATGTCACTCATGAAGGACTAGATGATGATGGAAGTATACATAATGAACCTTGCATAAAATATTTTCAAATCAAGACATAGATGAACAAACTATACGCTGAACATTTTATAACACTTAACTGTGAATGAATTACATGTCGTCTCCACCAAAACATTAATCGGCTTAAGGTCCGTTTAAATGTTGGCTCAAACTACGACAAGCATTCACTATATATCCACGACATAAAATTAATCCAAAAGCATCTGAAATCGGGATAGGTTCGATAAATGTAGAAGAACAGTTCACATCTCGTGAACTCGGAAAAAGAAAAAAAAAACATTGACATCCTCGGGGAATATACGATTGCATTTATTTCTGGATAATATGCGATGGTGAATCCAATAGCACTCATGAAATAGTAAGATAAGAGCCTGCGACAAACATTTGTTCTGAACCTGAGAACAATTTCGACCTGAGGAAAAACAAATCTGACACCTATAGCATCTATAGCAGAATTCCCATGCGGACCTAAGATAAGAAGGGTCATGTAGGGTATTTCGGGCTTGATCTGGAAACCACCGAAGTTTCTTCTACATAGTTTTCGCTCTAAAATAATTTTGAAAGCTTAACTTTGAATAAGGCGTGACTTAGCCTCCTAGACTCTGATTTGTGGACAGTTTAGCAACTCGAATTGCAGCCTTGTGGATGAGTGACCAAACCTATGGACAAAAGCCTCTAACTGCGTTTTTAGCTCAAACATATATTCTTAGGAATAGTGGTATTCGGATCTAATGCAGCTTACCTCAGATTATTGGAGCAGACTTTGTGTGGCTCGAACACCTACAAGCAACATTTCTCGGACCTTTTTGTGATTACCCTCTAATTTGATGCTTTTGTGACTCGAACCTACAACAATACCTTCAGAATTTTGGATCTATTGGTTCAGAATTCAGTAGCTCAGATTTGCGACAAGGCATCCAAAGTTGTGAAGAAAAGCTCAAGTAAAGTCAAGGATAAGTCAAGCACAAGAAGTCAAGTACAGTGAAGACAAGCACAAGTTATTTTGGAGCTGATTGAACATCTAAAAAGTTGAACAGTGAAGAATTTTGTTGAAGACATTCAAGTAAGTACTATTCTCATTCTCCATCAAAAGAAGATAAGAGGGATTGGTGTCCTTGGGGTAGGAGCCCCTAAACACAAGGTTGGTGCCTTGGAAAAGATAGGATCGAAGCCCTAGAGGTCGGAGCCTCATCAAAGCCCAAGTTGGTGCTTGGCAACAGGTTGATGCCTAATTCATTGAAGGGTTGGTGCCCTCATACATCTATTGTACTCGATTATTTGAAAAAGGATTGAAGTTCTTATTAATCCTTAATAATAATATTATTATACACCTCTTTTTCTTTAATTGTGAAGAATCTAACTGGCAAAAATTAACAATTGAAAAGAAATATTGATTCACCCCCCTCTCAGTATTTCCAACAATTGGTATCAGAGCCAACTTCTTCATTATCAACGTAACAATTGGAAGAAGGATTCTTAGGCACAATGAAGAACATAGAAGCAACAGGGAAGCTACCCATCTTTGATGGAACAAATTTTGGTTTTTGGAAAAAGAAGATGTCCTACTATCTAATGTCTCTTGGTCCTGAAGTATGGTACTCTATTTTGGATGGGTACAAAGCTCCCTCCGGTCTTCCAACTGATCCAGAAGAAAGAAAAGCCTACATTTCTAATGCCAAAGCTTTAAATTCCATCACTAGTGGAATTACCAATTCCAAATTCACGAAAGTCATGAATTGTGACTCAGCCAAAGAAGTATGGGATAAGCTGGTTTCCCTGTATGATGGGGACTCCAAAGTTAAGAAGGAAAAGCTTTAAACCTATAGAAGACAATTCGAGAGTCTGAAAATGGACGATGAAGAAGATATTGCATCATACTTCCTCTGAGTTGCTGAAGTGGTTAACTCTCTTAAAGGGCTAGAAGAAAATATTGAAGAAAGCACTATTGTTCAAAAAATCCTGAGATCACTTCCTAACAGATTTGACTCCAAAGTAAGTGCCATAGAAGAAATTAAGGACCTAGATACTCTCAAGATGGATGAACTTCGTGGAATTCTCAATGCCTATGAGATGAGGAAAGGAAGTCCAAATTTCAAAGAAGTAGCATTCAAAGCCTCAAAATCAACAAAAAAAGGAAAAGGATGGAATTGCAACAACGATGAATTTGATGCTGAAACCGAATTAGCTCAATTTGTACGAAGACTTAAGAAGGGATCTAAGCTAAAAGGTAAGTACCCTCTTATTTGTTTCAAATGTGGAAGAATAGGTCATTACGCTACAAAATGTCCTCATAAACATGATAGTGATGATGAAGAGGACTCTAAAAGGATGATGTACAAAAAGAAAGGGTTTAATAAAAAAAACTTCTTCTCCAAACAAGATGAGTCTGATGAAGATGAATTTGTAGTCATCAAAAGGAAATCAACTAGAAATATGTGTCATCACAAAGAAAGTGATGATGAATCAGATGAGGAAAGTAATTATGTTGGAAGCAAAGAAATGTTATTCATGGCATTTACAAATGATGATGATTCAGAACTGGAAGATGAAGGAAACATGGATAGATTACTAATAAGTGCCATTGAAGAAAATGAGAATCTATGAAAGAAGATAATTTCTCTCAAAGTAGAAAAAGAGGAAGCAAAAAGAAGGGAAGACTTCTTGAACAATAAGCTAAAAGAGAAGGATGATATCTATGAAAAACATGAAGCCGAAATAATATCTCTAAGAAAGGAATTGGAGCAAGTCAAAAGGAGTTGGCAAAGCTCTCAAGCACTTGATAACATTCTTAATATTAAAAAACCTCAACATGACAAATCTGGAATTGGTCTCAAAGGAGAATCATCAAGTACAAAGAATAATGCAAGGAGTTATGCCAACATACTCTCTTGCCATCCAAAAGAAGAAAACTCATCTCGTCAGGAACAAAGGCCCATCTCAAAACCAAGAATTGAAGAAAGAGCAACTTTTAAGGAAGAATGTTGATTCAAGCTATGGCTATTACAACATGTACCAAACTATTTTTCTTGGGTATTGTTACTATTGTAAAAACTTTGGGCATCAAGCTAATCATTGCAAGGCTCATAAGAATGAAGCACCAAGATTGAAAGATCAAACAAACAAACCATGTGGTCATAAAGAGCAAGGACATATAAAAACTCACAATTCCTTTGATCCTTTGGCTAAGTTTGATCCATCTTGCTCATTATGTGATAATTATGATCATAATGAACAAAATTTCCCTCTCAAAGGAGAAGAAGCTAAAAACGTAAATCTCAAAACAGATAAATGTGGCCTAGCTCTATGTGCTCATAGTGAAGAAAATCATCGGTTCGTGGATAGTGGATGCTCAAGACATATGACAGGTGACCAAAAGAAGTTTGTCTCATTAGACAAGAAAAATGGAAATGTTCCTTTGGAAGTGGATTGGCTAAAATCACTAGAAAAGGAACTGCTACCCTTGTCAATGGACAAGGAAAGGCTCAAAATACCTTGCTAGTAGAAGGGCTCAAACACAATCTCTTTAGTGTTAGCCAAATTTGCGACCAAGGACATAATGTTGTCTTTAATACTAAACATTGTGAAATAAGAGAATCATCCTCAGGAGAACTTGTGGCAAAAGGAGTAAGAACACCATATAATGTCTACATTCTCAGTAAAATACAAGGAGATAAATGTTACTTAAGCCAAACAGATGAAAGTTGGTTATGGCATAAGCGATTGGGGCATACAAGTTTTGATAACCTGGTCAACATCAGCAAAATTAATGCAATAAGGGACATTCCAAAAATGTTCAAGCCAAATCGAGTTGTATGTGGCCCATGCCAACATGGAAAGCAAACCAGAACTAGCCACAAAACTAAGGAGTTCTCAACATCAAAACCCCTAGAAATCATTCATGCATATTTATGTGGGCCAACTAGAACTCCAGCTCTTCAAGGTAAAAGGTACTTTGCTCTATTTTTTGATGACTATACTAGAATGATGTGGGTATATTTCATAAAATATAAATCCGAAGCATTTGAATGTTTTAAGAATCTTAAAGCTCTCATTGAAAATGAGAAAGACTCTAAGATTAAATGTCTTAGAACGGATAGAGGAGGAGAATTCCCCTCAAAAGAATTTGATGAATTATGTAAAAAGCATGGAATCAAAAGAGAATTCTCTGTTGTTAGGACACCCAAGAAAAATTGAGTAGTTGAAAGAAGGAATCGAACCATTCAAGAAATGGCAAGGACAATGCTGCTAGTAGCTGATTTGCAACCAAAATTTTGGAGAGAAACAATTGGGACGACAGTTTATACTTTAAATCGAACTCAACTAAGACCAAATAATGAAAAAACTCCTTATGAATTATGGATAGGAAGACCTGCTTCAGTAAAATATTTCAGGATTTTTGGAAGCAAATGCTTCATAAAAATAAATGATGACTCACCAGGAAAATTTGATTCTAGGGTTGACGAAAGAATATTTCTTAATACTCCACAAGAAGCAAAGCTTACAAATGTTACAACAATCGTTTACGGAGAATAGTGGAAAGCATTGATGTAAAGATTGATGAAGGCCTTCCAGAAAAGAGAATTGAAGATCATGAAGTTGAGACTTTCCTTGAAGAAAGTGAAGAAGAAGAACCTGAAAAAGAAGAGGAGAATGGAGAACCTCAAAGTGAACCTTCACAAACTCCTTCTAAGATCAAATTTATTCAAAAACATCATCCGGAAGAACAGGGTATTGGGAATATAGATGAAGGAATTAAAACTCGAAGAAGGATGACAAACACTCCAAGAAAAGATGATGTTGCTCTATTATCTTTAATAGAACCTGAAATTTTTTCTCAAGCAAGTAAATATCCTCATTGGATAAAGGCAATGGAAGAAGAAATGTCTCAAATCGAAAAGAATGAGACTTGGGAGCTGGTACCTCGCCCAAAAGATAAAAATATCATTGGAACAAAATGGGTATTCAAAAACAAGATGAATGAGGATGGACAAATCATCATAAATAAAGCCAGACTTGTCTGCAAAGGATACTCGCAAATTGAAGGAATTGACTTCGAAGAAACCTTCGCACCAGTGACTTGATTGGAAGCCATAAGAATGTTTCTGGCATTTGCTTGCTCAAAAGGATTCAAGGTTTATCAAATGGATGTAAAATCAACATTCTTGAATGGAGATCTCAAGGAAGAAGTTTATATGGAGCAACAAGAAGGATTTCATCTTGCTGAAGGAAAATACTTTGTATGAAAACTGAAAAAGGCCTTGTATGGATTAAAACAAGCCCCTAGAACATGGTATGCAAAGTTGGATCACTATCTGCAACAAGAAGGTTTCAAAAAGGGAGTAGCAAACAACAATCTCTACATGAAGATGGATGAGGAAAAACTTTTGATTAGTCTTGTATACATTGATGATCTAATCTTTGCTAGCAATGATGATAAGATGATGAATTTTCTCTAAATATGTCCAAAAGGTTTGAAATGTCAATGATTGGTGAGCTATCTTATTTTCTTGGGCTACAAATATCTCAAACCTCTGCAGGCATGTTTATATCTCAAGCAAAATATCTTAAAGACATGCTCAAAAGATATGGGATGGAAGATTGTGCACCTATGAGCACACTGATGACCACAGATTGTAAATTAAGTAAAGATGATGATACCCCTCTTATAGATGTGACTCTTTACAGGTCAATAATTGGAGCTCTCCTATACTTAACTGCTACAAGACCAGATATTATGCAAGCAGTAGGAATGGTAGCAAGATTTCAGTGAAATCCTAAAAAATCCCATCTAGCAGCAGTGAAGAGAATTCTAAGATATCTAAACGGAACAACTGATATGGGTCTTTGGTATCCTAAGAGTTCAACTCTTATTGTGACAGCTTACTCTGATGCTGATTGGGCCGGAAGCGTGGGTGATCGAAAATGTACCAGTGGAAATGCGTCCTTTATGGGAGATTGTCTTGTATCATGGTTGAGCAAAAAGCAATCATCTATATCTCTTTCTACAGCTGAATTCGAATACATAGTTGTTGCTGATTGTTGTACACAAATTCTATGGATGATTGAAGCCTTGAAGGATTTCAACATAGAAACTAAGAAACCGGTCACATTTTTTTGCGACAACACTAGCGCCATCAGTCTTTCAAAGAATCCGATAATGCACTCAAAGACCAAACATATTCCAATCAAATATCATTTTCTCTATGAATAAGTTGTTGAACAAAATATCAAGTTAGAATATGTCAATACAAAGGAATAGATTGCAGATATCTTTACAAAACCCCTTCCTCAAGAAGCATTTGAATATCTTCGTCAAAAGATGGGAGTTATTGCTCTTGCATCACATTAAAACAAGTAGCTTGTCAAGGGGAGCAGCATGACAGGAGGAGCATATTGGCATCCCATTTTCCATTGATGTCAAAAGGGGAGAAAAAGGTGGAATATTTCCATCAATGACAAAGAGGGAGATTGTTAATCTAGGTTGTCATTGATGTCATATGATGATGAAGAAGTGTCAGTCATGTAGGGTATACGCTAAAGAATATATAATGAACCTTGCATAAAGTGTCAGTCATGTCACTCATGAAGGACTAGATGACGATGGAAGTATACATATGAACCTTGCATTAAATATTTCCAAAGCGAGATATATATGAACAAACTATACGTTGAACATTTTATAACGCTTAACTCTAAACGAATTACATGCTGTCTCCACCAAAACATTAGTCGACTTCAGGTCCGTTTAAATGTTGGTTCAAAATATGACAAGTGTTCACTATATATCCATGACATAAAATTAATCCAAAAGCATCTAAAATTGGGATAGGTTCGATAAATGTAAAAGAATAGTTCACATCTCGTGAACTCGGAAAAAGAAAAAAAAAAAACATTGACGTCCTCGGGGAATATATGATTGCATTTATTTCTGGATAATATGAGGTGGTGAATCCAATAGCACTCGTGAAATAGTAAGATAAGAGCCTTTGAAAAACATCTGTTTTGAACCTGAGAAAAATTTCGACCTGAGGAAAAACAAATCTGACACCTGTAGCATCTATAGCAGAATTCCCATGCGGACCTAAGATAAGAAGGGTCATGTAGGGTATTTTGGGCTTGATCTGGAAACCACCGAAGTTTCTTCTACACGATTTTCTCTCTAAAATAAATTTGACTGCTTAACTTTGAATAAGGCGTGACTTAGCCTCCTGGACTTTGATTTATGGACAGGTTAGCAGCTCGGATTGCAGCCTTGTGGACGAGTGACCAAACTTGTGGACAAAAGCCTGTAACTGGATTTTTAGCTCAAACATATATTCTTAGGAATAGTGGTATTTGAATCTAAAGCAGCTTACCTCAGATTATTGGAGCAGACTTTGTGTGGCTCGAACACCTACAGGCAACATTTCTCGAACCTTTTTGTGATTACCCTCTAATCTAATGCTTTTGTGACTCAGACCTACAACAATACCTTCAAAATTATGAATCTATTGGTTCAGACTTCAGTAGCTCGGATTTGTGACAAGGCATCCAAAGTTGTGAAGACAAGCTCAAGTAAAGTCAAGGATAAGTCAAGCACAAGAAGTCAAGTATAGTGAAGATAAGCACAAGTTATTTTGGAGCTGATTAAACATCTAAAAAGTTGAACAGTGAAGAATTTTGTTGAAGACATTCAAGTAAGTACTATCCTCATTCTCCATCAAAAGAAGATAAGAGGGATTGGTGTCCTTGGGGTAGAAGCCCCTAAACACAAGGTTGGTTCCTTGGAAAAGATAGGGTCGAAGCCCTAGAGGTCGAAGCCTCATCAAAGTCCAAGTTGGTGCTTGGAAATAGGTTGGTGTCTGATTCATTGAAGGGTTGGTGCCCTCATACATCTATTGTACTCAATTATTTGAAAAAGGATTGAAGTTCTTATTAATCCTTAATAATATTATTATTATACACCTCTTTGTCTTTAATTGTGAAGAATCTAACTAGCAAAAATTAACAATTGAAAAGAAATATTGATTCACCCCCCTCTCAGTATTTCCAACTGATGTAATGCATGAGTTCTTGAGTTACTCATTATTGATTAAGTCAACTTTAATTAGTGTTTCTAATGGAGCTCTAAAGAATGATAATATGGTGATTTATAAAAAGAATGTTCCAATTATTGATTAAGTCAACCTCAATTAGTGTTTCTAATGGAGCTCTAAAGAACAATAATATGGTGATTTATAAAAATAATTTTCCAACAATTATTGGAGTACAAGGAAATAGAGCATCATAATGTATTGTGACATTTTCATGGGTCACTATTACAATTCAAATAGAGATATGAAACCATCCATTCAAATGAACACCAAGCAACTTATATGTAAGAAAAGAAATTATTCAAAGACAAAAATATCAGTATGCATTGCTAGGACGAGAATTTAACCTTGAACCTTGGTGGTGGTGGTTTCATTATTATGTATCAAAACATTTTTGTGGGTAACTAGTATAATTCAATTAAAATTGAAAATTAGTGGTTCATGTGAGATCCATAGTCTAAAGTTCACAAGAGGGTCATCACATCAATAGGTTGCAAAAGTCGTGACTCATTGGCTCCCAATGATATGCTCTATTTCCCACAACACCATAATAAGTTCAACTGACACTAATACCATATTAAATTATGGATATTTGTGCTTCATTTCAAATTACTGAAGTGAATAAAGAAAAGCATGTCCAAATCATTTGAAATAATATTACCTTAATATTTAGGATCCAATGTTGAAATATTTAGTTAATTGATTATACATAAATTCTAGAGAATAAGGCATATATATACATATTATAAATGACATACATCAATACTATTGGAATTGATAAACATATACATCTATAAAGTTATAGGGAAATGGAGGGAACACCAAATAGTTCGATTATTTAAAATTAAAGGTTTTGTACCAAAAAAATAATCTTCAAAAAGGTTTGTGGTTAGGGTCAATGTGAATGCACATAAAATGGAATGATGCAACGTGTGAGTTCGGGCTACCTTTTCTTCGTTAATCTATTTCCAACACATGTCTCTAATGGAGCTCTTAAGAACAATAAAATGGTGACATATAAAGAGAATCTTCCAAATTTTTATGGGTCACATACAATTTCATTATATAGCATTTCCAAATCAATAAAATAATATATAAAAAGAAAATAGTGAATGTACTTCCTTACTCCTACCTTCCTGTTGGTAAGCACTATGACACGACTTTGGTTAGCATAGTGGCAGTAGTTTGGAAAAAAATGGTTTGCAACTAATTAGAATAATTTGCAATGATCCCCCAAAAATCTCCTATTTTTCATGATCAACACAACAAATAAATCTCTGACATATGTGGAATTTTTTCTAGTAATAATGGGCACAATAAAATTAATGGATTACAAACACTATTTTATCCATATGTTACATACCATTTGGAAGCTTTCCAAACATATGATTTATTTTGTTAGAAAATATGAGTATTTGAAAAGATCAAAGCCAAAGGAAAAGGAGAATGTGAAGCATCATTAATGCACAATTGGTTGTGTTATTCAAATCCATAGATCTACTAACAAATGTGTTCTTCTTACCGAAATTTTTTTGATTGTCACCAACACTGCATCTCTCCTATTAACCTTTCTATAACAATCACATGAAATGTGAAAAAATAAACATAAAAAACTATATGAAGTTCAACTTGAATTGAGGAAGAAAAAAAACAGGGATGGGATTCTATGTAAAGGCACTGACATGGAAATTTGACATCAAAAATGTCTTCTACCAAATCCATTAAACCTAATCTAAAGTTATATTATTATATAATAGTACAATAGTTCGTTGTAGGAAGAGTATATTATTGGAGGCATGAAAGAGATATCGCATGAAAAATTTCGCTGCATCATGTTTACCATTCTTGCATTTGTATACTTCATAATACATATATGTTTTCAAGGCCAAAATCACATTGTCATGCATGTGAATTATTATTATATTTATAATGCTTAACATTAGTCATTTGGATTGAATTGATCATTTTTAACATGTATAGCCAGATTTACCTACAAGTTGCACCATAGGATTCCCGATTTCTATCTACCATCGAAGCAGCCAGTGTACTAAAAAATCAATTCCAACCATTCTTTAGTAAGTTAGTAATTGTACATAGTTTGTAATATTTTTCTTTGTTCTGCATGATACATTCTTATGGTAAGCACTCTACCACACACGCACACACATATATATAAGAAATGGGCATTTCAAATAAAAGAAAGTTATTAAGCCCATGGCATTGCTTACATGATGGCATAACACTGAAGTGTCTTGCCTTGTTTATCAAGAGAGAATAATCTACTCATTTTAGAGCACCATCGCCTTATAGTTTGGTTTTCCCATCCTGTTATGTCATAGGGAAAACCAGCTGCTACATTCTAATCTTCCTTCAATGAAAATATGTCTACATTTCCCTGCTTTTCTATAGTTAAAAACATCACCAAGTCATCTTGGCACTCCCTAGTCAAACTCTTCTTGGCAATGCTACTGGGAAAGTCTGAACCACAAGTGCATGTAGGTCATACCTTAACCTGCAAGTAGCTTACAGGTTTCCAGGATAGCCCAACTCATTGACGAGTGAGAAGTTGTTAGACTATGAGTCCCCAGACAATCACAATGTTTGAGACCACCTTCTTATGAGTCGTTATCCTTATCTATTGATGAGGTGTTGTTATTATTCACAAATGAGATGTCAGTAAGAGCTAGATCAAAGGTGGTTAAATACAAGTTCTATAAAATTAGAATAATCTGACAAATATGTGTTGAGAATGGCTTAAAGCCTTTTCCACCAAATTATTGAGTCTTGTTTATCATACATCAAACATATATGCCAAGAAAGAACATAAAAACCTTCATTTTAAAATATTTTTACTGCAGCCTTCCCTAGTTCAATTTTCTACAAATATCGCTTAACGTGAAATGATGAACAATAGTAGATTGGGATTTGCTAAAATTGAAGGGGCTAGTGCTCTTTCAGTGAATCAAGGGGTAGGATTATTAATGCTAGAATAATGAGGCAAGCCACGTCAGGGCCCATCATATTTTTCAGAGAACCTCGACATGTGTCATCACTTTTAAATGGTATTCAAACAAAGATGCGGCGACCTCAGATGCCAACTTTAGATTTTGGTGCATAGACTGTCGTGATGTTAATTGTGGGCAAAGTAAAGAGCAATTCCACCAAATTCTGTGTAGTGGATAATTATTAGTTAAATGGTATGGATTTAATCCCCTTAAAAGGTTACAGATTATCCTCAACAATATACATAAATCAAAGGCTGATATTTATTTTAACGTAGTTATGTGTTTTTTTCTTTTTCTTTTTAATTACATTCATTAATTAAAAAATGTCATATAAACAAGTTTCATATGATTATGATAAGCCATGGTGTTGACCCATGGTATTATAGCAAAAATTATTTACATATTAAGAATCTCCACGATAAAGTGGGGGTGAATTTTTATGACTAAGAATCTTGCTACATGCATTTAAAAAATGTATGTGTTTAACTTATATAATAATTCTATAAATAAATTGATTAATTAAAAAAATGTCATAAGAACTTGTGTCATATGCACATGAGTTATGGTCATTTGGGCATGTGATATTAATAAAACATGGTATTGGTTCATAGTATTGTAATAAACATGCATATAAATGAAATGGCTCGTGAAAACACTTGTCTCATTATACATCTAACATTGCTAAGATTTTAAAAAATCATAAAAAATAACTAAATTATGACTTCTATTATTATTATTATAAAAAGTTAATATATGAGTTAGACACACACACATAGATTTAAAAAAATATATAACAAATTTTTTAAGAATGGAGATTATTAACATGTAAATAAACTTTGTTACAAAATATGAATCAATGCCAAAGATTATTAATACCACATTCCAAAAAAATATAACATTTGGAATCTATAACCCATGTTCATATGATAATTTTTTTAATTGATTAATTTAATTAAAATGATAGAAAATACATAATTAAGTTTGACATAAATTTCAATTTTTAATTTGTGAGTACTACTAAAACTATTCTAAAATATTTTATGAAAATTAAATCTCTACTATCCAACAAATAATTATTAATACTTAAATTAAAATTATAAAAACTTTATTTAAAATTAACACATTTATTAGTTAATAAAAAATTCAATAAAAAATAATAAACAATAATATAAATACTTACCAATATATTAATATATTAATAATAGATTTAGAGCATTCTATAGTAAATATACCCGCTTTAGTATCATCTCATCCCATAATTTAATGTCTCAACCAAGAACCATCTAAAAATAAATAAATACTATCGTATGCTTCTTCATTTTACCATCATGTGATGTGTGAATCACTTAAAATAATATCTCCATGAACAATTAAAACAAACAAAGAGTAGTTATATATTTTTCAACTCAAGTTTTTGGGATTGAAAATTGCTTTTTAATTTTTTTAAAAAGGTTCGTTATAATTTGTGAATCTTTCAATCTAGATTTCATGTTCCATTTAATAATTCGAATATACAAATCACCAAAGGAAAAAAAAAATGAATAATATACTTATTATTTAAAAATTTGGGTTAGAATTAAAGGCGATCGAGTGGGACTGGGCAATTTACTTGCTTTCAGTGAAATGAAGTTTGATCGTGGGAATATTAATTATTGTGGGGTTAATGGGGATAGTGGTTTGGCATTCGCGTCTGGGCCGGTTAGCAGAAGCCTGTAAAATTGACTATGAAATAAAGTAGCATATCCCCGAAGTGGGGATAAGGAATGCCGAATAGTTCCATTAAATTTTTTAAAATGCAGAGAGCTTGCTATGGTCACTTCCCATGTTATCATGGCCTATCATAACAAAAAAATTGTTTCACAGCTTGCACAGGATGGCAACGACAACCAAAGCAAGCCAATAGAGATCCCCTCTCCATAGAAGTATGGGCTCACTATAATTATAATCTTGATTTTCTCCAGTATATCACTTGGTGTCATCTAATATAAGTCCGTGCTCAGTAGGTCATGGCACTGGAGCTCATGTCATTTCCATCAGTGAGATCCTTTTCTCCAATCTGGTGTCCAGTCAAGTGCCCCTTCACATTCTCATCAACAATGATGAAATTTACTGAATTTTACTGACTGAGAGGTATGTATATATGTGAATCATTAGTTGACGAAAAAAAAAAATTTAGGATCAGGAAACACCGAGAGAAGCTGTTAACCACTAAACATTGAGAGAAGTGGTTGTCTCTAAAGACACCATTATTGGGATTCCACTTGTCATGGGACCAATTTACTGAGAATCTTTTTGTTTTTAAATATGCTATATTACACATGAATACCATGGGAAAAACCATGGATTCATCAATTGAGCTCCACTTGACCAAGTCAAGTTTACCGGGACCACTCTAACATTCCTGAGCATTCATGAGATTGAAAAATAACAGTCTGAATAATTTACAAGGATTCATAAAAATCTTAGTACTGTGAATAAACTACTTTTATGTTTCTGATTCTAACTTCCCGTAAAAATTAACCAAATGATTTCACTTAACCTCAGAAGTTTTCAATACAACATAGTGTTTTGATATTTTAAAACATCAGGCTTGCAGAGCCACAAGAGTTTTCTAAGGATGACAATGAGTAGTACATGCAAGTAAATCATCTGGGGCCTGCATTCCTAACAATCCTCCTACTACCTCTACTTCTCAAAGCTAGAGGTGCTTCAAGAATTGTTAATGTAAACTTTGTGGTATGATATTAATCAACCTTGGTTCCTTGCTCTATAATTTGCATGAAGTCATGCTTGATATTTCCTAAGGTTTAATGCCCATTGTGTCTTTATTATTAATCTGTCCAAGCTCACCATTGCGGAGTAGCAAACCCTCAGGATCTCAATCTCAAGGATCTAAATCTCAAGTCGAAGAAAAACAATTTCAATTACATTGCTCCTTACGGTGCAAGAAAAATTGCTCATGTATGTAAACCTATGATTTTGTATTGCTCCAATTATGTTATGCTATTTTTTACATTCCAATGTAAGTATGTTACTAATACAAATCTCAGGTTAAATTTTTTGGGTTTTTTAAAGGTTTACAATATTGATAGAATTAACCTGCCATTATGAGTTGGTTATAACCCTTGGTCATAAACATACACTTTCTTGACTGTAATGTTTACTTATTAATTTGTTTGTTCCTATACCAGTTGATGTTCCTTTCAGTACTATTCAAAAAGATTCCAGCCAATACTAAAATCAATGTGATAGTTGTTCATACAAAAATTGTTAGTACAAATTTGGTTTGTTCCACAACACTACCATAAGAAACTTATTAAGTTATTTCTATGTTTTCTTTCTATATCAAGTCTTGTTTCAAAAATTGAATGATGGTTTTGTGAATCTCACAGCTAGGAGTTATAACAAGCCATTACAACAACAAATCCTTCTCGAGATTTGATGTTGCAGAAAGTCTTCTTCCCATATATATATAGTCTAATAATTCCCATTTTTCACCAGCCTAAGAATTTTTGATCTCATGGGTTTGTTTTAACACTTTGTACTCCTTGACTAAATACATTCAAGGACAATCAGAGAAGGAATCCCTGATATCATACACAACAAGAGCCTCTCTGGCCCAATAATGTTCGATTTTTTTTCTTTTTAATGCGAGATGGGGAATCTAATCACTCAATCCCATGGCAACGAAAACATTTTGACCTATGTATGAACGACGATGAAATGGAACAAAGTCCCTCAAATATGAAATTTTTTGCATGTAAAACAGTCGTTTAGGTACTAAATGTGAAGTTTTCCAACATCAGATTTAGAAAATAAATGATTTTTTAAAAATGCATTTGCATCCTATCTACCATGAAAATTATATGATTTCTGCTAATTTAATCATGTTTTGTATCCTTCAATTGCAATTAAACAGTGGAATTTCAAAGAAAAATTACGAGACAGGAACCTCCCAAATTTGATTAAGATACTAAAATATTCCACTGGGCATCTGTTGAAAGGGAAATTGTCGGAACTAGAGACAACTTGGGCCTTTGTATGGTGTTTTCGACTATTTTGAGAAAAAAGGCAATGACCAGTGAACTTGAAAATCCACGAGAATCAACGTAAATACAACAATTTCCCCTATCCTAAAAGCTCCTCCAAATATACACATTCGAAAAGTAGTTCAAGTCACAACTCTTTGTACATTAGATATAATAGAATGAGGCTTCACTTAGCCCATTTCCTTCATTATTCCTAGTGGAAGAAACATGGGGGACTATCAACCCATAGCCATCATGCTGCCTTTTGTACGGTACGTTGATTTCACCTACAAGGTTTTCTTAACTATTAGAAAGAAGCACCAGTTTGTAGATCTTTGAAAATGTACCAACATATAAGTTTACGTAAGCCCATAGTTACCAAATTTGAATTCGAGTTCATACAATACACTAAAAATTTGAATGTGAAGTTTCCAACATCAAATTTAGAAAATAAATGATTTTTTTTAATGCATTTGCATCCTATCTACCATGAAAATTATATGTTTTCTGCTAATTTAATCATGTTTTGTCTCCTTCAATTGTAATTAAATAGTGGAATTTCAAAGAAAAATTATGATACAGGAACCTCCCAAATTTGATTAAGATACTAAAATCTTCCACTAGGCATCTGTTGAAAGGGAAACTATTGGAATTAGAGAGGACTTGGGCCTTTGTCTGGTGTTTTCGACTATTTTGAGAAAAAAAGGCAATGACCAGTGAACTTAAAAATCCATGAGAACCAACATAAATACAACAATTTCGCCTATCCTAAAAGCTCCTCCAAATATACACATTCGAAAAGTAGTTCAAGTCTCACAACTCTTTGTACATCAGATATAACAGACTGAGGTTTCACTTAGTCCATTTCCTTCATTATTCCCAGTGGAAGAAACGTGGGGGACTGTCAACCCATAGCCATCACACTGCCTTTTGTACAGTACATTGATTTCACCTACAAGGGTTTCTTAACTATTAGAAAGAAGCACCAGTTTGTAGATCTCTGAAAATGTACCAACATATAAGTTTACGTAAGCCCATAGTTACCAAATTCGAATTCGAATTCATACAATACACTAAAAATTCATATGAAATATTTTCAATTTAGGAAAAATTCAATAGTATATATCTTAAACATTTAAATATATATACTTCTTTTTCATGAAACAACAATGTTTTCTACTCATATTCTTCCTATTCATTTTAAAATTTATATAAGTTTTAATAATTTTGATAACAATTTTAAAATTGCGATTCACTAAACAAAAATACAACCACTTGTTAATTATCTCCAAAATCTTTGTGTTTTTCAAAACTTAAACTTATATCCCTCCCAAGTTTCAAATATTATCTAAAATATTTTTGTATTTAATATATATTTAAAAATTAAACATTCAAAACTCCAAATAAAATCCTCCCTAATTTCAAATTTCAAATGTTATCTAAACTTCTTTCTAATTGATACATATTTAAAAACTAAATATTCAAAACTTAATTTTATAAGATTCATCCCTAATGTAAATACATTTAAAAATATCAATTATTTTTATAAAATTTGTTAAACTTCAATTAAGCCTTAAATATTTATTTTGTTGTTATTTCAGCTTTTTCCAACCTTCAAAGAAACTCTGAAATTAAAAAGAGGAAATTTCCATTCACACTGAGTTTCCATTTCATATCTGCCACCCCCATCTTAGAAGACACTTCACTTACCATGGCAGGTCCACAAACTAACAATACCACGTGACACCATTAGCTACCATGAACCGGTCAATGAATGAAACAAGATGTATGCATTGGATTTGTCTTTTGCAAGGAAGAAGATGTAGTTTCTATATCAAATGAAGTTTAGTTTATGGATAGGGCTTATTTGTCTATAAAACCCAACCACTCTTTTTTTATGCTAGGGATGAGACCATGTAAGACACCTAGTATGGATAAGTTTTCTTGGGCTCCCTGTGGAACCCTATATTATTTAAGGTTTATGCATAATTCAAAACAACCTAGAAAAAATTATTCTTGTGGATGATAACTTTGTCTATGAAAGATAAAGGTCAATTGCAAGGATATTAGTTGATATGGATGTAAGTAGAGGTATTTTTGAGACAATAAATTGATTATTTAAAAAAATGAAAATTTTCTTTACATACACTTTCCCAACTCCCCATTAATTAACCCATTTTTTATGTTATACATGGTGATCATACTTATTGGTACTTCATTTTGCCCTAGTAAATAGGACTTGGAATCTTTGACAGTTAACTAACTAGTATTTATAATATAAAAGTGACTTTAAATTTATTTGATTTATTAAAAATAATTTAACCAAATAAATTTGAAATTTGAATCCCAATATTAACAACCTTATTTACCTAAAAAATGTGATTTTTTTACTTCAATGTAATATGTCAAAAAGGGAAACAAATTGGGCATTGTTTGTCAAAAAAAAATTAAGAGGATAGGAAACATGTCAAAAAATGCAAATCATATGTAATTTTTTTTTCTAAGATTTCAATATATTCATTTTTCACATTCCCATGTTTGCCATCATATTTTAATTCTAATGGTTAAATATTTTTCCATCAATTTTATGATATTTAAGTTGTAAATTTACAAAGAATCCAACCACAAAGTCAATCTAAGCTCTTCGCCATCATATATCTGGGTCATTGGAGGGAAAAATAACAAATTCAACAATTAACTTTATGGCTGAACCTTCTCATGAAACCTGAAATTCATTTGGAAATGAATGGATATCCTCTTACCATATATATAGTTGCGTATCATGTTAATTGACTCTTAAATTTATTTAGTTATTCATGAATCATCCAAAACAAACACTTTTTATATCTTGGAGCAACTCATTATAACCACACTAATCACTTTCAATCATTTTCCTTCCACCTTAATTATTTTTTTCTCATTTCCATCCACCATAATTACTTTATCATTAAATAATGTAACATGTTTCACTTAAATATTTTTAAAACATTATTATGGATAGAGATTTGTAGCTTATTTCAAAATGATATTTTTTAATTTACTATTGCTTTGGAATTATGACATATATTTATGATTTAACAAGGTGAAAAATTGAGTAATTCCTTTAAAAAAAAATTATAACAACATTGGATTTAATGAAAATTGATATTATTCACATGGAGAAATTTTTGTCCCCTAAGTCTGATGATTTTACATTTTTTATTTTTTTATGAAATTTGGTGATACGAATCCAAGTCAACTTTCCATTTTTTATTATTTAAAATGAACTTTTGAATGCATAAATGCATTCAAAACACTAAATCTATACATGTCATTTCAACAATTTTTGGCTAACTCATTGGAGAATATGCCAAATGAAATGTAAAGAGTTTAAATTACACCATATTTGTTTGCATAAATATAACACAACTTGCTACTCTTAAAATAGAAATAACAATTAGAGTGTAAATTTATACATAGTTAGCAACTCAAGCTGACCATTTCAACAATTTTTGGCTAACTCATTGGAGAATATGCCGAATAAAATGTAAAGCGTTTAAATTACACTGTATTTGTTTGTATAAATATAACACAACTTGTTACTCTTAAAATAGAAATAACAATTAGAGTGTTATTACCAATACCAAATGTTTGAGGAGCCACATTTGGGGGCATTAAACTATTCAAGTGGCATCCAAACATGGATTGGCTTCACACAATATACCCATCAAAATCACTCGAGGACCGCACTCAACCTGGGCCATGCCAACCCTTAGCATGGCTAGATTTTTTCTTATGGGGTTTCAAATTGGTTACTTTTTCACCAAGTAGTTCCTTAACAGATATGGGATTTCATCTTATCTATCTTATTTATTCATTTACAATCCATATAAAATTTGACAAAAGGTTCTATTTAATTTTATTTTAGATTATAAATAAGAAAGTCATGATATAAGAGAATAAAGTTCTAATACGTCCTATTTTCTCACTCAATCTGAAGTATGTGTATAAAACCATCTCGACTTGAGATAATCTCTTGAGTTGTAAACATCATTTACATCCATGGTTAAGATATATATATATAGAGAGAGAGAGATAGAGAGAGAAATGACCCATTTTATTTACATTAAATATTTTCATCTTATATATCTATCTTTATTTTTTTACAATCATTCCACATAAGGTTCTAATTAATTTTATTTTAAATTATAAATAAGAAAATCATAATATAAAAGTGTAAATTTTTCCAACATAAGTACCAACATAAATCCATCTTACTCTCTAATCTATCAATCATCTAGAAGGACCAAGCCTCTTGAGTTGTAAACCCCTCTTTCTCTCACTCTATGTGTGTGTGTGTGTGTGTGTGTGTGTGTTAAATCCATGTTAAGGAAGGAATTAATAACATAAATTCTATCAGGTCAATTTTACAGGCTTCTGCTATCATTATTAATGTTTGCGAAAAAGGAGGTCTTTGGGCAAGACCCAGCTTCAGGCTTGAGGCCAACAATATTTCCGCTGTAGTCTAGGACAACGTCTTCATTTTCACCCTGCTCGAGGGAGCAAGGAGTCTCACCCAAGGCGTGTCGCGACCTTACTGAGATTAGAGGCTAGATCATTGACGTCGAGGAAAGGTTACTAACGCAAATCATATCTTATGTGCATAAAAAATACATTTATATATCCCAATTCTAAGAAGCAAGTTATCATTCATCACTACGTATTCAGAGTACCGAATTAAAATTTTAAAATAGGCATACATTCACCATAATTAATCAAGCATCAACCAATCCACAATATACAACACAAAAACAGTCGGATTCCATTATCTTGGCTCAAAAAAATACAAAACATACTCTGTAGAGTCTATTATAGTTCAAGTTCAGTACATCAGGATCTGCAAAGCTCTCCTGATTGACTAACTATCCCCAAAGTCGCTTCTTTCCTGCATATTTGTTCCTGTCGACTGACATTGTCAGTATTTGCCCCTTTTACGCTTAGTTTTTCCCTTGCGCTCCGCTGCCTTCTGTTTCTTATTCATCATTGGGAGTTCTACTGCTTGTTCCTTGTCTCCTGTCTTTAACATTTGTGCCGTCATCTGTTTATTCCCCACCACCTGCCTTCAGGTTTTCCACAACCATGACAACTCCCTGCCTACCTTGGTTGCGCTCTGCCACCTGTCTTCGGGTTCTCAGCAACTCCAAAACTATCTTGTCCAAAACAAAGGCCCCAAAAGGCCCCGACCACATGCTATTGACTCGTCCCGAGTCAATTTTTTCCTATTTTTGCGGCTTCTGGTGGTCCATCAGCTTCTGCTCTCGGCCTAGTTTCCCCTGTTGCTTCCATCCCTGTCTTTTCTTGTTCTGATTTGGCCTCTTTCAACAAAGGCCCCAAGTTGGGAACCTTGCTCATTGTTGTTGTCCTGAGCTATGTGAACTCATTTATTGCCTGTTACCATGCCTTGATCATAGTCTCCGTCTCAGTGACGACTCTGTCAACCCGAGTTGCATCCATTACATGTGGAAAGTTATTGAACACTTCCTGGATTTTAGGTTCGGCCTCAGATGCTATTTGTTGAATTGCATCCACCTGAGAAGTTGCTTCGGTGTTGCTTAGTGTTCCTCGATGGCTTGAATCTACATTTCAAGTACATCTGCTTGGTTATACAGCTCTGTGCAGCTAACCGGAATTGTAGCCCCCCTTATTTGAAGGAAGATCTTCTATAATTGCTCTGAGACAGGTTGTGCCTTCAGTTAGTGAATTTGAGCACTCGTGTAATTGCTCTAGTAGGCTGTATGCTTGCTTTACTGACGTTCCAAGTGTGTCCTTCATGCTCTACATATCTCTCTACCTTTCTGCTACTTTCTCGACATACACTGTAGAGGGATCTGGTAACATTGGTCTTGCTGCAAGTGCCTCTTTCAGCTCCTGGTTTGCTTGGTCCAGGCTTATACATGCCATTTTTACTCGAATGGATCTCTCGACCATTGAGCATGATGAAATTTCTGTGGGTGTTCTGCTATCTAGGGCAGTGACCGTCAGCCATAGGTCTTTGAAGACCTTTGTTACCTGATATAGCTATTGTTGTAGGCTCTCTTTATCACTCTGGAGTTGGTTACACTCATCAGTAAGCGCAATCACTTGTTGTTGTTGTTGCTCAAATTTTGGTAAGAGGTCATTGTGTAGACCTTCTGCTTGACATGTTGTTGTCTGGATGAAATTGAAAATTTGGTTGGGTCCCTAGCTTTGCATGTCACCACTGCTCGACATCTATTGGCTTGGATGTCTCTCCCTGAGCAGTTTCCCACTAGAAATTGAAATTTCAGAGTGTCCCTATGGGGATGTTGGTTGACTGTGTTGCGGTGGTTGGGGCCCAGGAATTTGGAGGTTAGTGGATGGCATGAACTATTGCAATAATAAATTGGATTTCTGGAATGGGTCTAGATCTGATTCAGTGGGTGTTGTATCGGAAATGTGAGACCCTTCATGGATTAATAATTCTAAAAATGATCTTTGTCCCACTGTGGTTTGGTTAACCTCAGGTACTCCAGCTGTACCCGAGTTAACATTTGCCTCAATATCAACATTCATTAGAGTTCCTAGCGGTATCAGAGCTGAAATGGTTGCGGAGGTGGACGGAGTGTGGGTGGGGTGGTCTTTGGACGTGAATTAGGTGTGCAGTGATGAATTGTTCATATTGAGTGTCGATGAGACTTGTATGTTAAGAACTAATGATGGATCAATTATTGGTAACGCAAAGGTGGTATGAGTGGTGACCTCTGGTTATTCTTGAATTAACATTCCCGTCACTATTGGTTGGGCTTGGTATTCTCCTATGAGATCGACCACTTGCTCGAATCCCATGTTTTGGGCTCTCTTTCCTTTAGGTGTTGGAATTAGGGGTTTCATTGACTTGGTTTTGCGGAGTGGAGTGACGGTGGGTAGTGAGTGGGAGTGGAATGCAATAGATGGTAATGCAATGAGGATGGGGGTGGTGGTGGATAGAGATGAAAAATTCAACGTCTAAAATTCAGAAAAAGTGGGAAATACGGTAGATTTGGTGTTGAGAGTTTCTATTACCTTGTTGAAGCCTTTCACCCGAGTGTCCAGCTAGTCCAGCAGTGGCCATAGTTGTAATCGGGAGACCCTCTGCACTGTTTCTTCTGGTGTCTCCCCCGAAAGTGCTTCAGGGAGCATCACATCGAATGAGTAAACTGGGATCCTGATTCTGATCTCCATTTCCACTCCTGGCCATGAAGAAACTTCTGTATGGAAATCCTCCTCCATTATCTGGAATTTTAGCAGCTTCTTGTGGAAGGTATTTTCATCCACGCAGCTTGGCCAAACATAGGTTTGGTTATGAGTCACCCAAAAACAAATTTGTGGGAAGTATTTATCCAACAGGCTTCTTGGAACTCTTTTCTGACTTCTAACTACATCGACCATCTATCGGTACAAGGTTGCAAAAGCTTCTTTGTTTACCTCTTCGGTGCTCGAGTTCCTTGATATTTTCCATGGCGTAAACCTCAGTGCCATTGGTTGGTCCTGGGTAATCTTTGCAAGCAACCTGATTCCTAGTGGACTCCACTTCCACATTGTGAGAACCATGATTAGATAGCCATATATAAATCCTGTGGCCTGCTTGTAGTTGTCCTCGCAAGACTCAAACAACTCCTATAACAAAAACGTGCACCAATTTAGTTGTGCCCCTTGAATGCAATGCTCCGCGACCGATATTGTATCAAGGGTGCATTCCCCCTTGGTGTAATGCCTCATATTTTTCCCAACGATCAAGTAGCAAGCGAATTTTACTGCTGGGTTGTTGATGAGATCAATTTTTTCTCCCTTTCCTCCTCTCCTTGTTTCATAATTTTAGTAGTAGTCGCAATCTCCTACCTTCTTAGCTCTCTTAGACGTGTTTTGGAAGGTCGATGAGACATTACTTCCTGCAGTTGATAACCTTGTGAGTATGTGTATATCCTCCGCGTGGATTGGGATCTCCCTCCCAAGCCATAATGATCCATTCTGAATTAAGTTAATTAAGAACTTGGTGCACTGCATTACCACTCCTGACGTCCCGAACACTGGAAGGCTTTTGAGGTGCAGGATTGTTGACCTCTGGATGCCTCTGAAATCTAGGTGCACCTTCACTGCTTCACCTCCTCCCTCCTTCACATAATTTTCAATGTACACCTGCCTTTTCATTGTTGGTAACTGGAATGAGTCCGTGAAGTCAATATCTATCAGCGTGGCATTGTTGTATTTGCCAATTAGTGACTCCACCCTTTGAATTATTTCATCGAGCTCGGGCTAGACCACTGAATTCGTCATCTTTTTCATATTATTTCTTCTGCTATATACTCGAACTGCTGCTGCTGATCTATTGCTCTGAAATTTTGTTGTTGTAATTGGGCTTATCGTTATAGTTGTTTCTTGCTCTGATAACTCGAAATTTTCTGGAATTTTGTTGTTTCCCTCCTTCATGCGGGTTGAGTAATATTATTGGCATGAATGATCTTGATGCAACGCCATAACTAATTAATTCTTATTGTATTTCCCCACAGCTATAATCGTGTGATTAGTTACTAGGGTGAGGTGGATTTTGACAGTGCTAACGGTGGCTTCGGAAGTCGGGTAGACATGATGGGCAATAATTATGGCTTAATGTGGCAAATGTATCACGGTATGGGGGTTACTAATTATGGCAGCTTTTTCAAATTTAGATGATATTACGAAATGACAACGATATGATGGCTCATTATGAGTGAATGATGGTTGACACACTTAGGATATGTAACACTGTAGACTCTCCCCCCAACCACAATTGGTTGCGTCGGGGTGATTGTTGTTCTTGCGAGACCTTGCGGGTTTCTTATTGAGGATTCCTACTCTAGCGGGTTGAAAAGATTAAGACATAAACTATTCTATGGCTCATCTCAGTTGTGAGAGAGTTATTGACTCTAATCTACCAACTTCTCTGGGGTGCGAGAGTTATTAAAATTAAAATAATTGTGGTGCTTACTCATGATAGGGTTTTAGGCATGCACCATTCACCCATCCTTGAAGTATGTCTCCATCCAGTTGCGCTAGATTTACCGCGCCTGATTCTCTTATCTCTATGATATAACACGGTCCCATCTAGTGCATCCTGAGCTTCCTGGAAACTTCTGGAATTTTTTATCATAGAGCAGTACTTTCCCACCAATAGTAAATGTTTTGTGCTTGATATGGCGGTCATGCCAGGCCTTTTGTCGTTGTTTCAATATTGATTGGTGGAAATCTGCCAAAAATATATCTTCTTCAAGCTCCTAAAACTCATGAAGGCGTGCAGAGATGGAGTCTTCGTATGTCATGTGTGTTGTTGAGGTAATTAAGAGGCTTGGTATGATAAACTCGGCTGGTATTACTGCCTATTTCCCGTATACCAATTGGAATGGAGTTTGATTATGCAGTCTCTCTATGGTTGTCCTGTATGCCCACAACATGGTTGGTATTATTTCATCCCATTCATTATAGTTAGTGTTGCATACTTTGTTAGCCCCTTCTCCAAGATTTTGTTGAAAGTCTCGATGGTTTCATTCGCCTGAGGGTGGCACAGGCTGCTCATATGGTGTTGTATATAAAATTATCCAGCAATGATTTAACTGTAGAATTAATGAAAAGCATGCCTTGATCACTCGTTAGGCTTCTTGGGCAGCCAAACCTGCTAATGATTTTCCCAAAAATAAACCTAGTTGTTGTATTTGTTGTAGAGTCCTTTACTGGTGCCACCTCTGCCCATCTTGTGAGGTAGTTAGTTGTGGTGATTATATATCTTGTTTGTGAGTGTCGCGCACTTAGTGAAATTGGTTCTATGAAGTCAACTACCCATTTCTCAAATTCTTTCATAGCCCTCACAGGTTGTAGGGGCAGCTCATCGCTGTGTGACAGTCGCCCTGTTCTTTGATAGATGTCACATTTATTCACATATTATTTGTTGTCTTTTTTCATTGTGGGCCACCATAATCCTACATGTAGTATTTTTCTTGTGGTGGGTTTTGCATCGACATGGCCTCCCGCAACTCCACTGTGACACTCCCACAATATGTTTTCTCTTTCGTGATCTAAGACACATCTTCGTAGGATATGATCCAGTTCAATTTTATACAACTGCCTTGCTATGAGTTGATACTCGGCTGCTTTAACTACCAGATGTCTTCTTTGGGTTGTTGTGTATTCTGATGCGCATTTTCCTGTGGCCAAGTATGTTGCTATATGCTCTAGATAATATGGGAAGGCTTCTCCTTAGAAAAAATCAACATTTGGCAACTGGTCATCAAGTGGTCCCTCGTTTTCTCCGTTCTCCAATCTTGATAAATGGTTGGGACCAACATTTAGCCTTCCTGGTTTTACTATTACTTCAAAAGTAAATTATTGGAATAGTAGGAGCCATCTACAAATTCTGCCTTCCAGTACTGGTTTGTTTACCAGATATTTCATTGGTGAGGATCTGTGAAGAACTTGAATTTGCCTCCCAATAAGTAGTGGCAAAATTTCTGTAGAGAGTATACCATAGCAAGAGCCTTTATTTCCGTTGTTGTGTAATTCCTTTCTGCTGTTGATAGTTTCCTACTTGCAAAGCATACTGGGTGATCAATGGAGGTTTCTCTTGGTTGAGTTAGCACCAACCCCAAAGTAATACTTGAAGCGTCAATGTGGACATGGAACTGTTTATCCCTGTTGGGATGGGCCAAAATGGGTGCACTTGCTAGTTTCTCTTTTAGTGTGTCCAGTGCCTTAGTGCATTTGTCATTCCATATGAATTGTTTCGACTTCCGCAACAACTTTTCTAGTGATGCTCTGGTTTTTGAATAATTGCAGATGAATCTCCTGTAGTATTCTGTGTGTCCAAGTAGTGACCTCAACTGTTTTACATTTTCTGGTGCTTCCATGTTCACAATTACCGCCACCTTCGCGGGGTCCACACATACTCCTTTCTTGTAGACGACATGTCCCAAAAGTGTTCCAAAGGGTACATCAAAGATGCACTGCTTGAGATTCAGAGAAATTTGAATCTGTCTGCACCTATCAAATATTATCCTGAGCAGAGTTGCATGGTTCTTCAATAGACTGTACACCGTCCAATCATCCATGTACACTTCTAGGAACTTATGGATATAGTCTCTGAATGATGCTATTACTATTCATGAAAAAACCAGGTGGTGCATTCTTTAGCCCAAAAGGCATGACATGATAGGCGTATGATCCCCATTCGATTGTCAAAGTAGTTTTTCTTTTATCTTCTTTTGCTATTCTCACCTGGTGATACCCTGAGAAGCCATCTGTGAATGAGTATGCTTCATTTCCCACTACATTGTCAAGAACCTTATCGCTAAATGGAGTTGGAAATGGATCATGAATACATGCGTTTTTTGACTTCTGTATTCCACATATACTCTAATTTATGATTTCTCCTTTTTTCTTTGTATCACTATTAGGCTGACCCATTCTTCTTCCTCAACCGGAAAAATCAAGCCTGCATTCAACATCTTGTCTATCTCTGCCTTTACCTTTTCTTTTACCCTCAGATTCAGGCGGTAAGGTCTATGATTTACTAGCCTCGCATCCAGTTTTAGGACTATGTGCATCTCCCCCAGATCTCCTTTGATTCCTTTGAGCTCTACAACTGAAGATGGAAATAGGTCATCATACTCTTGTAGCAGGTCAAAGGTTTCTTTTTTTGTCTCTGTATCCCAATAATCTCTGATGAATGAAATCTTGGGCTTCTTTGTGCTTACAATATTCTACTTCTTTGTCTTCAAGGGTAACAGGTGTAATCCCCCAATAGTTGGTTCTTCTTTATTTCTCGTTCCCCTTCTTTTTCTGCAAAGTATAGATGTCAAAGATTTTCTAAATCATCATCATCTATCTCCCGATATATTCTTTTACATGCTACTAAATCCTTGACATTCTGCTCTGATTAAGATATTTCTTCATTTTCCTCAAGTTCTGGGAAGAACAATATTCTTTTGATTGCTTAAAGGGTATCTATAACTTGGTTTGTGTCTCCCTTGAAAGAGAAACATTGCGTGAATTTATCCACAACTATTTCCCAGGTACCTGTACCTCTCTTCTTCTCTTTTTTTAGGTACCAAGTTTGTGGAATTGTGTCCAGTGAATGTATAAAGTTGTAGACCCATAAAGATTTTGGATATTCCTCTTTCCTCCACTTATACTCACAACTGTTTAGATGTACTAGGGGATCAGAATTCCCTCGGTACTTTTCTCCCAGTTGCGGTCCTGAAGCCACATGAAATATTTTTCTTAATGCTCTAGCAATATCTTCCCATTGCGAGAGAGAGTTGCGATGGGTTGCCCACCACCTTGCTGAAGTGGATTGTAGTGCTACGTCCATGAGAGGGACTCTGTGTTCTATTGTTACTTTGTCTTCTACTTTGGTAATAAATGTATTGACAGCTTGCATATTTGAAAGAGTTGGGTATTCTCTTACCTCTGTACCAATCCAGTTGACTCCACGAATGTTGGCACATCTTCTGGTGTTGATTTCATATCCTCCCTGCTGCCAATCATCCCAAGCCACTTCTGATCCTAGGTCATAACTCTGAACACTTCTCCAACTTACTGTTCCTCCTGCTGTAGGATTAATATAATCTCCTCTTTTTCCTGTAGTCATCTGGTAGAGTTGATATAGAAGCTTTGTGTCTTCTCTTTTGTCAACAGTTTCTGTGTATAGATGTCCTTGATATGGGTCCAATGGCTTAAACACTCTAACCTCACCATCTTCGAATATCATCAATTCCTTCTTTAAGTTGATTACTATGTAATTCTCAAAGGTCCAATCTATTCCCAGCAAGGTAGGATAAGGATCCTTGTCACCCATGATATCTATTAATTCAAATTTTGTATAGGTCTTTACTCCCGCAACATCAACCTCAACTTCTTCCAACCTTCCTATTGATACAATGTTGTATTGATTTTCCATTCTGAGCTGTATTGGTGAGTATGAAAGGTTTGGTTTTCCCAGTGATTCCCATGTCTTTTTGGGTAGAATATTGACATCTGATATGAGATCTAGCAATGTGTATCTGATTTGGAATCCCACAACTTGAATGTTTATGCAAAAATATTTTCGAGTCCTTCTCTTATTTATTTTTACTCTTCTTATGTATTTTTCAGCTGTATTACCTGAGTCTCCAGGTCCTGCTCCTCCTTGCATGGCCATTTATAGATTTTTCTTTAGTTGTTCCAACATCTGTCCATTTTTTACAATTTTTAGGAACAATCGGAACCAATATTCTATAGGCGTGCTTGCGGAGACTATCTTTCCTCCTTCACTATATTTTTGTGGAAGTTCCATACTCTGATGTCTTCCTATCTGTGATAATGTTTCTATTGCTTCTTAAAATTACTCCTTTTATCGGTCTGGGCTGAAAGCTTTCTTTGGGGATGCAGGTTTGATTAGCTTTATCGGGTCCATTTCTCATGCATCCTCTCCTGTCTTCTTCCCTCCTCAGGTCACTATAGCTACACTTTGCAGAGGTTGGGTCTCTACTCTTGGTTCTACATTAACCAGGTTAACTCCTCTTTGTCTGACTCTCTCTTCCCACCTCTTAATCAGCTCCGGGCAGTATTCAATAGCGTGTGCATTGACTCTGCATTGAGAGAACCATGGTCTCCTGGGTAGCGGACATTCCCTCACTACGTGAACTTCCTGATCACAATTATAACACCTTACTGCTCCTCTTCCTCCAGTTCTACTACCTCTCATTCCTCCTCCTCCTTGTCCCCTTGGAGTCTCATTTACTCTATAGGACAGTCTGTCTAACCATTCTGAAAATGCATCAAATTTTCTGCATTGCTCTGTATTATGAGTTGTAGAGACACAAAATTCACAGTAAATGTTGTTTGGAACATTTGAGTATTTTTGAAGAATTTGAAATAGTCGTGGAGGATGACCAATACCTTTACATATTTCGCACAATTTTGTTGCTGCTTGGTTCTGTTGATTGGGAAACCCCGAGAAGTGTGGTTGAGTTTGGTATAACCCTTGAGTATTTATCTGCGCAACTCCACCGACTAGCGGGTCCCCCGGTGTTCCGGCTGCCAAAGTTCCAACGTTTTCTCCCCGCAACCTCAGACATTCTGTGGCTACGTGTCCTTCCATCAAGCAATGTGTACACCACACATTGGGCCTTGTGGGTCATACTGGTTGAATACCTTTCAGTTTCTTCAACAGGCTGCATATTTGGTGTTGTATTCCTAGTATGGATGGATCTTGTACCGCTGCTCCCCCTCTAAACTCCTACGGGTATCCAACCATTGCTTCTATTTTCATTTCTTGCTCCAATGCATCTTGAAGGGTATCAATATTTTGCTATGTCAATGGTGTCCTTGTCAATGATGTCCTTGTAAACGGTAGGATTTCTTTGATGAACCAGTCTCATTGGTGATTTGGATCAATTGGGTAACTTAGCTTTCCAATCGCGTCTTTGAATCTTCTCATCAAATCCTAGGCTATTTCTCCTTCCCGTTGTTTGATTTCCCATAACTCAGACAATCCTTGTTGATTTGTCTGAGCAAGCTTGAATTCTTGGACGAATTCCTTCTTAACATCATCTATTGTTGGGTTCTAGTGTGCTTCTGACCATTTTATGAACCAACATAAAGCTCTTTCCCTTAATGTGGTTTGAAATTCAATTAACTTGACTACATCTAGTGTCTGTCGAGCTCTCCAAATTACTTCGCAGAGATACTAGTGTTACTCTACATCGTCGTTACCTCACTACTACATTTGGGGGAAATTTCGACACTTGGTTCCGACGCTTTTGACCAAATGTCGGAAATTTCCCCAAATTTTTTCAATCCCGCCCGAAACCGTCGCTATATCGACGTTTATAGAAAGTGTCGCAATACCGACACTTATACAAAGTGTCGCAATTGCGACGTTTGGAGGAAGACGTCGTAATTGCGACACTATGCCCCAAAGCGTCGCTATTGCGACGACTGCCTCCAAACGTCGCAAGTGTGACAAAATGTCTAAGTGTTGCAATTGCGACGTTTGGAGGCATTTGTCGCAATAGCGACACTTTTTCCACCGTCGGTATAACGACACTTATATGCACGCTACATAAAAATATGAAACTTATATGCACGCTACATAAAAATGATTTTATTAAAAATACGAAAATTATATCTGTCGCAATAGCTACATTAACGTCTGATATCACGCGCGCATTTTCCCTCTGCTCTTGCAGAACAACATTCGCCCTCAGCTCTTGCAGAACAAAATTTTCCCTCAGCATTCGCCCTCAGCTCTTGCAGAGAAACATTTGCCCTCAGCATTCGCCCTCAGCTCTTGCAGAACAACATTTTCCCTCAGCATGCGCCCTCAGCTCTTGCAGAACAACATTCGCCCTCAGCATTAACCCTGAGCTCTTGCAGAACAGCATTCGCCCTCAGCATTCACCCTGAGCTCTTGCAGAACAAAATTCGCCCTGAGCTCTTGCAGAACAACATTCGCCCTGCATTCGCCCTCAGCTCTTGCAAAACAGCATTCGCCCTCAGCTCTTGCAAAATGGTAAGTTCTTACTGCAGGCCCTTCCTCCTATAGTAGGGTTGACTCTATTTGGGTTTTTTTGGTCAATTCCATTGGATTGTATTAGGCTGTAGGGTTCTCTCTAGATTTCAAGAATAAAGATTCAATACCCTTTATTATCTTCATCACCCAATGCAAGATTTAAATTTTTCCCAAAGAAACACTTATTAATTTGGCAGCCATTATTTCTCCCTGCTTTAAAAACCCTACATTTAAATGAAAACAAGCATTTCATTTCAACTACAAAAATATATTAGTGTTCGCCCTAAAAATCCGCCCCCGCCCCGCATCATTTGCCCCCGCATTCGCCCTCAACTCTTGCAATAACAACATTCGCCTAAGATTCACTTAGCTCTTTGCAGAACAACATTCGCCGCATTTGCCTTTGAGCTCTTGCAGCAACGCATTCGCCCTCGCATCGCCCCGAGTTTCGCAGAACAACATTCGCCCGAGTTTGCAGAACAACATTCGCCTCGCATTCTACGTAACAACATTCGCCCCCCGCATTCGCCTCGCTGCTCCCGCCCCCGGTGCAGAACAACATTCGCCCTCAGCTCTTGAAAATGGTAAGTTCTTACTGCAGGCCCTTCCTCCTATAGTAGGGTTGACTCTATTTGGGTTTTTTTGGTCAATTCTATTGGATTGTGTTAGGCTGTATGGTTCTCTCTAGATGTAAAGAATCAAGATTCAATACCCTCTATTATCTTCATCACCCAATACAAGATTTAAATTTTTCCCAAAGAAACGCTTATTAATTTGGCAGCCATTATTTCTCCCTGCTTTAAAAACCCTACATTTAAATGAAACAAGCATTGCATTTCAACTACAAAAATCTATTAGTGTTCAAATGTACATGTGTGCATCACTTGTGTAGGGTATTCCTTTTCCACTTTCACATTATCCAAGAATGTGTGTAGTATAGTTCATATTTTTTGTGATTTAGATTATCTTGAAAAAGGAAAGGTAAATTATTTCCCATGGAAAAAGAAGGTTTTCCCTTTTTACTACCGGAAATGGTACAAAAAAGTTCCATTTCTACCCGAAACTCCTATGAAACAAGAACCAAATAAAGGCCATGTCCTCAATGGACATCATTTGGCTTTGAAAATGTCCATTGCACCGTGTTGTTTCTTATATTACATCACGATAGTTTCTTAGGTCATTTCTTGTTTCTTGAGATGAAAAACAACCAAAGAAATTGTGAAGATCCTTTCAAGAAATAAATGACCATTTATCAATCATATCTCAACTATTTTTTATTTTATTCAGTGGTTGCTTACTTTGAGAGAAATTTGACACTTTTATAAGGAATATAACATAAAACACAAAATGGGAAAACGTTGATAATACACGATGCATGTTCTGTACTACAAACTAGATTCCTTCCTGGAGTTAGGACACAGAGTATCGAATCAAAGTTGTAGTTTCTAACTTCTTGTATTGGTTCATCAATCTTGAAATTCAGACATTGCATGTCTTCATTGCTTCATGTTTGAATAATTTGCATCATATCATACAATAGGAAATTAGGAATTATGATTATTATTACTTTATGGATCCGTTAAGTTACTTTTAAGTTTGCATGGTTTAGTGTGAAATTATTCTAGTGTGCCCCTAGGCCCAGGTGAAGGAATGCCAAGGACTGAGAACCTTAGTTTTTAAATGGTATTGTTTCTTATACCCAAAAACCCCTCAACATCACTTCTTATTAGTTCTTAACAATAGTGTTGTAAATAATTTGAGAATTGATATAGCAAAATCTCGCACTTCTCAAGATAAAGTCCTAAAGCTAAAGTGTGATACCATGTGTAATTCAATAGCCCCATTGTCACCTCACCAACCTCTTTTCACTTCGGGCTAGCTCTCCTCCAACTCAAGGGGGGTTATCCCTAGTAGATGCTAGGGATCTAATGGCCCAACCAAACCAAGTCAAGAGCCCCCTAACTCTCTATGTTTACTACTATCAATCAAAATATTCAACAATAGGGTCAGACATGCATCTTGAAGGTAAAATTGCCAGGGTATTTTTGGGTAATTTCAAAGGGAAAGTCCCCAAACACATATAGTCAAGGAATTATAACGTGATTTAAAACATTAAATATCAACAAAATATTTTAAAGGATATTGAAAGGAAAAAGGTGATGGAAGATAGAAAGTGCCTTACTTAAATGCTCTAAGGATTTTTCAATAGTTGCTCCAAAAGCTTCACTTCAAGGCCCTTCAAGATCGTCTCCAACAATGCCATACCATTAGCTTCAACAATGTTGCTCCAAAAATGTCCTCAAGGTCTTCACAACAAGTTTACTAGAAGTTGCTCCAAAAATATATTCAATAAGGTCTTCATTGTCAACTCGTCTCTTGTTTGGGTGCCTTAATGTGCAATGATATGTTTCCAGGACTGAATTCAATGCAAGGCATATTTGAAACTCTAACTCTGTCTTCCGGTGTCTTATTAGAAATTATTTCAGTTTTCATTTTGTGTTTTCAAGTTTTTACATTTATAATTTTATTGCAATGTGGCAGACTGATCAGAGCAGTGCAGGAACAACCCCGAGACGAGATGATCGCGGAAAGAGGCCAGCGTAAGAACATGTAAAGTGCCAGAATTGCTCTATCTTCAGGTATTTTAGTTATTTACATAATTGAAATAATATTAATTTTGTTCAAATATGCAGACACCTAGCCATGGTACGCCTGATGATTCCCTCTTTGAGGAAGAGCTTTCTTCATCCCTATCTCCAGTGTTCTTGTTGCGAAAAAGGGCACGAGATGCAAGATCGGAATTTAATACTTTGATAGACGCGCCTCAAACACCTGAAACAGAAGAGAGGATAAAAAAAATTATGAGCTAGCTAGAAACATATCAGGTAATAATAAAAATTCAAAAGGATATTTTTTTTGTTCCGCATGAGATGAATTGTGATAGTTTTATTTTTAATTTTTACATTGACTAAACTAACAAAAAGTTCTTTTGTATGTAGCGTTTTCTGGCACTTGTTGAACCCGATGTTGGTGGTAGTGGGACACAAGGGAAAGAGATTTCCCAACAACCCTCTCGTACACCTTCTACTCCTTTAGGTGCCAGCCAAGAAACACACCCTGCCCAAGCAGACACCCAGCCAACCGCTGAACGTGTTGGCAATGATGAGGCTGATATGGCCAACTACATTATTGCATTTCCTGGAGCTACACGTGTCAGCTCCACAGGGACAATTAATGTCACGTTGTTGGTGAACGATGAAGGTGTCCCTATAAAGCACGTACAACTCCAAGGTAAATTTTAATATTTTAACTATTTCATGTACTTGATCTAAAACATATTTATCATGATTTTTATTTTTAAATTAATGATAATATATATATATATTTTTCTGTGTAGGAAACAATGAGTTCTACAGGTTTTTGGAGAGCCATGCGTTGGTAATTTTTGGCCCAACCATACGCACAGGGTGGAATTCCCAGAATTCCAACCTGAAAAAAGAACTTCTAGATTATCTAGAAGCCCTTTTTGGGGTTGGCACATTTGACAGATAACGGTGGCTCGGGTAGCCGACAAATATTTGAAATATACTAGGGACACCTATAGGATGCAATTGAAATTTAACCCTAGATACGAGCGTCCTCTCACAGTTCCAGAGAGTGAGTGGAGAGCACTCATCCATGACGGAAAAGAGAAAAGGGCAAAGAAAGAAGGAAAAATGCCAATTGGACCCGCAAGGTAAATTACAACTTTAATTCAATAGCTTTAATTTTCTCTATGTCTAAAATAAAAGTGTGCTACGTCATATCTGACTTCAATTTTGTTGATGCTAGGTTTCCTGACACCTCAAAGGCAACCAAAGCTAGGATTGAGAAAAAGGGCCATCACAAGCTAGGCCAGGGCGGCTACTTGAAATTAGCTACAAGAATTGTAATTAAGTAGCTAAACATCTTATAATTAATTGTATCGCCTTCCAACGTTTTTGTAATCCTATCAAAGATGATTAAAAATACACAATCATATGTAATGTAGGGTGATGACTTCGGAACAGAAACTACAGAGGAAGATAAAAATATCGCTTTCCATTTCGGCTATCAAGCCGTAGTTGAACGTCGCAGAAGCTTGGGGCAGGTCCCAAGATCCAGAATCCCTGATAAGGTAAAAAATTAACCTTTCAATATGTTTGTTTTCGTCCATAAATTTAATGTATAACAACTTTGTTTAAATCAGGGGAGCAACACTACCGACGAGGCAAATAACCCAGTTTTAGAGCCAGATGTAGATGATCCTCACGTGTAACTTGATCATTGTAGTGGGGACCAAGCCGACAATGCTACTATCAGTGAGGGCCGTGACGGTAATTGATTTCCACTTATAATTTTTTCTAATTATACCTTGATGTTTGTCCTTATAACTTTTTTTGTTTAAATGACAGAGAATGTTTCCCTTGAGGATCTTACCATCAGAGAGGAAGACAGGGCAACAGTCCCAACGGAAACAACTGGTGCACCAGGTAAATAATCTCATTGCACTTTTTTTTATTAATATTACCGAACTAGTTTAATGATATTTAAAAATTGACAGTTAAAATTTAATATTATCTGTTTTTGTAGGCGATGCCCCGTCACTGGATGAGACCAGACATCGTGATTATGCAACTAGGTCAGCAGCGACAACTGGTTGTTTCGGGAAATAACTCCCTAGAGGTCGTTGGGTCAAAACCTCCACAGATCAGGGCATGCTATTCAAAAAGGACTCACACAACCACACTTATACGCTAAAAACTAGATATTATAGATTGTAGAACTCACCCGTAGATCCTACGTTTGATGTAGATCCCGCGGGGTCCAAACCCCCAGCAACCCTTCCTCCTCTTCAACCTGGAAATCAAGAAGAGACATGCACGGAAATCTAGTTGTACAGCATATCTCTTTCCTAAATGTCAGTGTAATCCATGTGAAACATCATATAAACAATAATAAATTCTTAATTAACAATATTTTCACATATGCAAGAAGATATTAACACGTGAATTCGGGAACAAGATGGTTCTTCTTCATTACGAACAACATGTACAATAACAGAAAGGTGGAGAGATCACCTGAATCCTTCCACGATCTTCGAACAGACCGTCGTCTGGATCCGTCCCGCCCTTGCCTCACTAGGATTCTTTCAAGACTTGTGCACATGAGATGACATATAAGCTGATGAACATCTCCAGGAAACAAGGGTTTCCTGTAAAAAATCTGGGAAGTGCAGGAGGCACGGGAAATCAGACTTGAATTGGGCTCCAACAGAGTATAATGTCTATAATTTTCTCCCTCCCTTAGGCCATGCACATGAGGGGCTTTTATAATCCCTCAAAGTAGTTTCAATCTGTTAGAAACAGTTGGCCATGGGCTGGGGTGGTTGAATTACGGGAATAACCATCAACCCAGCCTCGAAAATAGGGATTTTTATATATTTTTTAATGATTTTAATGGCATACGTGGAAAAGTATCTATGGACTCGCGTATACATGCAGAAAAGTCTGGGCATACCCGCGTATGGGATTTTAAACACTGTTTTTTATGAACTTTATTCAAGTTTGTGGGAATGGGTGTCCAAGGCCAAAGAGACAATCATGGATCACATGAGGATGAAAAATGATGCTATAATAGATGCCCCCTAATATATGAGGTCAGAAGGGGTACATGATGGCCGAAATGTATTATGTGCATAGAAAGAACTTCGTGAGGACAAGAGAGGACTTCACCAGATTTCAGCCTGCCAAAAACCAATGAACGAAAACAGAGAGTCAGCTCATGTCTGAGGCGGGCATACCCATGCTCAGTAAAAAATATATCCATATAGAAAGTACAGAATAGATCCAGAATGTATACAAGTATAGCTGACCTGAAAGTAAATAATGAATCAACTGAGCACAGCCCAGAAGTACAAGTCAGAATCAATGTCCAAGTATCACATATATCAAACTGATCAATAGTGCTGAAAATGGATGTCTGATCACAAAAGTAACTAAATCTCTAGGTACCAAATCATAAGGGGTGGAATACATGGTACAATCACGCAACTCGGGAGCCAACATATAGGATGCTGTTGTACTGACACTGCAACATATAAGGGTGGACGACATCACTGGTAGAAACTGAATGGACTGTCAAAAGTGAACCGAAAGATGCTGATGCAACCCGAGGTCTTCACCGATCTCGATGGCACAATTCTACACAATGGGAATAAATGCGCTGAAGTCGACCATGTGAGAAATCGTTTGATTTCCGGTCAATAATGTATACCGTTAACAAACGCGAGACAACCCACCGATAATGAAAATGAGTATCAAGGTGCCCCAGTACAATCTAACAAGTGAGAATGAATGAGTTGAAGTCAAACACTTGGAAGAATCTACCAATCAGGAGGCAATGATGAATCCCCACTGTCGATAGCGAAGAGTCTGCCATTGATGACTGCAAACCCTAAGGTATTGACAAAAGACTCTAGACCTTATTCCCAGAGCAATGAGTCGGAGTCGATGGGAAAATATCTGCTGGAAGGAACGCATTAAGGCATCCCACATCAGTCCAGCGTGAGTATAACCTGCAGGCCAAGATTTGGAAGGAATCGGATGAAGCAGATTGACAGAACCAAACCGAAGTACGTTTCCGACATGCACAAGATGAAGCTAGCGCACGGAAGAAACCCTATGAAGCAACCAATAATGAAAGCTGACACAGAGGCGAGATATCCACCGATATGGTCAAATGGAAATCAAGGTACTGCATGAATCCAAAGTGTGATAATGTATGTTGACGTCGAACACAGGGGAAACCACTCAGTCAAAGACCCATAATGATGATCAAATGCTGAGCACAAGGTCACCGATCAATGATGGAAATAGGGCCAGGGTGCGGCTCTAGGTTTACTCTCAGAGCAATATGTCGTAGTCGATGAGAGACAAACCCGCCAGCAAGAAGTCAATGGAGACCTTCTCAAACCAACATGAGCAGAAGACCAAAACATCTGTTGTGATAGAACAAGACACTGACAAGACTGGGAAGGCCGACTGAATGATGAGTCAAGAGACACCGCAGAATGTCTGACTCTGGTTAAACTTCCCTTGAAAAAAATCACGACTCGTGATGACCATGGCAGTAAAAAATGACACTGTATAAGTCTGTTATGCAGGAGGCAAAAACAAACTCTCCATATGATTGGAAGAGATAACCAACTGGAGGAGAAATGACCAGTGAAACAAGGAAAAAGCTGAACCTAGGTCAAAAATAAAACCATCCCAAATGAAGGAAATATATAAGTGTATGTTCTTTGTTCAAGGGCGACAAACTGATACTGTACTGCCATAAAATTACGAAGTGACATCCCATTCCCGCTCTTTTTGTTATATTTGATTTTTTTGTCTTTTTCATATAATAAGCCTGAAAAAGAATAAAAGAATGCTATGGTATAATGGATAAAACGAGTATCAAGAAAAAGATGCACTAGTTCCTGGGATAGGAACGATCCTATGCTCAATGCAAGGTGGCGGAAATTGGTAAGCGATACTCAAAGGAATGTTCCATCCATGGAAAAAAAGGGTGTCAAGTCGTGATAGCTAAGTGCATGCAATGGTTAACTTGTACAGATAGTCAAGGTCAAAAGATGGCTTAAACATCGAGTCCAAATGAAGTCGACTAAAGGCCAGGATAAACAAGTAGCCAATATGCAATGCAGTAATACAACTCAACAACACCAGGGAGCCTCTAGGGTAATAGCCAGAAAAATGATAGTGAAGAAGAAGAAGAATGAAGCTTCAACACATAAGTCATGGCGGGACTAAAGAGGACTCCCGAGCCTACATAAAACGCAGCATGGGCAACAATTGCTAGCGAGGAACTAACTAGGAAGCCCATGTAAAGGAAGGCTCTACCACCAAGTCATGATTAAAAAATGGCGAGTGAAATGGGTGAAATACTCATGACCTGATGGGATCGACCCTATGGAAAGTGATCAGAATGGAGGCTAGTATGAAAAATGCAATGGAAAGTGAATTTCCTAACCTATATGCCAGTGAAGATCATATACCTGCCATGACAGGTTAGCAGTCATGGATAAAAAATCGGAAAAAATCTCAACTTCATCAAAATGTACCTGAAAATATACCAATCTGGGCACTGATAAGCATCCGGGTTATGCAGCTTAAGATGGATTGAAAAAATAGGCATAACAATTTTTTGCAAAAAATTTCAATTTCTGGGCATAAATACACAAGTTACCTCATATTTGGTTCATTGTTACTTGCTGATTTGGGAAAAAGAGCTTTGGAGAAAAACCTTCTTTCGTCAAAATAGGAGCAATCAGTGGTCAAACTTCGCTGAATCAGTCAGGTAAGCTCTTAATCCATCATTATTATCAATTTTGTTCATTAATAGAGTTAAAATTTGGAAGTTTCACCGTTAGAAACATTTGTTTTAATTTAGGGCTCTGTGCATACGCGGGTTCGTATGGACCAAGTCGTGTATATATGCGACTGTATACAGGGTAAGTCGCGTATGCGCAACCCACGATGTAAAAAAACACATCTAATGAACAAATAAATGAATTTTTTCAGGATGACTATCACCTGGAGGGAACATGAGCATAGTGCAATTGACAATGAAGTAATGCAAGATCAACAATCGCTCAATATCCTCTGAAATTGTGGATTGCTAAAATTTTTCAAAATGCCAAATATGAAGAGTAATGTCCGGTTACTTGAAATGCTAGTAAATTATTGGGAACCAGAGGAACATTGCTTCGTGATAGATCAAATTCCCATACACATAGAGGTAGAAGAAATCTACTTCATTACTGGACTCTCACGGAGGGGAGACCTAGTAGATTTGCACAGTAAGCCTTTGAGCGGACTTACTGTGGATGACTATGTCCACGTCTACTGTGTAGAGGGGTCCAAAAAAGTAGGGACTCATATTGCTATAAAATATTTGAGAGATATATACATGAAGATTCTCCTGTTTACCATCGGCAGGGTAGCAAGATCTGCTTCCTTGCATCAGGCATCCAGGGCCCAGATGAGCATAGTTGTGGAATGCCTAGCTCACCTATATGATTGGTGCACAACTCTATTAATGAATATGAAGCAACAACTGACCTCCATCCGGAAAGAAAAAACAAAGCATTTCAAATATGGAACCATCTTGATGACATTCTTCTTTGAGAAGATTCCTGGGCTTCGACCCAAAGTGATCTCTTCCATCAACAGCCCAAGAGACCCAAGAATTTCCCGATGGGCAGATCTGATGAAGAGACTGGGGGGAAGTGAAGTTCCTCGAACCACCTGGGACGACAAGTTCTTCCAATGTTGGGGAGAACAAGTCATCGCCGTGGAGGACTACCCCTATGCTGGGATGGATTTCCGTGGTGATCCAGACCTCGTCCTTCCACCTGGCGCGGCATGGGGCGCAATCGGTAAAATTGCAATTTTTAAATTATATGATTTTTATGATTTTTTCAATAGATATGAAAAAATGTGAAAACAAAACATGTTTTTGATTGGATTCAAAATGACTTACAATATTATGATGATCATGATACAGATATTGGACCAGTCCATCCTGAGGGCTACCCACGGCATAAACGCCGCAGAGGCGAGGCAGATATTGTAGACCCAGACAGGACCCTCCATGCTGTACAGAGGAACTTGGAGGGTTTAACTCACCAAGTGCCTATGGCTACAGTGAAAGATCTACCTGAGGCCATCTAGAGACGGGTAGTAGGAGTACCACATGACTGGGTACGATTATTCCGCCGTGTCGCCACTGCGATCGTGTTCTATAGGAACACGAATTTTGGGCAGGGACCACAAGAGTAGATCGATATGATTACCGGACGACTGTATATTTTGATATTGAACATGATCGGGCATAAGCCCAAATTTTGTACGACTTATGGATCCAAATTTTTTATAGTTTTTGAACATTTTGATGATATATATACAACAATTTATGATGTGATGTGAAAAATGTATAAAAATGCATGATGTTTTTTATGATGAAATTTTACTGTATGGAATGATTAATATGCCAATCAATTGCTTGATTAGCTAATGAGTCTGCCATCCAATTTTCTGCTCAATGAATATGAATGAATGTTAAAAATTGAAATGATCTTTGTAACAAACGTACCCTCAAAAAAACAGGAGTAAAAATGGATCTCGAACCCAATAAGTATTATTCAACTGTGACACCACCAGCTGGGAGTCCAAGAAAACTACCAACGAATCAACACCCAAAGATATTGCCTCCGAGAGTAGGTAAATAACTGCAGTGTACTCTGCTATATTATTGGAAGCAGGACCAATGCAGACTCCTCTTGATACTAATAGCTGACCGGATGGATGATGAAGCACCCAAGCCGCGGAAGCCAAGTTCCGGGTGTGTCTACTACCACCATCGGCGAAACCATAATGACTCATGACATTCGACACAACCTGCCAAAGAATATCAAAAAAATCACCATCACATCAAAGACCTAAAAACCAGATATGTACAAAAATAAAAACTACTATATACAAAATCAAAATGCCAGGCCGAAGCCTAGGCATAATACCTTTTCAAATAGAGCCCATTTCTGGGCTCCGGAAACTCATTTCCTTCAAAATCAACCAAGGCATATGCTCCTTTTTAAAGGAATTTTTTAACGATGAAGGGGCCATACCACATAGACTTAAACTTTCCTATGCCCAGGGCATCCTTCTCTTGGGCATAGACCAAAACGAGGTCGCCTTCTGAGAAAACCCTAGGTTTGACCGCCTTATCGTACTGAACTTTGACTCGTTTCTTATGCACCTCATTCATCGTGGCAGCATCGCGACGCTGCTCGTCAAGATGTTCCAAATGAAGGAGACATTCTTCAAGACTAGAAGTGTCAGGAAGACGCTCAACAACTAACTTAAGAGAAGGAATCTCACATTCAATGGGAAATATGGATTCCAGCCTGTAAACTAGTTGAAACAGAGTAAAGCCAGTTGCAGTTTTTACTGACGTCCTGTATGCCCAAAGTGCAGGATACAGCATGATATGCCATTTGGATCGAGCTTTATTAATTGTCCTTTGAAGAATGGTCTTCATGGATTTGTTCACAGCTTCCACTTGCCCATTGGCCTGAGGATAATACGGAGATGAATGCTCATGCCGGAAACCTAATTTTAGAGCCAACTCAACCATCATGCTATTCTGAAAATGACTGCCATGATCAGTGATAATCTCTCTAGGAATACCAAAACGAGCAATAACCTGGTTGAAAAGAAAAAGAGCTGCTGTCTCACCATCATTCCCAAAAGTAGGCATAGCCTCGACCCACTTCGTAAAGTAGTCTACTGCTACAATAATGTGCTTGTGACCTTTAGCCAAAGGCGAGTTACAAGTAGTATAATCAATACCCCACTTTGTAAAGGGACTGACAGTAATGACTGGAAAAAGCGGAGCTGGATGCGTGCACATTTTTCGAGTATAGACTTGACACGGATGACACTTTTTGAATGACTCCATACAATATTTGAAAATTGAAGGCCAAAAGTATCCTGCACGCAAGATTTTTTAGGCTGTAGCAAGCCCAGATAAATGACCACCACAAGCTCCACTGTGGCAATCATTCAACACAACCTCAGCTTCTTCGAGAGTTAAGCAATGTCTCAGGATTGAATCAACCCCTCGACGGTATAAAGCATCACCAATAATCAAGTAATTTTTAGCCAAGTGACGCAACTTACAGCGCTCATCTTTCGAAAAAGTAGAGGGAAACTTCGCAGTCTGAAGATACACAATGATATCTCCATACCAAGGATCTTGTGGAGAGATGAGAAACAAATGTTCATCCGGGAAGGATTCATCATAGACTATCTCTTCTCCACAAGGCAACTCAGAGATTAATTCCGCGAAAACTAAATATTTCTTGGACTTGGCAGACAAACTCAAGATCAAATTCTTGCAAAATCACAATCCATCTATTGTATTTTCCCCCAATCACTCGCCTACTGAGAAAAAACTGAAATGGATTGGCTGCTGCCAAAATATAAGTTTTTCGTAGAAGAATATAATGTCTGAGTCGATGTACAGCATGAACAGCTGCTAAAGCTAGCTTCTCTATCGGAGTATACCGGAGTTCAGGTCCTACCAAGCCTCGACTAAGATAGTATATAACATGCTCTGCCAGAGCATCGTCCTCCTGAACCAGAACCATACCAATGGTAGATTCTGCTGCTGTAAGATACAAAAGGAAATCCATGCTATAATCAAGTGGACTCAATATAGGAGCAGAGGTCAATGCTTTTTTCAAAGCATCGAATGAGCGCTGAGCGAAGTCATCCCAAAAGAATGGAACTCCCTTCTTCAACAATCTCATAAATCCTTTGGTAACTTCAGCATAATTTACGATAAATCTCCGAAGAAAATTAGCTTTTCCTTGTAGACTTTGAAGTTGACGAATAGATGACGGGGGAGGCAACCGAAGTATTGCCTCAACCTTGAAGGGATCTACCCTAATCCCTTCCGAAGATACAATGAATCCCAATAACCGACCGGATGTAACAACGAAAACACACTTGTTTGGATTCAACCTAATCTTGTAGAAACGACATCGTTCAAATACTTGACGGAGGTGAGCAGGATGATCAATTCTCTTTCGAGAACGAGCAGCTAAATCATCCAAATACGCCTCGATAATATGTTTGATATCTTGGAAGGCATATGACATGGCCCGCTGAAAAGTAGCCCCAACATTTTTAAGACCAAAAGGCATCTTCTTGTAAGAAAAAGTACCCCAGGGACAAATAAAGGCAGTCTTATGCTGATCTTCAGGACGGATAGTCATCTGATTGTATCCGAAGAAACCGTCCATGAAGGAGAAAATCTCATTACTGGAACACTCATCGATAATCTGATCTATAAATGGTGTGGGGTAATTATCTTTCGGACATGCTTTATTAAGGTCTCTGAAATCAATGCAAACTCGGATCGTTCCTTGTTTTTTATCCACGGGAACAGGATTCGAAACCCACTCTGTCAAAGGAACAGGGAAAATAAATCCCGCCTTGAGCAGCTTCTCCACCTCAGCTTTGATAGCTGCAGCCTTCCTAGGATTGACCAAACGAAGCTTTTGCCTCACAGGCTTAGCATTTTCGTAAGTCTTGATCTCATGCTGGAAAATATATGGATCTATACCGGGCATTTCCTCATAAGACCAAGCGAACACATCCCTAAACTCTTTAAAGAGATTGGTGTAAATATGAATCTTTTCAGGGGAACATTCAACTCCGATGAAGACATTCTCTATAACATTGGGATCCCTGGAAATGTTCACCAGGATAGTTGGAGAAATCACAGCCATGTTCCCTTCAGCATATACCTGTGTTGGTGCTAAAGGGTTTAGGACTGGGTGAACAGGACCAGGAGACAAAGGACTTGGAAAACTTGATTCAACTTCGCTCAAATCAGGTAAAAATTATGACCGATGATGCAAATCATCCCACGGTATATCTATACCATTCATAGCTTCCAGGATGGCCTCTTCAGATGGAAGAGTGGTATCAAGGAAATCCTGGGCGGAAGAAGAACTAAGTGTCCAAGCCGGAGCCACATCGCCATCCAAATCCTCTAGAGAAAGAGAAGCTGGAATGGTCTCTGCAGAGTCAACAATGGATTGATAAGCAATCTCAGTTGCAGACATTGGAAATGCCATTCAACCCACTTGACCTTCCACTAATGTGGAGGTAGGGGAAGGTAAGGTCCAAGGTTTCGAAAAATAATGAGTTCTAAAGAACTCTCTTCGAATAGGAGCCCTGGAGGATGAAATCGCATTTATATGAACGGTAGGAGGTGGAATATTGAAAGTACCCATTAAAGAAGAATACATTCCAACCCCTAAATTATCGACAGGCGGCTTGGCATTATCCACCTTTGGAATAGTTGAGTCAGTAGATGCATTCGGGTCTACAGGAGAACAATCCACTTGATCCACTATAAAAATCCTTCCTTCATGAGGGAAACACATAATCCGAAATAATGAGGATGCAATGGCATCCATCTCATAAATCCAGTTTCGCCCCAACAGAAGGTTGTAGTCCAAGCTTGCATCAACTATCTCAACCTCTATATTTACAGTTTTGCCCCCAGCACAGATGGGAAAAGCTGGGACAATACCATGCGGTCTGCGAGAATGACCATCAAACGCAGTCAGAAGAGTAGTAGATGGAACAGCTGCGGGAGATCCAATTCCCTTCCATCATGCGAGAGACATCACACATGTGGAAGCGCCCTCATCAACGACCGTTCAAAAGATATTGAATTTCCGAAACGAAGATTTGATATGAAAAGCCATATGATGGGGAGTCTATTTTTAAAATTAGACATATCGAATGTAATCACAAGAGAGTTCTTTGGATCGACAGCCCCAATAGCAGTGAGCAGAGCACTGCGCTGAGCTGGACAAGACTAGAGCACCTCAAGAGCCGACATGGCACAAGGACTCTATGCCAGATCTTCCACAATAGAGTAGTTCTGGGTAGCCCTGGAATTTGGATTAATCGTCATACGCTTGGTAGATGCTTTTGGCATCCGAGGTATAGGCTCCACAGTAGGCCTCGTGATATGAAGCGGCTCAGTACCATCGGGATCACCCTTGGCTTTCGAAGACTCATCTTTGCCATAATCACGGGATCTTGTGGCGATATCCGCATGAGAACTCATCATGTATATGTTTGACGGATTTTCCCCTTCCTGGGTGCCCCCAGAGGAAGCCCCAGTATTTTGATTTGCGCCAACAACTAGCTATTGCCCTTGGGGAAAAGGGTTTGTCAACACAGCCTGGGAACTAGAAGAACCCTGCTGAGCTAACAAGCGCTGCGCATCCTGAATTTTAGGGCAAAGGTTAGTAAGATGGTCTCCAGCACATAACTTGCATGGAAACTTCACTTTCTTTTTATCCTTTTGACCCTCACCAACATGCTCGTTGGATTTATTTGCATTACCCTTCCCATTCTTTCCCTTTTTCTTATTATTTTTCCGTCCCTTCTTCTTCCCTTCGGATTGTTGATTTTATTTAGGGTTATAAGTCTGAACGACATTTACCGACAAATATTGAGAAGGCGATGACTCAGCAGGCACATCCTGACCAGAAGAAGCAGATTGAATAGAAAACTGCTGCAATTGACTAAGTAGGTTAGCTGCACCACTATTGATCGACCCAATAAGTCCGTCACCATGAGGACCAGACTTAGTCTTGGATATGTCTAATTTGGAGCGAGGAGCATTAGGAAAATATTTATGAAGGACATCAGACTGAGAATATATCAATTCAAGCCGTTGGGCCCTAAAAATAGCCCGCTCCTCGGAAAATACCCCTGAGAGGGATACATCCTTAGAAATATCTGCCTGTAGAGATTTCAAAAACCATTTCAAAAGAAATTCTCCCGGAATATAAGCTTTAATGAGCCTCTTCCTTGTCTGCCATTCTTGAATATGATTAGAAATGTGGGTTGCGTCATCCTGCTTAAAATTAGCTAGGATTTCAGTCCTGGCATCATAACGGACAGGCAACTGGAAATGATTTAGAAATATAGTAGCCATATATCCAAAAGTAGAAAAACTGCCCCCAGTTAACTCAATGTACCACTTGGCAGCGTTTCCAGTCAAGGTGCGTTGAAACAACCTCAACCTAATCGAATCCTCGATCAGGGAATTATATGAACACCATAAATGGAAAGTGGTGATATGATCAGCCGAGTCTTCTCCATTCTTGCCTTCAAACTTTGGAATGTCTGAAGGTAGTTTGGTAGGAACCGGAGGCCACCCCGGACTATATCAGATCGGATCATTCATTAATTTCGACAAATCTGGCAAGTTCAACATTGCCAGAAAAGGTAAACGAGGAGGAGCCTGAGGATTCCATCCTTGGTGGGATGAATTCCCCACATTCTGAAAAGAATAACCTGGATTTGATGAGGCACCAGGTTGCCAGAAAGAACTCGTAGAAAATGTTGGGCCATAGGACCCAGTATTTGGAGAAGGACCCCCTCCCAACGTAGAGTTACCATAGACCAGACCAGTTCCCCCCCCTGAAGTAGTGAATAAAGAGGAAACCCCCTGGTAGGGGTTTCAAGCGTTAGAAAGAGGGGAAAAAGTCTGATAAGCACTCGACGAAGGGAAAGAAGAATTCCCTTGTTAACCAGCGAAAAACTGATTCCCTGCCCCCACTGCTGTAAATACAGGGTTCCAACCTGTAAAGGTAGTTGAAATCTGACCTCCAGACCAAGGGTTAAAACTCTGAGACTGAGAAGTAAAAGGAAAAGACCCTAAGGAAGGATTTGAACTAGGAATATGCCCACTTCCGAAGGGGAACCCTTGAAAAGAAGCTGACCCACTAGCCATGGAAGACATGGGTGCAGACGCAGTTGCAGCAGCGGAAAAGGAAAACGAAGGAATCCCACTAATGGGCATTCCAAAACAAAAGGGACCAGATTGAGAAGCTTGTGCTTGGGTGAAACCAGAGCCAAACACAACAGTACTAGAAGCAATCGAAGATATAGCAATTGTGCCTTCTCCTTCTACTGAAGCAGGAGTCTGAATGCCTGCAGCACTCACAACTGAAGCCGCGTTCCCAGTCGTGGCCATCGAAAGGTATGAATAGGATGGATAAGGACTTTTTGGTCTTTCTGACTCAGGTCCAATGTACTCAACAACAAACGGATAATCAGGAGGAAGAGGAGATGGAAGTGATTCAGAAAGCTGAGATACTTCCTCTACTTCTACTTCTTCTCGCAGAAATAAGACTCTCGAGGTGAGCGAAGTGCTCCTCTCGGAACCAACACCGAAACCAACTACAAAACCTTCAAGCCCTTGTGGAGGATCTCTCTTCGTTGCGTTAGATACCACTGGGTGATATTCACCTGCTATATTACTCCTACGCCTTCTTGAAGAAGGCTCAACACTTTCGGGAGATAACCCCCGAACTCTCCTCGATCGACGAGGCGCTTGATCATCCACTTTAACAGATTAATTAGACTCAAAAAAGTATAAAGCTAAGCAAGCTAGGAGCAAAGATCATTCACTACAAAAATCCCTAAGATGCAACCAAGCAAGCAACCTTCAGGTATTTCCGCTCCGGGTGATTAGGACCGGACACCAAAATACGAGAAAGCAAAAAATAAGACCTCCCGAAAGCAGTCTGGGATAATTACGGCCCAGGCCTACTAGCGAAGGTAACAGAAACAGTTATGCCGACCTCCTAACAATAGCCTTTTCCGGTGCAAGTACCCAAGCTTCGCGGGGGCACCCTCTAGAAGTACTGCTGGAAGTGATACAACGTCTGCCTCAGGTAACACAGGTATTCCCCCCCGCAGTCACCTGTGTGATACCTAGGAATGGCAACTAAGGGCACCAATCCGTGTCAGCAGCCGGGTGGAACGGTCTTAAGGCAAGATCCAGTAAATCGGAGAGGGGGTATCTCTCTTCTCAACCTTCACTTCCCCTCGCGCTTCACTCTCTAAAGGAGAGCTTTCCTGGTCCACCTAACAGTGTTGGATTTCTCTCATTTAATAAACTTCTATGTTTTAGTTTGAGCGGCCTTGGAGAGTTAACTCTCCACTCACCTAATCCAAGGCCCTACAACCTAGCTAGTTGATGTGTGACACTTAATAAAAAACTTGCTAGTTGTTTTTAAATTAATGTGCTTATTTTAGTTGGTTGTTATATTAAGTCAAGGGAATATGGAAATGAAACTCGTGATGTTTTATGACGCAGAAAAGAAATTAATGAAAACCAAACTACATGCAGATGCAATAATTTCCTTTCGATGAAAAGAAATTTCTACATGGGTTCTACAAGACTATTTTTTCTTTTCAGATATCAAACCTCACACTCGCAAAATTTATGAAAAAGACTAAAAATGTTCAAGTGCACCTAATGCAAATTACTAAGAGCATGCCAATTCTAAGATGCAAAATCTAACAAAGCAAAGAGAAATTTCCAAGAATCCCCCAGTTCTATCACTTTTTCGGTTGTCCACAAAGCTAGTTCCCAAATCAGAAACTCTCAGTATAAAGACACCAAAATATGCTCGAAATAAGAGAAAGAAACCAATGAAAATTTCCTTCCCAAATCAAGTCAGAAACCGAAGGTAAGAAATCTCAACAAGGCTTCAAAAGATGGAAAGAAACCAAAACAAAAATGCAAAACAAAGGCAATGGAAAAACAAAATGTTTTTGAGCTTTTGAATTTTATAAAAAGAAGACTTCAAAGAGACCAAGAAAACTATCCAATTACCAAGCCAAACAATCTCCGAATTTCAAGCAAAACTCCAAAAATAATGCTCCAAATCTTATAGTGCCACTTAGTAGAAAGATTTATACGAGCAAAAGGAAGACAAGAAACTCAGTAACTCAGCCCAGAAGAATAGCACAATCTTGCAGCAAATAAAACTTCAAAGAACCAAGAATGACTCTTCAAAATTGCAACAAGACCTAGTCTGATGAAATCAAGAAAACCAACCGAAAAGCAGGCAAAAATTAAAGTGCAAGGCAAAACATAAAGTGAGGAAAGAGCATATGAGCAGAAAATCTCTGTTCTGATTAAGCAGAACAACCAAGAATCCTCGGAAAGAGATCGTGGTACTCGAACCAGAAATGCAAGCACTAAAAAAAACAAGATTTTCCAAATGAGCCAGTCTTTAACCAAATAAGAGTGAAAAAGACTAATAACCACCTTCACCACAATCCAGAGACTATAAGGACACTGCAGAGATAGGTCACCACAGGCAGACAAGACCAAAAAGTCAAGAAATCAAAAATTTCAAAATTTTCCTAGGCATACGCTACTTAGCGGTTTTGCAACAAGCGTGCATACACGACTGTGGCAAAGGAAAAATGCGTATACGCGACTCCCTTTGCCAAAACCTGCATGTATACGCGACTGTGTATAGGAAAAATAGCGTATGGAAAGGTAAATAATGAAAAATAAAAATGATCAAGCCTGGCTAAAGAACCAGGTCTTTAGTCTGACTGAGAAAAAACTAAATGGATTGGAAATAATGATTAAAACTGTTGGAAACCTTTAAAACAACTGAAACCACCCAACAGGGGAATCACAAGAATGCGATCCCCAGCAGAGTCGCCAGTTCTGTTTCGGGAAATAACTCCCTAGAGGTCGTTGGGTCAAAAACCTCCACAGATCAAGGCATGCTATTCAAGAAGGACTCACACAACCACACTTATATGCTAAAAACTAGATATTATAGATTGTAGAACTCACCCGTAGATCCTACGTTTGATGTAGATCCCACGGGGTTCAAACCCCCAGCAACCCTTCTTCCTCTTCAACCTAGAAATCAAGAAGAGACATGCACGGAAATCTAGTTGTACAGCGTATATCTTTCCTAAATGTCAGTGTAATCCATGTGAAAAATCATATAAACAATAATAAATGCTTAATTAACAATCTTTTCACATATGTAAGCAGATATTAACACGTGAATTTGGGAACAAGATGGTTCTTCTTCATTATGAACAACATGTACAATAATAGAAAGGTGGAGAGATCACCTGAATCCTTCCACGATCTTCGAACAGACCGTCGTCTGGATCCGTCCCGCCCTTGCCTCACTAGGATTCTTTCAAGACTTGTGCACACGAGATGACATATAAGCTGATGAACATCTCTAGGAAACAAGGGTTTCCTGTAAAAAATCTGGGAAGTACAGGAGGCACGGGAAATCAGACTTGAATTGGGCTCCAACAGAGTATAATGTCTATAATTTTCTCCCTCCCTTAGGCCATGCACATGAGGGGCTTTTATACTCCCTCAAAGTAGTTTCAATCTGTTAGAAACAGTTGGCCACGGGTTGGGGTGGTTGAATTACGGGAATAACCATCAACCCAGCCTCGAAAATAGGGATTTATATATATATTTTTAATGATTTTAATGGCATACGCGGAAAAGTATCTATGGACTCACGTATACACGCGGAAAAGTCTGGGCATACCCGCGTATGGGATTTTAAACACTGTTTTTTATGAAAATTTTTCAAGTTTGTGGGAATGGGTGCCCAAGGCCAAAGAGACAATCATGGATCACATGAGGGTGAAAAATGATGCTATAACACTGGTGCACCAGGTAAATAATCTCATTGCAATTTTTTTTATTAATATTACCGAACTAGTTCAATGATATTTAAAAACTGACAATTAAAATTTAATATTATCTGTTTTTGTAGGCGATGCCCCGTGATGCAGGGGCATTAGACACTAGCCAGCAATGTAGGAGTTTTGTCCACATGTTGTGGCTAGGAGGGTTTGAAAACAGTCGAATTGTTACAGCTAGGTGTCAAAACCTTAGCTGTTTGTATTATTAGATCAGTTAGAGTTATAGAAGTCAAATGGTTAGGACCATCTGTCATATTTTGGCTTTCGAATAATTGTAATTAGGCTCTTGAGTTACCATAACGGTCCTCACAGAGGAACCGAAAGGACATATGTTGATTTATATAATTTTAATCCCTCAGATGTATAGAAGGAGGGAGCAAGAGGACGAGAGGTTCCCGTAATAAAACTCTGTGTGTTAACAATTGTTTCCAGTTAAATGATTTTAATGTTCGTTGGCCATTGAATTGTCTTGAATTCCTATTAATGAAGAAATTGTTTGATTGAGAAACGATTGTACACTGGTTCGATGTGAAATCATTGAGAATGGTGATTGTATAATTCTGAATTATCTATCTACTGTTCCCGTGAATTGGTTGGATAAGCTCTGCGAGTTAAATTCCATCGGAGGTCCTCTGTCTGTATCTTTATTGGGGAAATCCCCACTTTACAATTGTAAAGAATTATGTTGAACCGAAACCGAGCTATAGACCAGAGTTAAGGCATAAGAAGGACATCCCAACCCTGACTCTACCTTTGGTTAATCACTGTAGCAAAACCACGAGTGGATTCCCAAAGGCGGATTGCCCATATCGCACCACTTTAGCGGAGAAGGCGGTATTCTCTGAATTGAAGCGATTCCATAGAATCATCGACACGTGGCACCGGACGGGAGTACAAAACCACCTTTCCATATTCTCATCGCACGTTAAAGCTAGTATGAGGATGCCGAGCGATATCGACGAGGGCTGTCGATCTGAAACAGAGTCATCGGATGATGGTCACCTGACGGAGATGCGCGAGGTTTAACCTAAGGTACGGCGTACATTTTATTGGCTATTGGACGTAGAGGTGGGCCTGGAGCGAGAGTTCTATTGTAAAGTTGATTTACAAAGCGTGGAGTTTTAATATAAGTTTGGAAGACTAATATAAAGTCCAGAAAGGCCTAATTTAAGGTTTGGGGATATAATATAAAGTTAAACATTGCGGATAGTATTATTTATCAAATTCTGTGAATTTGATAATTAATAAAAAGAAATAGACCACGTGGAGCAAGGAAAGAATTGACAGAGCCACGTCACCGTTGACCGTCCCTCCTCAGGGCTGACTTTTGGTTTTGTTGCGTCATTTGTGGTATCAGAGTTGTTGTCTGAAGTTTTTTTGCTGACATGGCAATCCGAGTTGGTAGAGGTGCTGGAAAAAGAAGACCTGTTGCCAACGCTGAGGTGTTGGGAATGTTGCAGAGGGTCGAGGCCAGAATAGATGCCATGGAGAGAAGACAACCCAAAGATCCTGAAGACATCAGCGAACCTGAGATGGAATAAGCAGAAGAAAATGTTGAAATTCCTCCTGACATGAGGCTCCTTAGAACTGTTCTGGGGTCTGCAGTTAAGCCCAGGATTGAAGTATCGAGTTATGCAGGAGGACTGAATCTAGAAGAACTAGTAGACTGGATAAATGAATTGAACAAGTGCTTCGATTATGAAGAAATAAGTGAAGATAAGAAAGTCAAGTTTGCAGTAACAAAGCTGAAGGGACATGCTGCACTTTGGTGGGATGGAGTGCAGGCAGAGAGGAGGAGAGTTTGAAAGCAACCTATTAAAAGCTGGACTAGAATGATGGCCAAATTGAAAGGTAAATTCTTTCCTAGTGATTACCAGCTGACATTGTATAAGCAAATGCAGAACCTGAGACAGAGGTTGCTGAAAGTAAAGGAGTACACAGAGGAATTCTACAAAGTAAGCATAAGGGCTGGGCAATTCAAAGACACACTTGATAAGACTACCAGATATGTGAATGGTCTCAAGCTGGAGATCCAAGATGAGATTGGTCTCCTGTCTCCTAAGACAGTGGAAGAGGCCTACCAGATGGCCTTGAAAGCAGAGAAATACGCGGGGAAACGGTCACGCAGTACTGGGGAAGGAAGTCGGGGTGTGAGAGAAGCACATACCGTCTTGGGTTATCGATTTCCACGCTCACCTCGGAATACATGCGGAGAGGATGATGCAAGGCGGAAAAGGGTTCTTACGGGGAAAATGAAGAGGAGAGGCGGGGAACGGGCGAGTAAGAGATTAGGAGTGTTATAGAGATGTCGGCAAAGTGGGACAAGCACCCAAGATATCCAGGAAGAATGTAGGTCTTGGCCCAAGGAATGTTGTTTTTTCCCAGGCTAGAGAAGAAGCAGAGATCAAAGAAGAAATTATTCCAGAGAGGGGAGAATCCTTGGTGGTGAATAAGGTCCTGTTGAAGCAAGCCAAAGAGGTCACTGAGCCTACGCAAAGGAAGAATTTTTTAAGGAGCATATGCAAAGTCCAAGGGAAATGTTGCCAGCTAGTCATTGATAGTGGCAACACAGACAATCTAGTTTCCACTGAGGTAATAGAGAAGTTGAAGTTGAAGACAAGGGAGCATCCACCTCCCTACAGGGTGTCCTGGCTGCATAAAGGACATCAGATGGTTATGAAAGAACAATGTGAGATAGAGCTGCAAATGGGAAAATATAAAGATAAGGTCCTGTGTGATGTAATGCCCATGGATGTGTGTCATATACTGCTAGGTAGGCCTTGGCAGTTTGACAGAGCAGCAGTGCATGATGGCAAGAAGAACACTTACAAGTTTTTCAAAGATGGGGTACATCATACGTTGATTCCCATGGAAGAAGGAGAGCCATCTAGTAGAGTGATTGATCCAAAGACCTTGTTGCTGAGCGAGAAGGAATATCTGCAGCAGATAGAAGAAGAAGAGGTAAGCTTTTCTTTAGTTTGCAAGCCTAAAGTAGTTCTTACTTCTACAAAGAAAAATACAGTGTGATGCTCCTCGAGAGATGTTAGATGATTACGTAATTGAGTTGCTGATGGTACCTGTGAGAAGGTGACCATGGATGGATTTTCAGTTTCCAAATCGCCGTCACAGGAAGCCTCTGAGAATGACTCTGAGGAAGAATGAGCCCCCGGAGACAAAGTACAAAAATTGGTGGACAGAGTGATTAGAAAGTCTGATCCATGTCACGTGCAATGATGTTACTATGTTAGACCCAAAGAAAGAAGGAGAATTTGCGGAGGATGTCTGCGATTCGGAGAAATTAATAAGATCCACCAAATCAGTCTGAGATTTCCTTTGCCTAGAGTTGAGGATTTGATGGATTGTTTGAGTGGTGCAAATATTTCTCAAAGATAGATACACTTCCTAGATGCAAATGATTAGAATAAGAGGGTGATAGTGGAAAACTGCCTTTAAAACAAACGAAGGACTGTATGAATGGACGGTAATGCCTTTTGGGTTGTCAAATGCACCTAGCACTTTTATGAGACTCATGAATGAAGTGTTAAAAAAATTCATTGGTAAATTTGTGATAGTGTATCTGGATGATATATTAGTTTTCAGCAAAACAAAAGAAGAGCATTTAAGGCATAACCATCGTAATGCTTGAGAGAACACCAAGAGAGAGCTGGCGGTAAATTTGAAGAAATGCTCATTCATGAAGGAAGAGTTGGTGTATTTGGGGTTTGTTGTTTCTGCAGAAGGATTGAAGATGGACCCAGAAAAGGTTAAGGCAATTGTGGAGTGGCCTTCACCCAGGAATATTTTTGAGGTGAGAAGTTTCCATGGACTTGCTAGTTTTTATAGGAAGTTTATAAGAAACTTCAGTAAGATTAATGCACCCATAATTGAAACAATAAAGAAGATAAAACAAACATTTAAGTGGAATTTTGAAGCAGAAAGAAAATTTAAGCTGCTGAAGAAAAAGATAACAGAGAAGCCTGTTTTGATTCTGCCTGATTTTACAAAACCATTTCAAGTAAAATGTGATGCCAGTGGAGAGGCCATTGGAGCTGTGTTGAGTCAGGATGATAGGCCTATGGAATATTTTAGTGAGAAGATGAATGACACTAGAAGGAAGTATTCCTCTTTTGGGAAGGAATTCTATGCAATTGTTTAGGCACTGAAGAAATGGAGACATTACTTGATGTCGAGGGAGTTTGTATTATATTCTGAAAATCATGCTTTGCAGTATATTGTACAATAGCCCAAGTTGAAACATAAGCATGCTAAATGGGTTGAGTATCTCCAAATTTTTAATTTTGTTTTGAAACATATAAGTGGCCAAGCCAATAAAGTAGTTGATGCTTTGAGTAGGAGGCATGTGCTTGTTCAAGAAACAAATTTTGAAGTTGTAGGGTTTGATTTTCTGAAAGAATTATATAAAACAGATCCTGATCTTAAGGAAGAATTTGAGGCATGTAATAACCCTGTTTTAACAGATAGAAGTTAGTGGCTGGATTATTTCCTGCAGGAGGACTTGTTATTCAGAAGAGGCCAACTGTGTGTACCAAAATGTTCCATGAGAGAAAATTTGATCAAAGATAAGCATAGTGGGGGACTTGATGGGCACTTTGGTACTGATAAGACTTATGAGCAGCTGAGTCACTTTTATTTCTGGCCCAAGATGAGAGCAGAAGTGGATAATTTTTTGAAGAATTGCAAGATTTGTCAATATGCTAAAGGAAGGAGCCAGAATGCAGGATTGTACACTCCCTTGCCTATTCTAGACAAGCCTTGGGACATGGTGAGCATGTATTTTGTTCTAGGATTTCCCAAGACTCAGAGAGGGAATGATGTAGTCTTTGTTGTGGTGGACAGATTCTCCAAAATGGCACATTTTATTCCATGTTAGAAAACTAGTGATGCCACCCATGTTGCTAACTTGTTCTTCAAAGAATTTGTTAGATTGCATGGGCTTCCCAAGAGTATTGTTTCGGACAGAGACACCAGATTTGTGGGGCACTTTTGGAGGACACTATGGAAGAAACTTGGTACCAAACTGAGTTCCAGCTCAACTTATCATCCCCAAACTGATGGACAAACTAAGGTGGTGAATAGGATTCTGGGAAATTTATTGAGAAGTCTGGCAGGAGAACATCCCAAGCAGTGGGACCATATTTTTCCTCAGGCAGAATATGCATATAATGACTCACCAAATAGGATCACAGGGTAGAGTCCATTCCACATTGTTTATGGAATGCACCCCAGAGGAATATCAGAGTTAAGAGATCTGGGAAAGGCAGAACTGAGAAGTGCAGATGGTGAGGAATTTTCTTCAGAGATCCAGGCCATACATGAACAAGTGAAACAACAACTACAAGGCAGCAACATAAGATACAAGAGCAGAGCAGACTTGAGCAGAAAATAAGTTCATTTTGAAGTAGGAGATTAGGTTTTGGCACACTTGAGAAAGGAGAGATTCCCAAAGAATCAATACAATAAATTGAAGTTCAAAAATATTGGGCCATGCAAGATACTTAGGAAGTTTTTTGAAAATGCTTATGAGATTGAATTACCTCCTGATGTTGGAATATCTCCCATTTTTAATGTTGTAGATTTGTACAAGTATGAGGATGATGGTGCATAAGAAAGAGCAGCAGACAAGGAACGATTGAGTGGAGAGAGCAGCTACCTCTAGCACATCCATTGCAACCAGAGAAAATATTGGATAAAAGACCATTCAGAAGGACCAAAGGACAAGAGTACTTTCATTACTTGATTAAATGGAAGGATAAGCCAAAGGAAGATGCCACTTGGATGACTGAAGAAATGTTGCAGAAGATAGGCAGATCAGTGGAAGAGCTCATGGATAGGAGCCCATGAAGAATATTTCCCTCGGGAGTCTGATGCAGGGGCATTAGACACTAGCCAGCAATGTAGGAGTTTTGTCCACATGTTGTGGCTAGGAGGGTTTGAAACCAGTCGAATTGTTACAGCTAGGTGTCAATACCTTAGCTGTTTGTATTATTAGATCAGTTAGAGTTATAGAAGTCGAATTTTTAGGACCATCTGTCATATTTTGGCTTTGGAATAATTGTAATTAGGCTCTTGAGTTACCATAACGGTCCTCACAGAGGAACCGAAACGACATATGTTGTGGTATATAATTGTAATCCCCTGGATGTATAGAATAGAGAGCAAGAGGATGAGAGGTTCCTGTAATAAAAATCTGTGTGTTAACAATTGTTTCCAGTTAAATGATTTTAATGTTCGTTGGCCATTGAATTGTATTGAATTCTTGTTAATGAAGAAATTGTTTGATTGAAAAACAATTGTACACTGGTTCAGTGTGAAATCATTGAGAATGGTGATTGTATAATTTTGCATTATCTGTCTACTTTTCCCATGAATTGGTTGGATAAGCTCTGCAAGTTAAATTCCATAGGAGGTCCTCTGTTTCTATCTTTATTAGGGAAATCCCCACTATACCATTTTAACGAATTCTGTTGAACTGAAACCGACCTATAGATTGGAGTTAAGGCATAAGAAGGACATCCCAACCCTGACTCGACCTTTGGTTAATCACTGTAGCAAAACCACGAGTGTATTCCCAAAGGAAGATTGCCCATATCGCACCACTTTAGTGGAGAAGGCAGTATTATTTGAATTGAAGCGATTCCATAGAATCATCGACACGCGGCACTAGACAAGAGTACAAAACCACCTTTCCATATTCTCATCGCACGTTAAGGCTAGTACGAGGACGTCGAGGGATATCGACGGGGGCCGTCAATCTGGCATAGAGTCATCGAACGGTGGTCGCCTCATGGAGATGCGCGAGGTTTAACCTAAGGTACGGGTGTACATTTGATTGGCTATTGGACATAAAGGTGGGCCGAGAGCGAGAGACTTATTGTAAAGTTTGATTTACAAAGCGTGGTGTATTAATATAAGTTTGGAAGACTAATATAAAGTCCAGAAAGGCCTAATTTAAGGTTCAGGGATATAATATAAAGTTAAACATTGCGGATAGTATTATTTATCAAATTCTGCGAATTTGATAATTAATAAAAAATAAATAGACCACGTGGAGCAAGGAGAGAATTGACAGAGCCACGTCACTGTTGACCGTCCCTCCTCAAAAGGACAACTTTTCGTTTTGTTGCGTCACCTCGTCACCGGGATGATACCGTACATCGTGACTATGCAACTAGGTCAGCGACGACAACTGGTGCACCAGGTAAATAATCTCATTGCAATTTTTTTTATTAATATTACCGAACTATTTCAATGATATTTAAAAACCGACAATTAAAATTTAATATTATCTGTTTTTGTAGGCGATGCCCCGTCACTGGATGAGACCAGACATCGTGACTACGCAACTAGGTCAGCGGCGACAACTGGTGCACCACGTAAATAATCTCATTGCAATTTTTTTTTATTAATATTACCGAACTAGTTCAATGATATTTAAAAACTGACAATTAAAATTTAATATTATCTGTTTTTGTAGGCGATGCCCCGTCACTGGATGAGCCCAGACATCGTGAATATGCAACTAGGTCAGCAGTGCGGGTCAAAAGGCACGAAACAGGAGCAAAGCACGATGATATTGATGATGTAATTAGGAGCTTTAAAAATAGGAAGAAGAAAAAGAAAATTTGACAATGTAAAATATTGTATTATTATAAGACAAACATTACCATACTTGGAACATTTTTTGCGTACAGCTGGACTGATGGTGAGGGGCTGCATTATGAAATGTGTAGTTTAGTATTAGTTTCTTTTCGCAAATCTATATTGAGCTGCTCATAGCATCTTCAAGCTGTTCCGAAAGCCACACAAATGGACTGATGGTGAGGGATTGTATTATGAAATGTAGTTTAGTATTAGTTTCTTTTCTCGCAAATATAGATATAACAAGCCGCCATAGCATCTTCATCATCTCCGAAAGCTACACCAAGACTGATGGTGAGGGATTGTATCATGAAATGTGTAGTTTAGTATTAGTTTCTTTTCTGCAAATTTAGATATATTAAATCGTACATGACATCTTTAGTTGCCTCCGAAAGCCACAGCTAGACTGATGGTGAGGGATTTAATCATGAATGTATGGTTTGATATTAGTTTACTTTTTGCAAGTTAAATATCAGTTACTCAAGTTGTTTATGATTACTTCCGAAAATCATAGTTGGACTAATGATGAAGGGTCAGAAGATAAATTGATGTAATCTGATTTAGATTTATTTTGTTGCAATTTTGAATTTCCTTAAGCATAGTTTCTTTTGTGTTTAGTTGGCAACAAGAATAGTTTGGTTTTCATGCTCACTAGTTCACTGTTTTGATTTATTAGATTAGCAGCACCTTTTCATTTCAGCAGTACATTTTCATTTTCTTTCAAGTCTTATCATTGTAAATTTCAAATTTCTTTTTAAAGTTTCAAGTTGGTAAATCATTATAGGGGATATCACTTCCTTGAACAAACATAACCAAACTTGTTTTCATCTTAGAATTTCCATTTCACTTTAGAAAACCAAAAACGACAAAAAGTTAAGAAATAGGTTGTCTTGCACATATAGTGCGCCGCACTTCATCAGTTTACGATTCCCGGATTGAAAAATTAAATGCAGCAATTTAGGATACACTAAATTGACCAAACATTTTGGCGCCGTTGCCGGGGAAGTGTAACTAGGTAGCCAATTTCTTAAAAAAAAAACACACAAAATCATAAAAGAAGGGAAAACTTGATAACTTCTTGAAGTATGCTCTCCTCTTGCACCTAGTGTGATCTGGAGGATTAGAAAAGAGAGTTATTGGTTCAGTAATTTCTTAAGTATGCTCTCTTCTTGCACCTAGTGTGACCTGGAAGATCAGAAAGAGAATTATTAGCCCAACTTTTAAAAAAAAAAAAAAAAAAAATGACATGCATAGAGCAAGAGATTCTAGGGGAAGGTTTATAGCTAAAGCCAAGAGTTCGATTTTCACAACTCCATCTTCTTCAAGGCATAGACCTGATTCACCACCATCTACCCCTAGCCTTAAGATTTTTGGAAGTCAAGGAACAGCTGAATTAGAGGATTCTCCTATACCACCTACTAAAACCCATTTAGAAAACAAAGAGACTCTCTCTCATCCTCCCTTGGTAGAAGAACTAGAGGAATTTAAGAACTCTAAAGAAACTATCATGGCAGCGGAAGTAATAGATGGAGGTAGAGGTAGAAGAGGAGGAAACAATGAAGACAACAATGGTGAAGGAAATAATGGTAGAAATAGGGAAGGAGACAATTTGTTTGGTTTCCCTATAGTTGATGAGGAAACTCATGCAACAATGAAAAATATCTCACCATCTGTTCTCCCTAAATTTTATGGATTGCGAAGTGAGGATCCTGAAACATTTTTGTTTGAGTTTGAAGTCGTGTGCCGAACTTATGACTATATGGAAGACTCTCAAAAACTCAAACTGTTTCCTTCAACATTGAAGGGATCTGCTTTGAAATGGTTCATGGGATTAGCCACTCAATCTATTAGGACTTTGAATGATATGAAACAAACATTTTTGGATAGATACTTGGACTATTGTATGCCCACCAATCACAAGGATGAGGTATTCAAAATGATGCAAAAAGAAGATGAAAATTTGGAAGACTTACTTGAAAGATTTCAATATAACTTGAAAAGAGCAAAGATGAGCAACTTAGATGATGAAACCTTGAAAGCCCTCATATTAAAATCCATTAGAGATGAATGGATAGATATTTTAAACATGATGGGGAAAGGAGACATTTCTCAACTTCCACTTCGTGACATAACAGAACCATGTGTCCATCTCTCAAGGGGAAAATCTAAAACAGGAAAAGGGCCTAGGGATCCTTCTCTTATTAGGGCTAACAAATCTGCAACTGGATCAGTAAGTAGGGCAGAGATTGGTAACATGCTTGATGAGTTTAAAACTGATATTCTAGGGAGCCTTAGTGAACAACTAGACACCCTTAAAATCCAAAACAAGCAGAAGGCAGAAACAGATGCTTTAGCCATCTTTTGTCCGAAATGTAGGAAGAAACATGCTTTAAGGGAATGTCCCTTGATGCAAAAGTTGTAGAAACATGTATGATTTGCTCAGAAAATCATGAGATCAAGGATTGTCCTTCAATTCCTGGACTCAAAGCTGTTTTTCAAGAAGAACCAAATTCAGTAGAATCTCTCTGTTTTGTCGCAAGGAGACCTTGGCAGGGACAACAAACTCAAGGGTTTAACAACCCTATGAATTATCAAACCCAACCAAATTGGAATCCTTGGAAACAACCTTGGCCCCAACATCAAAATTCATATCAGCCATGGGTACAAGGGATGCAAAATCCTTATGGGAGATTTGCTCAATTTTATCAATATCCTCCATCTTTTCAAAATCAACAAGCTCCACAACTTCCAAACCCAAATCCACAACTTTCATTGCCATTTCCACAACAACAACCGTCTCAACAAAATCCAAATCCTCAACTCATGCTTCCATACCAACAAAAGACAAATCAACTTCCAGCTCAGCCATTGCCAAATCCTAACAATAAGAATCCTCAAACTACTTATATGGTAGAAGGACAACAATTTCCTACCTATATGATTGTTCCTCTCAACGATGTACAACTCGGATCTGGTAGAGTTTTAGAAAAACCTTCTATAGAGATTCAAGAGCAAGATACCTCTGAGGAGGACTCTCTTCAAGTTAATAAGGGTTCTGAGGAAGAATCTCTTCAAAATTCAAGCATGCAAAAAGAAAAAGAAAAGTTAACACCCACAACTCCTATAGTTGAGCAACCAACATCTTCATCTACACCTCCTTTTCCCGAAAGACTACAAATTGACAAGGGGGTGGAAAAACAAATCTTGTTGCCTAACTATGACTTTCTAGATGAATTGAAGAATGTTTGTATCAAGATTCCCTTGCTACAAGCCATTCGAGAAATTCCTATTCTAGCAAAAACCATAAAGGAGTTGAGTTTCAAAAGACCAGGAAGGAAACTAAAAGACACAAGAAGAATCCACCCGGTAGGAAAGATTGCAGATATTATGATGGGAAAAATTACCATGCAGAAGTATGTAGATCCAGGAAGTCCAATTGTCAAGACACATATAAATGGGATAGAAATTCCAAACACATTGATTGACTTAGGGGCTGCTATCAACATTATGAGTAGACAGACTATGGAATAGTTAAAACTTCCTAACCTTCTCTTTACACCTACTTTACTGCAACTTGTAGATCGATCAGTTATTAAACCAGATGGTGTATTAGAAGATATTTCAGTCTCCTTAGATTCTTGGGAATATCCAGTAGACTTTATGATTTTGACTCCCAAGAGTAATCTAGGAGGACATCCACTTATCTTAGGAAGACCTTGGCTAGCCACTGCTGATGCTTTTATTAGTTGTAGATCTGGAGACATGTACATTTCTAATGGTAATTCGATAAAGAAATTCAATTTGTATCCTCCAGCAAGAGCAATTACAGAAGTAGGAGACAATGAATGGGTTGATGATGAGGACATTATACAACCTGTCTTTACCATTTCTGAAATCAGTGAGGATAGTCAAATTATGAACACATTAGAAAATTTTGAGACATCTTCAGAATATGACCCCACACAATTTCAGTTGGAATCTGACATAGAATATTTATCATCAAGACAAATGTCTCTTTACTCTATGGAAGAGTTTGGTAATTTTGCTATTGAGATTTTTCCAGAAAAAACATTGAATATCAACAAACATTTGGAGAAGTCACAACAAGAAGAACTAACCAGAATCTTGCAAAAACATTCTACTGCATTTGCATGGGAGTATACTGACATGAAGGGTATTGATCCCAAGACTTGCATCCATCATATCTATATTGAGGAAAACAGTAGACCAATCAGACAACCTCAAAGAAGGATGAATCCAAATCTTAGGGAGATAGTGAAAGAAGAGCTCCAAAAACTTCTCAATGTAAACTTCATTTATCCAATTTCAGATATCCGGTGGGTTTCTCCTTTGGTTATAGTGTCTAAAAAGAATGGTAAATGGAGGGTATGCATTGATTACAGGGAATTGAACAAAGCGACTTTGAAGGATCACTTTCCTTTGCCTTTTATTGATCAGGTATTAGATACATTAGCAGTTAAAAAGTACTTTTCATTTTTGGATGGTTTTAGTGGCTATAATCAAATTCAGGTAGCACCTGAAGATCAAGATAAGACCACATTTACTTGTCCATGGGGAAATTTTGCCTACCAAGTGCTTCCTTTTGGGTTATGTAATGCACCAGCAACATTCCAAAGAGCAGTACTAGGAATTTTTTCTGATCTAATCCATGATTGTGTAGAGGTTTATATGGATGATTTTTCAGTTTATGGTAATTCATTTGAAGAGGCATTAGAAAATTTGGAAAAAGTTCTCATAAGATGTAAAGAAACAAACCTTTCATTAAGCCATGAAAAATGCTTTATGATGTTTACTAAAGGGATTGTTTTAGGACATCATATTTCAGGAGATGGGATTAAGGTTGATAGATCAAAAGTTGAAGTCATCTCCAAGTTGCCTCTTCCAAATTGTCAAAGAGATGTTAGAAGTTTTCTAGGATTTACTGGTTACTATAGAAGATTTATAGAAAACTTCACTAAAATAGCATCTCCACTCTTCAAGTTGCTTACAAAAGACTGTGAATTTAAATGGGATCCTGATTGTCAATTAGCTTTTGAAACTTTGAAAACAAGAATATCTGAAGCACCTATCTTGAGAGGACCAAATTGGAAACTCCCTTTTCATATTTCTACAGATGCTTCAGATACAGCTCTAGGAGCTGTGTTGGGTCAAAAATATTTAATACCTTATGCCATTTATTACACCAGTAAAAATTTGACTCCCACAGAGTTGAACTATACTGTGACTGAAAAAGAGTTTTTAGCTGTTGTTCATGCAATTAATAAGTTTAGACATTACATAACAGGTTATGAAACTTTTATTCATACTGACCATTCTGCAATTAGATATTTGATGAACAAACCTGTTACTAATGGCATAGTGACAAGATGGCTTTTACTTTTGCAAGAATTCAATATTACTGTGTTGGATAGACCAGGAAAACAGAATACAGTAGCTGATTTCTTGTCTAGGATTCAGAATACTAAAGAAGATTCTCCCGTAGAAGATAAGTTTCCTGATGAATACTTGTTTGCAGTAACTATTAAGACCCCTTGGTATGCAGATATTGCTAACTATTTGGTTACAGGGAAACTACCTTCACATTTATTTCCAAATGAAAAACGAAAAATTATTTAGGAGAGTTCAAAATATTCATGGATTTCTAACGAATTGTTTAAAACAGGGCCAGATCTTGTGATCAGAAGATGTGTCAGGGAAGATGAAATGCCTGATATTCTTAAGGCATGTCATGATGAACCATGCAGCGGACACTTTGCAGACAAAAGGACTGCCTATAAAATCCTCTCTTTAGGATATTATTGGCCTTCCCTCTTCAAAGATGCAAAACAATATGTCAAAAGGTGTGACAGCTGCCAAAGAGTAGGGAAACCTACCCTTTCAAATGAAATTCCATTACAACCACAGGTACTCATCGAACCCTTTGAAAAATGGGCTTTAAATTTCATTGGACCTATTAATCCACCATCCAAGCAAAAGAAGTATATATTGGTTTGTACTGATTATGTTACTAAATGGGTAGAAGCCAAAGCATTAGTGTCTGCTACTGAAAATTCAGTTGTTAATTTTCTTTATTAGGATATTTTTACTCGCTTTTGTGTTCCAAGAGAAATTTTGACGGATCAGGGAAGCCAATTCACATCCAACTTGGTGGAGAAGCTGATGGAAGAATACAAAATCAAGCACAGAAGATCTACTCCTTACCATCCGCAAGAAAATGGTCAAGTGGAGTCTACAAACAAATTTCTCGAAAGTATCATCACCAAAACTGCTCATCTACATAGAAGAGATTGGGCAGAAAGGCTTTCTGAAGCCTTGTGGGCCTACAGAACTACATGGAGAAATACAACAGGACATTCTCCCTATGAACTTGTTTATGGGAAATAAGTCTTGCTCCCCATTGAGTTCCAAGTCAAGACCTTCAAGATAGCAGTTCAATTGGGGATGAACTTATCAGAAGCCCAAAAGCATAGAATGGAGTAGTTGAATGAGCTAGATGAGATTAGACAAGAGGCAATTCTAAAAACTGATCTAGTTCAATATCAAAGAGCTAAATGGCATGACAAGTACATCAAAGAGAAGAAGTTTCAAGAAGGAGATTGGGCATTGTTATTTGATTCCAAGTTTAAAGATTTTCAAGGAAAATCTCAGACTCATTGGTTGGGCCATATGAGATTGACAAGATCTTTAACAATAGAGCGGTAAGAATCAAGACCATTGATGAGTTTCAAACTCCTCTTATTGTGAATGGCCATAGATTGAAAGTTTATCATAAGCCACTCTCAAAAGAGGATTTTGTCAAAATATTTCAAGAAAGTTCTGCAATCAGGCTGGTACAGAAGAATTCTTCTTCTCTACCAACCTAGTTCTTTTGTTCTTTTCAGTTAAAAATAAAAAAAATAAAAATGGTATAAGCCTGAAAACCAATCATTGATTGGCAGTCTTATGCAGAAAATATAGGGTGAAAATCAGGAACACCTGACACTCTATATTTTCCAAAAAAAAAAAATCTCTCTTTCATTTCACAAGCTTTGTCACCACCCACTCCATTTCATCCCACTTCATTCCATTTCATTTCATTTCCATTTCACTTCATTCCACTTCATTTTATCCATTTCATTCCATTCCATCAATAAAAATCTTTTTCATGACCATTTCCATCTGGTCATTTGTCATTTGTTCATTTCCATTCATCCAAGTAATAATTGTGTTAGTTTCCGCAGCTGACATCTGTTTCCGCAGCTGACTCCAGTTTCCGCAGCCAGAAGCAGATTCCGCAGCTACTACTCTGTTTTCAAAGAGAATGTACAGTCAGATGTTATTTCCATAATTATGAAATAAAATGCAGGTGAGAGGATAAAAAATGAAGACATGGAGCATTCAAGACACCAATGGAGATCAATTAGTTGAAGACCAAGGGAAAAGGCAAAGATTCCAAAGGTATGAATTAAATTTATTTCAAATAGCATTGAAAAACACATTTTTATATAGTTCTGAACCATGAGCTCTATCCATTACGTGCAATGATTATATTGACAATTCTGTAACCTTTCACGATCTCCATATTATCCTCTCGCATTCATTCACAAACGGTTTCATCATTAAAATTCCGATTTTCACTCATGTTCCAATATCCCACCGGAGACAATGAGACGTATTTGATTTGACCAAGGACTCTTACAGCCGCATAAATCCATAACCGTTGTTAAAACGTGCTCATATTTATTGTGCAGCCACCAAAATTCAAAACGCTGCCGAATGTCGTGTCTCTGCCGTGTTTATGAAACCCCACTTTGTTCTATCTCACTCCATTTCGTTCCTTGTGCTCATTCTCACTCTCGGATATCTACCCACAGTCTCACTCCATTCCGTTTATGGTGCTCATTCCCATTTTATGATACATTCCCACAGTCATTGTGCTTGATCCTGTGCATTCAATCGTTCTATTTCCATTTGAACCCTCACGCAGGCAAAGTTGTGAAGAGCAGAAAAGGGAAATGGGTAAATTACTAAGAGCAGAGCTGGAAGGACCTAAGTTTATAGAGGGATATCCACAAGTAAAGGAGATATTGAAGAAAGCAAATTGGCTGCGTTTTATCCAGAAATTCAGAGGTTATCACAAAGAAGTTACGAAAGCATTTGCAAGGTCATTTAATGGCTTGGAAGCAGAGATTGGAGACCTCAAGTTTGCGGTCAATGAAGCATCTATAGCAACAGCCACGAAACTTCTTCAGGAGGGTGAGCGTTGGTTTAAAAATAAAAGCATGAGTGATGAAGCATGGAGAACAATCTTACGAAACCAAGGTATGGACATAACTGTTTTTAAAAGAGGAATTCCTGTGCATGCATTGAAAGAGGAATGGGCTACTTTACTGCTAGTTGTTCAGAAATTCATTACATGTGAAGGCCGTTTTGGGTCCATGTATATGTACCATACTAGGCTATTGATGAATTTTCTAGAAAATCAAACTCTCAATCTCCCATATTTTCTATTCAATAGCTTGAAGAAAATGGCTGTGACTGTTCAGAAACACTTAGGAGATGTAGAGCCCCATCTATATCACCACGGCCTTGTAAAGATTCTGATTGAAAAGGAGTTAAAGGAAAAGAAAGATACATGGGAACAATTTCTGGTTAGAAATTTCTTTGAGGAACCTTAGGAAATTCCTGAAGGTAGTTCAACAAGAAGGAGTAGAAGAAAAAGAATAAATGTTGAAACCCAAATTACTCCTACTCAGGAAATTCCTGCAGCTAGCACAACAAGAAGAAGTAGGAGGAAAAGAACAATTGATGAAATCCAAAACACTCCTACTACTACTATGGAAAGAACTGATAGGGAAGAGAGACTGGTAAAAAGGAAGAAGAAGGAAATCAAGGGTAAGAAGCCAATAACACCAAAAGAGAGAGAAACTATTGAGGCTGTACATAAAACTCCTTCTTCTGAAGAAGAAGATCATCAAGTGCTATCTAAAAGATTAGTTTATCTTCAAAAACAGTCATCTATACCCAAGAAGGCAGAGAAAGGAAAACAAAAACAAAAGGATAGTGTACCACAGCGTGTGAGGAGAAGCAGCAGACTTAAGGGAAAATTGAGGAAAACACAAATTAAGGGTCCTCATTTCATTGATTTGGGTGAGGAGACATCTGAACAGTATCCAACTGACCATAGTCCATCTCAGTCAGTTAGTGAACCTGGTTCATTTCATTCCCAATCAGACATTGAACATACTCCATCCTATTCTCAGCAAGATATTGATGTAAGCCCTCCTCAGCCAGATTTTGAAAATAACTCTCCTTCACGGCATTTTGGGGACAACCCAATAAAAATGACACCTGAAATAGACCCCAAGCAGCAGGAAGTATATGACTATATAGAATCTTTGGAAAAGGCAGCCACAAGTCCAAGTACTTCTTCCATTCAGCCTCATACATTGCAGGATGATTTGGTCCAATCACTAAAACAAGAAATTTTTGAGTTAGAGCTTTTAAATAAGCACATCAAAAATGAAAATGAGACATTGAAAGAACAAGGCAAACTGGACAAAATCATCCATGATAATACCATGCTACATTTGGGAATATGGCAGAAGAATAATAAGAAATTGAAAAGGAAATGCCAGAAATTGAGCAGAGCACTCATTAATATCAAATTTAGGTGCTTAATGAAGAAACCCAGAATGTTGGCAGTACCAAGGAAGAAGAGGAGAGGATTGGATGTGCTGGCTGAAGTATCAAGGCACATGAACTGAAGAAAAATTATCAAAATTTTGGTTGCATGAGGACATGCAACACCTTCACAGTGGGGGTATGTTGAGTCTCAAATCTGCATCTTTTCCATACACTTTTCTATACCTTTTTCACTCACTTGAACCTCCCAAGTTGTCAATATCATGTGCAAAAGAGCATCTAACATGGTTTTTAATTATATTTTTGTGTTTGCTATTTGATTTAGATTTTGTTCATTCAGCTGCGGAATCTAGCCACTTTCCGCAGCTGCTGCAACTTTCCGCAGCTATTTTGTGAAACTCTATGCTACAGGTGTCTACAAGGAAACGAGCCACATGGGCAAGTCAGGAATGACGTGGACATGGTTCGTGTCCTATTGGTTCAAGTAAACTCATCCAAAGAAGCCGCGGTCAAAGGCATGCACATGGAAGTCAACCAGGGAGTCTCATGTCGGCAGGACTCTGTTTCGTGTCACATGAAGATTCATACGGCCGTTTCTAAGCCTGCGGAGGATAAATCGACATCTGTACAGGGCTCCTTAGTCGAATTCAAGCATCCACCTCTCGTAGATTTACTGTCCAACACAGCCATGATCCTAGATCCGTGGACGTAGTGGTCTACGTGCTCTCCACCAGCATGAACTTTAGGAGACAGTTATATTTCTTTTGTTATATATAATGCGTTTGCATATGCATATAGAGTTAGTCGATGTTAGTCTCTGTTATCTTTTATTAGTCTGCTTTGTAGTGTGATTACGCTGCACTTGTGCCGTAACATCACCATTCTGTAATGACTGCTTTTTAATATAAGAAGACTCTGTTTTCCAACTTAATTCGTATTTGAGGACCGTTGCCAAGGCTGGTGTAGAGGGCCCCTGCTCAGCTAAGGTTTTGTGCATTAGTGTATAATTTTCATTTCGTTTCTTTAGAAATCATTGTGTCATAATCCATTCATATGTTCATACATTGCATTTGTTTCATTTCTATTTATACACTTCCATAATTTCCATTTCATTTCTGTCTTTCATGCTTTATGATCGTTAATCACTGATCAGTGTTCTTGTTTCAGGTTATAGATAGGCAGCCCGGGCATTTTCATAGCTTTTTGACTAATGACATGGAACTAACATTGTTCTGCTGCTAATTTGATTTTCATAGCTTTTGTTTAATTTCAGTATTGCTTATCTGCTTCAATAGTTAAATTTAGATATACTAAGCTGCTCATAGCATCTTCAGTTGCCTCCGAAAGCCACAGCTGGACTGATGGTGAGGGATTGTATTATGAAATGTGTAGTTTAGTATTAGTTTCTTTTCTGCAAATCTAGATATATTAAGCTGCTCATATCATCTTCAGTTGCCTCCGAAAGCCACAGCTGGACTGATGGTGAGGGATTGTATTATGAAATGTGTAGTTTAGTATTAGTTTCTTTTCTGCAAATATAGATATACTAAGCTGCTCATAGCATCTTCAGTTGCCTCCGAAAGCCACAGCTGGACTGATGGTGAGGGATTGTATTATGAAATGTGTAGTTTAGTATTAGTTTCTTTTCTGCAAATCTAGATATATTAAGTTGCTCATAGCATCTTCAGTTGCCTCCGAAAGCCACAGCTGGACTGATGGTGAGGGATTGTATCATGAAATGTGTAGTTTAATATTAGTTTCTTTTCCACAAATTTAGATATATTAAATCGTGCATGACATCTTTAGTTGCCTCCGAAAGCCACAGCTGGACCGATGGTGAGGGATTGAATCATGAATGTATGGTTTGATATTAGTTTACTTTCTGCAAGTTAAATATCAGTTACTCAAGTTGTTTATGATTACTTCCGAAAATCATAGCTGGACTAACGATGAAGGGTCAGAAGATAAATTGATGTAATCTTATTTAGATTTATTTTGTTGCAATTTTGAATTTCCTTAAGCATAGTTTCTTTTGTGTTTAGTCGGCAGCAAGAATAGTTTGGTTTTCATGCTCACTAGTTCACTGTTTTGATTTATTAGATTAGCAACACCTTTTCATTTCAGCAGTACATTTTCATTTTCTTTCAAGTCTTATCATTGTAAATTTCAAATTTCTTTTTTAAGTTTCAAGTTGGTAAATCATTATAGGGGATATCACTTCCTTGAACAAACATAACCAAACTTGTTTTCATCTTAGAATTTCCATTTCACCTTAGAAAAACCAAAAACTACAAAAAGTTAAGAAATAGGTTATCTTGCACATATAGTGCGCCGCACTTCATCAGCTTACGATTCTCGGATTGAAAAATTAAATGCAGCAATTTAGGATACACTAAATCACCAAACATCACTTCACATGTCTCGTATCTTTATCAAATCCCCACTGTACAATTGTAACGAATTCTGTTGAACCGAAACCGAGCTATAGAACGGAGTTAAGGCATAAGAAGGACATCCAAACCCCGACTCGACCTTTGGTTAATCACTGTAGAAAAACCACGAGTGGATTCCCAAAGGCGGATTGCCCATATCGCACCACTTTAGCGGAGAAGGCGGTATTCTCTGAATTGAAGCGATTCCATAGAATCATCGACACGTGGCACCGGACGGGAGTACAAAACCACCTTTCCATATTCTCATCGCACGTTAAAGCTAGTACGAGGACGCCGAGCGATATCGACGAGGGCCGTCGATCTGGCACAGAGTCATCGGACGGTGGTCGCCTGAAGGAGATGCGCGAGGTTTAACCTAAGGTACGACGTACATTTGATTGGCTATTGGACGTAGAGGTGGGCCCGGAGTGAGAGTTCTATTTTAAAGTTGATTTACAAAGCGTGGAGTATTAATATAAGTTTGGAAGACTAATATAAAGTCCAGAAAGGCCTAATTTAAGGTTCGGGGATATAATATAAAGTTAAACATTGCGGATAGTATTATTTATCAAATTCTGCGAATTTGATAATTAATAAAAAGAAATAGACCACGTGGAGCAAGGAAAGAATTGACAGAGCCACGTCACCGTTGAACGTCCCTCCTCAGGCTGAATTTCATGGTTGCGTCTAGAACACCCTAATATTTTGTTATAAATAGAAGGGTTTTCCCATTCATTAGTCACCTTAATTGCATTAGATCACTCTGGATCTACTCTTGGTCACCATTTTCCATTTTGCTTTATGAACTCCCATTGAGTTCCATGTTTGTTTTTCTACACCAATAAGAGAGAGGAATTCTAGATCTGAAACACTGAGGACTTCCAAGAACCCATCCCACTGAGGAGAACCGGAAAACACCTTTCTTGTTTTCCTCTCAGGTGCCCCATTCTTTAATATAATATAAAATTCTTTTAAAAACATTGTTCTTGTCTTGTCTATTGGATGCATGGAGCCATATTATATCTTATCTGCTTAATGTCTTTTGTGCTTAGATCTGAATTTTTGCAGCAAAATTAAAGATATTTTGTATCCATAATCGATGTTAGGGCTATTTTTTATGCGTAGCTAAAGTGATATTTTACGACGAAAGATTCATACTAACACCTCAAAGTCTTCTTAACTGGGTTTGAATAATGTTTGAAGGATAAAAGAACTTCCCAGTGGAGTCTTAGGAAAAACCAGTGGGGTCAGCAGGCCTACTGAATACCAATGGAGTTGCCAGGTGAAGGATTTTTACTTGTTTTCAAGGTTTGGTTGTTGTTCACCACCAACAATCAATAATAACCAGTCTTGGTGATACTTTTCTCATTTATAAATAGGGGTTCGTTGAGTTGTGAAGTTATCTATTACTCAATATTCTTCCCCAGTATGGTCGCCACTATGTTAGGTCTCCATAGTTTGCAAGATTGGCATGAACAAACACTGCAGAGCCTACATCAGAACCACTTTGGAATCCTAGGATCTAGCCTTCCTAGATTCAGAGAGGGATCTCTCTATATAAGTGTTTTCAAAGAATATATCTTTAAATATTATGTATGATATTAGGATAGTTATGAAGCACAAGGGTTTTGTTTGTTTTTGTTGGGTGGAAAATCATCAAAATGAAGGAAGTCTTTTGAAGGGTAAAGGTGTGAGTGAGTTGAAAAAATGGTTCAGCTGATAGGATAGGTAAGAGACAGTATCAATCCATTGGGCTATGGAGTCACAAAAGGATTTAATTGCACAACAAGTTTCAAGAGTGGTCCATGGGGCAAGTCATCTATGTCAAAGGATCTCTTTAATTTGACTTGTGGTATGGAACATTAAAAATGTTGTGAAAGAAGCAAACATAGAAGAAAACAAAGGGCAACTTAAGATCAAGTAAGGACTTTGAACTTATCTTGATTTTAGCATACTCTCAAGGGAAAACATTTAAGATGAACAAATAATAGCCTAAGATCAAGTAAGGATTTTTAACCTAGCCTGCTTTCGACATACTCTTAAGGGAAAACTTTTAAGATAAACAAAGAATAGCCTAAGATCAAGTAAGGACTTTTAACCTAGCCTCCTTTAGACATACTCTTAAGGGATCTTTTCAAAGCAACCGTTGGAGATAAACTAGAGGACAAGGCTAACCATAGACTTCTCTAGTTAAACTTTACTTAGCAGAATTTTTAAGAACTTTCAAAGAAAATATCTCAAGTTGTACTCAGGAAACATGGGCTCACCAACAATTCACTAGTTATACTCTATTGAATTATCCTCAAAGCACAATTAGAAGAAAACATAAAGATAAATCTTATCAGTGATATTTAGGGTACTTTACAGTAAATCCTAATCTATAGTTGCTATTCTTTATCAGAGAAAGTGGACAGTATGAAAACATAAGAAAAACATGAATTACAGTAAGAAAAACATCACCATTGACATAGACCAGGATCCCATAAATCAGCTTGTATATTTGATGTTCAAACCAGTTACAATCTTCAAGTCCGGTAGGTTTTTACAGCTTCAAACTTCTCTTCCCAGCCTATCTTTCTGCAATTACTAACAGAGCTTCAGCAGCCTCAAAAACTATTTACATTTAATAAGTATTCAACCAACAATAATAATGAACTCCTCATACAATATTTATAGCAAAATTGAGGAGGTGGAGTGAAAGGAAGGTCTAACTATTCAATTAATATATAGTAAATGCTTCTCGACCTTTGGGAGGCCTTATGGAGAATATTTCAGATGTTTTAACTCTGTTAATTGATTTTTTCATTAAGTTTCATCAACTTTAGTCACTTTTGTTTACTTTTGAGGCTTTGGTAGGCTTGTAATTACTTTCCGAGTTGTCTTTGGCAAATATCTCTGACTGTGCATTAACTTTGTATTCTTTTGAGGCAAAATAAACTGGTAGGTGGAATTTTGAGGGTTAATTGCCTCACTGATGTGGCATTTGGAGGCTTTCTTTACTGATATTTCTGCTTTGTGGCTTTAAACACTGATTTTTCCTTTGATTATGCTTTAAGGCTTTCTTTATCATCTTTCGGGATTTTTTCCTTTTCTGCTGACTGTTTTAACTTGTAATTCTTTGTCTTAACATTGCACTTTATCCATAATTTGCTTGGTTTAAGCCTTTGACCTTTTTTTTAATTCTTCAACCTTTATCCTTTAATTTTTTTGCTGATCTTCATTAATATTCCCTGTCTTTGTGTCTACAGGGGTTTCTTGCTGTGCTGGAGGATTTGATTTGAGCAACCAATCTCTATGAAACATTGATTAAAACCCTGAATTTACACCCTGAAAGCTCATTTTCTGCGTTATTTGGACCTCAGAGGTGGTCACCTTTGTCAATATCCCTTTATGGAATGTGGGAAGGGTTTTCAACCTTAGAACTGCCATTGAACCTGCATAAAACAAATAAAAAACATTATAAAACCCTGCGCATTGGATAAACTTCTTTGGAGGCTTGGCAGAGGGTGAAAGGGCAATGCAGAGGCGAAAATGTATGTAGGATGAGGTTCCATGGATGAAAACGCGAAAACAGGGTTTAATTTTGAGTTTTGGCGCGAAATAGTGGATAGGTGGTTTTGTAGAAAACTGGAGGTGGTTTTCTGGTGTGGGAGTTGATGGTAAACGGTTTCACCCTGGGGGAACGCGATATAGGTCTTTGGGCGACGTGTGTCCAGGTGAAAACCACCTATTTCGTGTTGAAAATAGGCGATCAATTTTATTTGTTAAATGAACGTGAAAATGGTTTTAAACCGTCCGTTCTTGGGGGGGGGCTAGATCTACGGCTGTAAGCAAGCGTGAAAAATAGAAAAGATGTGCGGAGGAAATATATGGTGGGGTCGATTTGACGTGAGGTAATGTTTGGTGGATGAAAATTAGGAGGTGTGAGGATCGTTGATCGGGAAAGATCAACGGATTAGATTTAATGCAGGACTTGACAGATATGGAGGGGAAATACAAAGGAAAATGGCTTTTTGAAAGGGACGCGGGGGTAAAACTTGGTTAGGGAAGAAAAGTGGGAGATGGAGCGATAGCCATTGGATCATTCGCGATCAACAGTGGAGATTGATTTGGAGGGGGAAATAACATGAGGGAAGGGAGGGCCCACTTTAATTGATTTTCGGGGTTTGAGTCTTTATACAAATATTTTGTGGTTTTTTACATGGGAAAAGGGATTTATAAGAATGGCGGAAGGGATCAATGGGAACCGTTGGATCGGGGAAATGAACTGTCCAGATTAAATTGCGGAGATCGAAGCTTAAAAATGGTGGAAGAGGGATCAGTGGGATGGTGAGAATGGGATGAAATGAGGCCCGTTGATCTAAAACAAGATCAACGGTTAGGATTGGGTGACGAAGGAGGATAAAAATGGTGGAGATGGAATGCAGGTGAAATGTGGGCCGTCGGATTAAAAAGATCAACGATGGAGATTGTGTTGCGGAATCCAAGGGCGTGAATGGTGCAAGGGGAGGGGAAAAGGCAATGGGGTGAGATAGAGCAGACTGTCCGATTAGATTTTATCAATGGTGGAGATTTGATCACGGGATCGCATAGGTGGGAGGAATAGGGCCAGGAGACAAGGGAGATTTTGAAGTGTGATGAGCGATGCGCCGATGCGATGAATTGCCGATAGAGTGCAGACCGTCCAATCTCGGGGAGATCGATGGTGAAGATTGCATCGGGGGATCAACATATCCGTGGAGAAATGGTCTGGGAAAAAAGGAACGGGGACCGTCGATGGAGCAAGGACCATCAGATCGGAAGCGAGATTGATGGTGGGTATTTAAAGTGGGAAAGCGCATCGGCATTTCACATATCGGCGGAGAAAAGGAAATGGAACGAAGAATTATGAAAACACCAAAGTACGATGGTGATGGGGGTTTAAAACCTTTAGCCAATGGTCTCAGGCCTCGGTCTTACGGTGAAAAGGGGCTAAGGGCTTACGCAAATAGCGCTTAAGGCCTTATGTTAAAAGTTCAGAAAAATAGGCCGAAATGGGGTATTTTAACCTTTTTTTAGGAGTTCCGACAAGTGTAAAAAAGGGATTTTTTAACCAAAGAAAGGATTTAAATGGTTTAAAAGGGGATTTTTGGGAAATAAAAGGGTAAAATGGGGAATGTGGGGGATTTTTGCAGACGGATTTATCAAAAGGAAAAATGATGAAAAATGGGTCTGAAGAACAATTTCTTTTATAACAGCAGGGTTTACTTAGAGGATTTTTAAATGAAGATATCAGTGGAATGGATTTATTTGAGGATAAAGAACACATATAGGCTTCAATAAGTCACAGTTTTTGCATGAAATTTGTTTCTTGAGGACTAATAGACTTGTTATAGCCATCATCAGTTATGAAATTTTTTTATTGATGGCTAACAGTCCTCATTATGCTGTTTATGGTGGTTGCCATTGTGTTGGTTCACCATGTTGTTTTTTAGGGTCCATACTATGTTTATTATTGTTTTGTTTATCATGATATTCACTATGTTGATATTCATTTTGTTTTACATGGTCAGCCCTTTATGTTGGTGGTTGCTTTCTTGCCCATGGTTTCCACTCGTGTTTGTTGTAATATTCTGTGTTAGCAAACCCTGTTTTTATTGTTCCTCCTCCTTTCCCTCTTTTTCTACTACTGTTTGCTCATTTTCTATCACTTTTTCATTAAGATTTTCATAATTGTAAATGATAAATGAATCAAGGTCCGTGTGAATAGAATAAAGAGGGGAGTTATCTACTTTTTTCCCCGACTTATAACCATGTATTTCATGTGTGTTTCCCTATTTAGTCTTCTTGGTTGACTAAAGACAGGATGGTTGCATAAGTCATGTCCATTTGTAGGGTGCCTTGGAGTTTAGCACCCCATGATCTTGGAAGGAGCATGCCATATTTAGGAGGTGTTAGCCACCTATAAAATTTGTTATATCAAATGGTGGATAAATCATTTTTGGAGCCTTCGAGAAACATGTTTTATTGCAAATTTTTTTATCTCTTGTAGACTATTGAAGAAATAATGCTCTTTGTTTAATCTTCATTGTTGTTCCCCTTTTAAACTTAGAAATTATGCTGATTTCATAGAGAAAAGACTCTCGCAAAACACCATTTTTCCCTTCCTTTCACTTCAAACTAACCTTCATTTTTACCCATTTTTATTCCCCATGGAATTAATCTATTTTCCATTGTTTCCCATTTCCCCTTCATAAAAATCCCTTTTACAAGGTTTAAAACTCACTTTTAAACCTTATCAAAACCCCCCCCAAATCCATTGAAAACCTTAAAAAATTTCATAAAAAATAAGTTTTTTTGACTATGGGCTTGAGCCCCTTTGGGGCTAAGACCTAAACCACTTCCCCACATGTGCCCTAGCACTAGAACCAAGTTCTAAACCCTTTCAGCACTTATCGCATCGTAAATAATTAGAGCGCACAAGTCTTTTTGTTGTATTATGTCTTTCGATCCGATGAGCCCCCTTGTTTATAGGTCCCGATCCCATTTCCACTTCATATAACCATAGAGCCCACAATCGTGTAAATAAACCCATCTTCGATGTAATTTTCCTTTGAAAATCATAAAAACCCCTTTTTCCTAAGTTTTGAACTAAACGCGCGAGTGCAATATTTTTATTACAAACACCATTGATCTTAAGACCCGATCAACGATCCGCACATTATCGCATCTGAGAAATTCAAATGGGTAGATTGAAAAGCCCATCTCCTCACCCTAATTCTGATCGGCCCTTCTACATATAAGCCATGGGCCCGTGATTTTCCATATATCCAGTGCCCCGCACCCGGGTGCCAATCCTTATATATAACCCTCCCCGAGCCATTAAAACATTTGTATTTCATAAATTTTTTGGTTTTTATATATTGTAAAGGGGTCCCGCTCATTCATTGGTCGTAGCCCTTCTCTCCGCCGTTGATCTTGGGCCAATCCGATGGCCAACATTGTATCGCATCGAAGTTTTTCATTGGTGTGTTAAATATTTTATTATGCCACCCCGATTGGTCACCTTCCGATCCGTTCTCCATCGTGCCGATCCGATCCGCAGATTGACGACCCACGATCAATCGCTTCGGTGCTCCCATGTCCATCGCCCCCCGCCGATTGCGAAGCTCCGATTGCATCCGCCGTCCATGTGTCCAGATCGAATGGTCTAGATCGCATCTCCCAACTTTGGTTTAAAATCATATACCCCTTGTGTAATGTTTTATGATCGATCCCGACCGTTGATCTTTATAGATCAACGGCCCATATTAACCCTTCCTCCACTTTGTTTATGTTTCCATTCGGCCCCAGCATTAAATATCCACCATTGATCTTGTACATCTAATCGGCCTAGATTTATCCCGACAGGCTCGCATCCTATGGGTCCCTGCCTTCCTCGCATTTTATCTCACTTTGTCCCATCTTTGATCTAACGGCTCGTAATAAAACCACCCTACCCTGCTATGACCCGCACATCATATCAATATCGCGCTCGCTCCCCCAACATTCGATCCGAGGCACCCGTATCTAACGTCCGACATTCCATTTCGTGTAACTTTGAGCACAACCTTTAATCCCCAAAAAATCACGTGATATAGGCGGTTTTCTCGATGCCATGTATCAGCCTTCGATGCATATCACGTCCAAAAAGAAAAACCCGCTTTCTCGCCCTTCTCGCTACGCGATACTACCGGGCTTTCTCCTCCCGAAACCGCTTTTCCCCTTTTCATTGTGTTTTATCGCGTTATATTTCCCACCGTTGATATCTGCAGATCAAAGGCTCGCATCTAATCTCCCCATATACTATCACCCTCCACCCAATCACCAAGGGCCTTCATTGCTCATCCTCACTATTGATCTCCTAGGGCCGAACCGATCTAATCGGGCCACGACCATTCGGAAACCCCGAATTCAATTTTAATGCTTTTCCTCTCGCCAAAGGGTATTTTAACCTATTTCATTTGTATTTGTTCACATTTTCCACCATAACATAGTATATGTGACCCCTTTCGCATTATTATTGCCCCCGATTGGTCTCGACCGTTGATCAAATAAGATCTAAGGCCTCGGATTTAATCCTATGCTCCATTCTTCCAAATCTCCCCCTTTTGACTCCCGAAAGAAAATCTCCACCGTTGGATGCTTTCATCCAATGAGTCGCGACTTAACCGTAGCCTTCTAAGCAGCCTTACCCAAATAAACGCAGGATTTTTTAACTTTTTATTGTTTCTATGCAGGTTTTAATGGTTTTTCCATTGTATTGAAGAAAAGCTAGAGGTCGGGGATGATGATCCCCATGCCATTTTTCATAAAAGAGAAGCCATCTATAGGGTTCGACCATCACGTTTCATTAGTATATCATGAGCACTAATGCCCCGATGAAACCTTTGTATACCCGCACATCAACAAGACACAAGTGAGAATTAAAACAATCAAAGAGTATCGTTGTTGAAGACACAATCGAACCGCAGATGAAGAATTAAATATTAATTCCATAGTTTAATGGATTACGGCTAAAATCGATCGTTAAAAGCCTAATCCATTAAATTAAACACAAGCTTAAAGGAAAATCAATAATATCTATCGACAGATGCCTCCACCGCCACATTAGAGGCAAATTGATTCCTCTCACTACCTATTTCCACTCGTAGCCTCAAAGCATTCAAACAGAGGTCGAGTAATGACCGTAACAGAGGATATTTTCCTTAACGCAATCGAATAGTTAATTCAGCCAAAGGAACTTAATGAAAAAAATATCAACAAAGTTATTACAACATGACAAAAGCTTTAAAAGTCAACTAAAGCTCACATCGAGCTTAATTCTTAATGTAAAAAACAATTAATACATAGTACATATCTCGTAAAACTTCGCATCGAGCCCCTCAAAGGTCGAGAATTATTAAATCCGTATTAATTTAACTCGGGAGATCTTTTATCCCATCCCACCTCCTCATTTCTTCTATAAATACTTCTATAGAAGATGATACAACATTGGTTGCGTAACTTTGAAATATACTATGTGCTCGAATTTTCTATCTCGTAAATAGTATTCAAAGGCTCTTGAAGCTTTCGTTTGTGATAGAATGCTTAGGCTAAGAAGGGAAGATGATTGCTGAACCGAAACATTGGACCTCGAAGATCAGAATCGGTTTGACATCAATAACAAGTCAGTTTTCTTGGGATCTTGGTCTATATCACTCGGTGAAGTGCTCCTTCCCTGTGTAATTGTTTTCCTTTGGTGTATGCCAATTTGTCCATTAATTCTCTCGATAAAGAACAACAAGCATAGAGTTAGGACCTACTATTTACAGTAGCCTACTCCCGAATGATAAGCTTTATGTCAATTTTTTCCACTAATTTGTTTATTTAAGAATGATTCAATACATTTTAAATAGTTAGGAATGTTGGCGTTCCCTTATCCTATCGTTTTCTTTAAACTTTATTCTTGAATGTTATTTTCATGGTTTTCTTATTAAAGTTAGACTAGGAGAGTGATGGTGTGCCCCCGTTTTCTATCTTCTTTCTCCAAATGTAGATTCCGAAAGTTTCCCTCAAGTGTTTGCCTAAAGCGTACTAGGTTTAAAAGTACCCGATCTAATCTTAAGTTGCATTTTGTTTCTCTTATGTGTTTTCATACTTTATAAAGGTAATTATGCGGATTATCTGGATTTTTGTCTATTGAGTTGCTTTAATACAAACTTGCCCATGGTCAGCTCCCCCCTGTTCTTGGTAGGTTTTAAACAATTACTTAAGAGGATTTTCTTATTTGGACCGACTATAAATCCTTGTTGAAATTATTATCTGCTTTCCACCCCTCCAACACTTTTATTGTTTCCATTCCATCATTTTATCTCAAATGATCTTTTTATATAGATGAATTTACCCTTGGATCACTCTTGATGTTGTTGCTCAATTAAAGCCCCCGTATATGACTCTATAGCCCAATGGACTAAAAACCAATGTTATATCTATCTTGTTGGCCAAAGATTGTTCTCGATTGCTTGCAACTTCACACCTTTGAAACTCTTTCGATTTAGAACTTTCCACTCAAATAATAATCATGCTCAACCATCCAAAACAAACAAAAACCCTCAGTACTTCATAACTAGCCTAATATCATTACCAAAAAGCTTTAAAGACAAATCCATCTTTTCACTTATTGGAGAGATCCCTCTTCGGATTCAGGAGGGCTAGATCCCTAGAATCCCAAAGTGGTTGAAATAGTGTTCTTTCCGCAGCTTTGACTTTTCCAATCTTGCAAATTATAGGGAGATTACATTTCTGGTGACTCCACCTGGGGGAATTCCCGAGTAAAAAATCCATCCTATATGCTTTCATAGCCTTAGGAAACCTCTTTATTCGATGACATTTGTTCTTTGCTAGTTGAGCCATCAACAACTAACATTTTCGGTGACTCCACTGGGGAATATTTGAGTGTTTTTTTTGGCCTAGGTACCTTTAATACCTCAAGAAAAACTTTGATTCAAAAAAATTATGCAAAGGAGTAAAAAGTCAGCCTCTTCGTGCACTACCAAACCGATGGTAATCATGGTAAAACTTGTTTTGAATCGATGACAAACTAGGCAAACCCTAGGATTCTCATAAGAGCTTATCTAACCTTGAAGGATTAGCTAGCTTAGCCATAAGAGTAGACTCGCCTTTGTCTCATAACCGTAGCTAAGTTTTTGAAACAGATTTGGGATACTCTTAGAACCCATAAGGACTAAAAAATAACTCGTAAAAACCCAAAAATATTTCGTATTGGTATTTAATAAACATGGTGGTGGATCATAAAACCTTTTACCTCCAAAAGAGCTAAAAAACATCCACTTGGCAACTCCACAATCTTGAATAGACCTTAAGACTCCACCGGGAAGAACCATTATCATTATAACATCATTTAAACTCGCTAGAGAATTGTAGGATTAAAATTTTTGTAAAACAGCTTTAGTTAACCTCTTAAAGACTGTCATATTTGGTTGAACTTTTCTTGTTTAGTTGGGTCCGAAAAAACACAAAATAGTGGCTCTTAGAAAGAAAGATTTATACTATAGCCTATCCCGACCTGCACCCACCCGAGATAGTTGATAACCCCCGAAATTATCCTTAGGAAGTCTCCCTAAGATTAAATATTCAACTGTTTTCGCATCACCCTTGAGAGCTAATGCGGTTCTTGAAAATATTGCAGACTCTCACAACAATCACAAGTAGACTTAAGAAATCCATTTAGAACTAGGTCTCTTGATGATTTAGATCAAATATATTATGAGTCTTCACTTTCATCTCCCCGAAACTTGTGAAAAATACTCGGTAGTAGAGAAACAACACCACCCGATTTACATTTCCTTCATAATTTAGGTGTCTCTCATCCAAGATCAACTTAGCAATCTATTCTTGGTCCATCCACATCGCCTTTATCCTACATCCACTATTCAAGCCACTCCACTCTAACCCACTTTCCCTCTTGTTAATCCACCTCTTGTAAATCCACCTCCACCTCCTACCATGGCCGCATGGTATGCTCCCTTAGTCCTTCCCGTACCATTAGTCAATCTTCCACAGACTATCACATGAAAAATACCATTGTATGATTCTAGTAATTCTACTACTGCATCACAACATGTGGATGAGATGAATGACTACTTTGACATAAATGAAATTGATGATGAATCATCAAACTAAGACTATTTTCTCGCAGTTTGGGGGGGGGGAGAAGAAAGAAAATGGTTTAAATGCTTAGCCCCCTACAAGTATAAATGATCTCTAAGCCTTCCATCAGCAATTCTTAAACAAATGGTAAGTGAAGAAGAATCATCTCCAAATACTTTTTCGATGACAAGAACCTCCACGAAACACCGGGGAAAGTGTACAAGATTATTGTACCATATTTAACATAGGTATAATGCACTTCCCCGTATCTAAAACCTCTAGAAGGCTCGGCGTCAAACAAGTTTCCCGAATGGTTTGACCCTCGAAATGGCCTATCAAGACACGAGAGAGAGATCCTTTAACCCTTGAAGATATGCAAAAAGGGATCTCTTGTCGTGGAAGTTAACTTGATGGAAAAAAGAGCAAGAATGAAGAATGAGAAGAGAGTGTCATTTAGAGAGGAATCCACACCTTTCTACTTCACATCTCAAAGATGTAAAGAATGATGGAGAAGATGATGAAGAAAATGAGCATCCTTAAGAGAGCACAAGCAAGTGAAAACCAAACTGCTCCTCAAAACGAAAAAACCACAACTAGAATCAGAATTTTAGAAGAAATCAACCCCAAAATAGGCCTAGGGAAGATGATCAACGTATCACTCCTCCGTTCCATCAAAACTATGTAAGCGAGGTTGAAGAAAGCAGATGAGAAAACATAGGAAGATGATATCAACATGTTGGGAGTAGATAATGATGACTTTGAGGTTCATTATGATAAAAAAACAAGGTCTTTACACACCCTATGATGAAAAAAAGAGATGAGGATGAAAGTTATTATCAAGACACTAAACTCGTTATCATAGAGTCCCAAAAAGAGTATGACCTCGTAAGTAAAACTATTCAAGAATCTCCCCAAAAACCAAAACCTCCGAAAAATCTTCACAAAATAGCACCGTAAAACAAACCCAAAATTGTAAAAAAAAGGAAAAAAACAATGGGCCGGAAATTTCGATAAAGGTAAAGAGAAATGCACTCAAAAATAGTACAAAACAGAAATGTGACCTTAGTAGTGTTAGAACTTCACTAATAATCCCTGTTAAAATAATTTTGTCAAATGTAAATAGAACAAATCAACAAACAGATTTTACTTAACGAGTGGCAAGGCTAATAAAGCTAAAACAATTACTTCAAAGAATCGTATCTCATTTAAGTTTGGGGGTGAGAAATTTCAAGAATTAAAATATCCTGTTCCCCTTTCGAGTTAGCTTCCCTGAATGTATATAGATCTCAAATTTTAAAGGCTTTTAACATAGTAAGAGAATAATGATACGACCAATATTAACGATGACCAGCCTAAGCTTATTTTTGGTCCAAATATTGAAGGTAGATATCAAGAGGGACCTGTTCTCGCTTTTATGTAAGTTTAAACGTTCATGACAAGATTTTTTGCACAATGCTATGCATGATTCAGGGGGCCTCTCATAATTTAATTCCCAAAGTCGTGATGGAGAGCCCGGGTCTAGAAATCACCGCACCTTATAAAGACCTTTACTCCTTTGACTTGAGCAGCAGTGAAATGTTTAGGATTAATAAAAGACCTTTGTGTTAACTTAGCACAGATTCCGACCAAATGCTTAGTCATGGATATTGTTGTGGCTGATGTACCCCCAAAGTATGGAATTATGTTATCACGATCTTGGGGGGCTAAGTTGCAAAGTGAATATGCAGATGGACATGACATATGCGATCGTTATAGCATCATTTCTCACCTTGACATGATTCATGATTGCTTCATGGCTTTTGGGCACCCATTCCCTGCAGACTTGGACAAATTCACTTAAAAACAAGCGTAAAATCCCCCATACGCGACTATGCCCGTACTTTTTCGCGTGTATACGCGAGTCCAGCCTAGACTTTTCCGCGTATGCCATTAAAATGATTAAAAAATATATAAAAAATCCCTAATTTCGCTACTGGGTTGATGGTTACTCGGGTAGTTCAACCACCCTGACCCGTGGCCAACTCGTTTCCAACCTACCGAAACTACTTGGAGGGGACTATAAAAAAGCCCTCATGTGTATGGCCTAAGGGAGAGAGAGAATTATTGATATTATACTCTGTTGGTATTCCCTATCCAAGTTCCGATTCCCCCGTGCCTCCCGCACTTTCCCCAGCTCATTATAGGAAACCCTTGTTTCCTTGAGATACACATCCCTTTATATGTTATCTCGTATGCACCAGCTTGGAAGGAGTCTTAGTGAGGCAAGGGGTCGGACGGATCCGGACGATTTCGCGCTGCGAAGGCCTTGGAAGGATCAGTGATCTCTCCACTTGATTGCTTTTGTACGTACTATTTATAATACGTAAGTATCATGTCGTTTCCCCGAAATAAACATGTTAGTGTATGCTTTTTATGTATGAGAATATTTGTTATACAAGCATTCATTATGATTTATTTAATGTTTTATATGAATCTCACCGACATTTAGAGTAGAGATATGTCGTACAACTTGTCCTTTGTGGCCGGTTTCTTCTCGTATTTCGTGTTAAGAAGGAAGGACGGTTGCAGGGAGTTTGACTCCACGTGGATCTACTTCAAACGTAGGACCAACTGCAAATCTCTCATTCTCGCTCTATTTAGTTTTTTCCGAACGTGCATGGTTGTGTGAGTCTCCGTTAAGTAGTACGCCCTCACTTCGTGGAGGTTGTATCCCCAACCAACCTCTAGGGTGTTAATTCCCCCGAACAGAATCGGCAACTCCACCGGGGATCACATTCTGCAGATTCTCCCCGTTGGGTTGTTTTAGCCGTTTTGGCAGGTTGCCAACAGCTTTTTCTCTCGTCTTTTGTAGTCCAGCTTTGTTTTCTGGGCATGCATGCCTCGAAGTCTTGGTGTCTTTTCTAGGCTTGTTCTTTTGTTTTTTTTCATTATTTACCTTTTTGCATACGCTTCTTTCTTTTGCACAGCGACGCGTATACACGCGAGTTTTTTTGAAGGAAACCGCGTATATGCGCTTTTACCTTGTGAACGTACGCATATACACGCCGGGTGTGCAGCTTGTGAAGTCGCGTATACCTAGGCGCATTTTGAATTTTTAGGATTCGGAATTTGTGGTCCTTTCCCGGTCGTGGAGGCTTGTGTCTCGCAGTAGTCTCCGTACTTTATCGGGAGTGTGAAGGAAGTGGTTTCATGTCTTTTTCTCTCTTTCGTTTGAGTGGAAACTAGTCTTTTGGCAAAAGTTTTGTTTTGGTGCCTGCACTTCGGGATTGAGTTCCAAGATCGCTTTCTAAGCATTCTCTGGTCGTTCCGTTTATCGTAACAGAGAGCTTCGCTCACCGACTCGCTCCTATATTTATGTTGTGCTTTGCATTGCGATTTTTGCTTTGTTTTCGATTGGTTTTCTTGAGTTCCATGCTAGGGTTTTTGTTGCAATTTTCGAAGAACTTTTTCTTGTTTCTTTGGAGTCTTTTGTTGCAGCTGTAGTTTGCACTATTTGTCTAGGTCGGCTTTGGCTGATTTTTTGGTCTTCCGTTGCTCTTATTGATCTTACTATCATTAGCTTTATAAGGTTTGGGAGCATTGTTGAAGTTTGTGCTTGAAATTCAGCTTCTGCGTTTTGGCTTGGATTTTGATAGTTGTGCTTGGTCTTTTGAGCTCTTGTTTTATAAAACTAAAAAAGCCCAAAAAACATTTGTTTTGCTTTTTTTTGTTTTTTTTGCATTTCAAAAAACTCAAAAAACATTCTCTCTTGTTTTTGTTTTTGTTGTTGCATTTTAATTTTCGTTTGGCCATATCTTTTGGAGCTTTTGTGAAGTTTCTTGCTTCTAGTTTTCGGCTTGGTTTTGAGGAGGAGTTGTCATTTGATTTCTTCTTCTTGTTGTTAAGTTGTTTTTGCCTTATATTAAGAGTTCTTGTTTTCAAGAATTGGCTCTCGGACAACAAAAGATGAGTTAAAACCGAAGTAGATTTTTGGGAAATTTCACCTTGTTTCAAGAGACTTTTGCATCTTAGAATTTACATGCTTGTAGTGATTTGCATTAGGTGCATTGAATCATTTAGTTAGCTTCTTAGTTTTTGTGAGTGTGAGTTTGCAATTCGAAAAGGAAAATACAATTTTTTTTAGTCTTGTAGAACTCTGTATAGAGATTACTTTTCATCGAAAGACAAAGAACCGCATGTGCATGTAGTTAAGTTTTTATTAATTGCTTTTGCGTCAAAACACCATTGGTTTCATCTCCATATCCTTGTGACTTAATATAACAGCCTCTTAAAATAAGCGATTTAATCTAAAATCAACTAGCAAGTTTTACTAAGTGTCAATCACCAACTAGCTAGGTTGTAGGGCCTTGAATAGGTGAGTGGAGAGTTAACTCTCCAAGGCCGCTCAAACAAACATAGAAGTTGATTAATTGAGCGAAATCCAACTCCGTGAGGTGGATCGGGGAAAGCTTTCCCATCCGAGAGTCAAGCGCGAGGGGAAGTGAAGGTTGAGAAGAGGGATCAACCCCCCCTCCGATTAGCCGAATCCCGACCTCAAGACCGTTCCGCTCTGCCTTCCGATACGGATCGGTGTCCATAGTTTCCACTCCTAGGTTCCACACAGTGATCGCGGGGGAATACCCGTGTACCCGAGGCGGACGTCGCATCACTTTCAAAGCAGCATTTCCGTACCCTCGCGAAGCTTTGGGTGCTTGAGCCGGCAAAGGTCGTCGTTTCGGAGGCTCGGCGTAATCGTTTCTAATACCTCCTCTAGTTGTTCTGGGGCCCTAATCATCCCGCATCGCTCGAAGGCCCTATACTTCGCTTTCCGTATTTTGGTGTCTCGGTCCTCATCACCCGGAGCGGAAATACTTGGAGGTCGCTTTTGCTTGTCGTTTCGGGTGATTTTTATTTTTAGTGAGTGCTCTTGCTCCTTAGCTTGCCCTAGCTTTTCACTTTTTTGAGTCTAATATAATAAATCTATAAAAGTGGCCGAATCAAGCGCCTCGACGTTCGAGGAGAATCCGGGGGTTATCTCCCGAGAGTGCAGAGCCTTCTTCGAGAAGGCGTAGGAGCGATTTAGCAGGTGGTTACCACCCTGTGGAGTCTGACGCTGTGGAGAGAGATCCTCCACCAAGGTCTGAAGGTTTCATAGCTGATTCTGGTGTCGGCCCCGAGAGGAGCGTTCCGCTCACCTCGCGAGTTTTGTTTCCTCAGGAAGAAGATTTTCAAATCGAAGACGTACCTGAGCCTCCTGCTACAGGGCCATCTCCTCTTCCTCCTGATTATCCATTCGTTGTTCAGTACATCGGACCGGAGTCGGAGAGACCGCCGGATCTTCCGTATCATTCTTATCTTTCGATGGCCACGACCGGGAACGCGGCTTCTACCGTGAGTGCTGCAGGCATTCAGACTCCTGCTTCTGTTGAAGCAGGGGGCACTATTGCTTCATCTTCGATTGCTTCTAGTGCTGCTGTGTTTGGCTCTGGTTTCACCCAAGCACATGCTTTCAATCTGTCTCTTTTTGTTTCCGTGATGTCCATTGAAATCCCTCTTTTTCATCACGAAGTGTACCTGGATCTACGCCCATGTTCAACATGGCTAGTGGACTCACCTTCTTTTCGGTTTCCCCCTTAAACCCGGGCATATTCCTAGTCCCAATCCTTCTTTAGGGTCGTTTCCTTTCACGTCCCAGACCCAAAGTTTCAATCCTTGGGCTCAGGGGCCAAGTTCGACTGCTTTTATGGGGTGGAATCCCATGTTTGCAACGTCGGGGGCAGGGAATCAGTTCATCGCGAGTCATCCAGGGAATGCTTCTTTCCCTGCATCGAGTGCTTATCAGTCTTTTTCTCCTTTATCTAATGCATGGAACCCCTACCAGGGGCTTACATCTTCAGTTAATACTTCAGCGGGGGGAAATAGTCTGGGTCTTGGTAACTCGGCGTGGGGAGGAGGTTCTTCTCCGTTTTCTACGGGTCCTTTCTGGCAGCCTGGTGCCTCATCAACCTTGTGCCATTCTTTTGCATCGTGGGAACGGTCCATCAAGGATGGAATTCCCAGGCTCCACCTCGATTACCATTTCTGGCAACGTTAAACTTGCCAGACTTGTCGAAGTTAACTAATGACCCGATTCGGTATAGTCCGGGGTGGCCTCCGGTTCCAACCAAACTTCCTTCAGACATTCCTAAGTTTGAAGGTAAGAATGGTGAAGATCCGGCAGACCACGTCACCACATTCCATTTATGGTGCTCTTCCAACTCTCTGATCGATGACTCGGTTAGATTGAGATTATTTCAGCGCACCTTAATTGGGAATGCAGCTAAGTGGTATATAGAGCTTACTGGGGGCAGTTTCGCCACATTTGGAGAACTGGCTGTAACTTTTCTTAACCATTTTCAGTTTCCTGTCAGATATGAGGCTGGGACCGAACTCTTAGCTAATTTTAAGCAGGATGAGGCAACTCACATTTCTGATCATATTCAGGAATGGAGGAGAAGGAAGAGGCTTATCAAAGCCCATATTCTAGGTGAGTTCCTTCTCGAGTGGTTTTTGAAATCGCTTCAGTCAGACATTTCAAAGGATGTATCCATGTCAGGGGTATATTCCGAGGAGCAGGCCATCTTTAGGGCCCAGCAGTTAGAGTTGATCTATTCTCAGTCTGGGATGCTTTACAAGTATTTTCCCAATGCTCCTCGCTCCAAATTGGATCTATCGAAACCCAAACCTGGTCCGTATGGTGACGGACTTGTCGGATCGGTCAGTAGTAGTGCGGGCCCGACCGTTTTCAATTGTAGCAAAGCTTATTCTGTTAACCGTTTTTCCGTCGCCGTGCCCGTCGATTTCTTCACCTTCCCGCCCGTCCACACGTCGTCCAATCTTCCGAACCCAAAGGAAATCACTATTTCAAGGGTGAAGAAGGGACGTAATGGGTCAGGGAAGAAGGAAGTTAATGTAGTGCAATGCAAATAAAACCAACTCCAGCGTGTTGGTGAAGGGCAAAAGGGAGAAAAAAGAAAGTGAAGTTTCCAAGGCAAGCTTTGTGCCGGAGATCATCTCACTGCACTCTTGCCCGAAAATTCTCTCAGCTCGCCGACCACATCTCAAATAGGTTCTTCTAGTTCCCAGGCTGTGCTAAAAAACCCTTTTCCCCAAGGGCAGCAATTAGTTGTTGGCGCGAACCAAAATCCTGGGGCTTCCTCTGGAGGTGCCCAGGAAGGGGAAATTCCATCGAACATCTTTATGATGAGTGATCACGTGGATGTCGCTACGAGATCCCGTGATTATGGCGGAGAGGAATCTTCGAAAGCTAAGGAAGTTCCCGATGCTACTGAGCCGCTTCATATCATGAAGCCAACTGTTGAGTCTATGCCTCGGATGCCGAAAGCATCTTCTAAGCGGTCAACGATTAATCCGAACGCGAGGGCTGCCCAAAACTACTCGATTGTAGAAGATCTGGCGCAGAGTCCTTGTGCTATGTCGCCTTAGAGGTACTCAGCCTGAAACCGCTCATTGCTAGTGTTTCCGTCATCGCCATTGGAGCTATAGATCCGAAAAATTCTCTTCTGACTACCTTTGATATGAAGAATTTTAAGAACAGACTTCCTCATCATATGGCCTTCCATATTAAATCATCGTACCGGAAGACTAATATCTTTCGCACGGTTGTTGATGAGGGTGCTTCTACTTGCGTGATGTCTCTCGCATGTTGGAAGACACTTGGATCTCCCAAAGCTGTTCCATCTAGCACTGTTCTTACTGCATTCTATGGTCATTCTCACAGACCCCATGGTATTGTCCCGGCTTTGCCCATCTGTGTTGGGGGAAAAACCATTAACATAGAGGTTGAGGTAGTGGATGCAGCCTTGGACTACAACCTTCTGTTGGGGAGGAATTGGATATATGAGATGGATGCCATTGCATCCTCACTATTTCGGATAGTATGTTTCCCCCACGAAGGGAGGATAGTTACGGTGGATCAACTGGACTGTCCTCCTGTAGACCTGGATGCGCCTTCTGACTCATCTGTTCCTAAGTTGGATAATGCTAAGGTGCCTGTTGAGAATGTAGGAGTTGGAATGTATTCTTCTCTGATGGGATCTTTTGATCTTCCGCCTCCTAAGGTGTCTATCAATGCTATTTCATCCTCCAAGGCTCCCCTTCGAAGAGAGTTCTTTCGACCTCATTATTTTTCGGACCCTTGGACCTTACCTTCCCCAACCGCCACTTTGGAGGAAGGGCAAGTGGGTGGACTGGCATTCCCGATTTCTGCAGCTGAGATTGCATATCGGGCCTCGTTGTTGACACCGCAGAGGATCGATCCAGCCTCCTCTTTCGCCTCTGAAGAATCGATTTTGATGTGGCTCCTGGGTTGAAAAAACTTCTTTCTTCCTCGCCCAGATTGTCTAGATACTACTCTTCCATCCGAAGAGGCCATCCTCGAACCGGGAAGCAATGACAGGTATAGAGAGACCGTGGGATGATTTGCATCATCGGTCTTACTTCCTACCTGACTTGAGCGAAGCCGAAGCTAATTTTCCAAGTCCTCAGTCTCCTGGACCTGTTCACCCAGTCTTGAGCCCCTTAGCACCAGCACAGGTTTATGCTGAAGGGAACATGGCTGTGATCTCTCCGACTATCCCGGTGAACATCTCCAGAACTTCCAACATTATTGAGAACGTTTTCATTGGAGCTGAATGTTCCCGTGAAGAAGTTCAAATCTATACCGAGCTCTTCGAGGAGTATAGGGATGTTTTTGCTTGGTCTTATGAGGAAATGCCTGGCATAGACCCATCTATCGTCCAGCATGAGATCAAGACGTATGAAAACGCTAAGCTGGTCAGGCAAAAAGTTCGTCCGGTTAATCCAATCGGTTGTTGGGATTCATTGTGCTCTTCGGAAGGGATAGGGGCAGATCCCTTGAAGGTTGAGGCAATCCTTTGCCGTCTCCCCCGCGGGCGTGAGCCCCGAATTGGGCTCTATTTGAAGAAGTGTCAACATGCCCAGTCGGCCCCATTTCTTGCTTTTGTATATAGCTTGTTTTTGTATTTTTTCACATATATTGAAAAAAATCCAAAAAATCATATAAGTTAAAAAATTGCAATCTTTAGGGTCGAAGCTCAGGAATCTTCTCGGAGAAGGATGTCATCAGAATCGTACCATACCTTAAATGCTTTCACATTCTGAATGAGAGGTAATTTGTCTATTTATGGCTAAAAAGTTGAAAATTTTCGCAAAAAATTCCTTATGCTCATTTTTTCGATCTATCTTATGCTGTATAACTCGATTGCTTGGAAGTGCCCAGTTTGGTATGTTTTCAGGTACATTTTGACGATTTTGAGACTTTTCCCGGTTTTTTTTAACTCCATTTTTTCGTACTCGTCACGTGTGCATATGATCTTTCACCGGCATATAGGTTAGGGAATCACTGCTGTTTCGATTCTAGCCTCCATACCGATCACTTGCTCTTAGGGTCGATCCCATCAAACATGAGCATTATACCCATTTCACTCGCCGATTTTTAACCATGACTTGATGGTAGAGCCTTCCTTTACATGGGCTTCCTAGTTAGTTCCTTGCTATCACTGTTGCCCATGTCACTTTTATATAGGCTCGTGAGTCCTCTTTAGTTCCACCATGACATATATGTTGAAGCTTCATTCTTCTTCTTCTTCACTATCATTTTTCTGGCCATTACCCTAGAGGCTCCCTTTTCTTGTCGAGTTGTATTTTTGCACACATATTGGCTACTTGTTTATCTTGGCCTTTAGCCAACTTCATTTGGACCCAATGTTTAAGCCATATTTTGATCATGAATTTTTGTACAAGTTAACCATGCAATCACTTAGCTACTGTGACTTGACACCTTGTTACCCATGGATGGAACACTCCTCTGAGTATCACTTACCAGTTTCCGCTACTTTACATTGAGCATAGGATTATTCCTATCCCTGGAACTAGTGCATCTGTTTTATGATACTTGTTCTATCCATTGTACTATAGCATTATTTTATTCTTCGTGCTTATTATGAAAAAGACAAAAAAAAATCAAATATAACAAAAAAAAAGAGCGGGAACGGGATGTATCTTCGTTATTTCGATGGCAAGACAGTCGCCTTGTCGCCCTTGAACAAAGCACATATACTTATATATATTTCCTTCATTTGGGATGGTTCTAGTTTGACCTAGGTTCAAACCCTTTACCATGTTTCACTGGCTGCCTTCCCTACGGTTATCTCTTCCGATCACATGGAGAGTTTGTTTTGCCTCCCGCAAGACCGTATCAGAGCAGCGTGTCACTTTTTAACGCTATTACCGCGTAGTCGTGCTTTTGTTCAAGGGAAGTCTAGCTCCGAGTCGGCCATTCTCCGTTGTCTTTTGACTCATTCGCCGTCTTCCCGGTCTTGTCGCATCTTGTTCTATCACATCGTATGTTTTTTGATCTTCCGCTCGTGCTGGTTTGCGAAGGTCCCTATTGACTTCTTGCCGGCGGGTTTGTCTCTTATCGACTACGACAGATTGCTATGAGAGCAAACCTAGAGCCGAACCCTGGGCCTATTTCCATCATTGATAGGTGACCCCGTGCTCGCATTTGATCATCATCATGGCTCCGATCGAGTGGCTTCCGTGTTCGACGTCGCACACATTATCACACTTGGGATTCGCACTGGATTTCCATTTATCTTACCTGCGGATTTCGCCTCTGTGGCCGGGCCATTATTGGTTGGTTCGCAGGGTTTCTTCCGTGCGCTAGCTTCATCTTGTGCACGTCGGAAACGTACTTCGGTTTTGGTTCCATCACTCTCCTTCGTCCGATTCCTTCCAAATCTTGGCCTGCGGGTTACACTCGCGCTGGACTGATGTGGGATGCCTTACTGCCTTCCTTCCAGCAGATCTTTTCCCATCGACTCCGACTCATTGCTCTGGGAACAAGATCTAGAGTCTTTTGTCAGTACCTTAGGGTTTGCAGTCATCAGTGGCAGACTCTTCGCTATCGACAGTGGGGATTCATTATTGCCTCCTGATTGGTAGATTCTTTCAAGTGTTCGACTTCAACTCATTCATTCACACCTGTCAGATTGTACTGGGGCACCTTGACACTCATTATCATTATCGGTGGGTTGTCTCGCGTTGGTTAACGGGAAACATCATTGCCCGGTAATCCAACGATTTCTCACATGGTCGACCTCAGCTCATTTATTCCCATTGTGTAGAATTGTGCCGTTGTGATCGGTGAAGACCTCGGGTTGCATCAGCATTTCTCGGTTCACTGTTGACAGTCCTTTCAGTTTCTGCCAGTGTTGCCGTCCACCCTTATATGTTGCAGTTCAGCACAACAGCATCTTATATGTTGGTCCCCAAGTTGCGTGATTGTACCGTTTGATCCACCTCTTATGATCCGGTACTTGGAGATTCAGTTACTTATTTGATCAGACATCCAGTTGCACCATCTTTTGATCAGCTTTCTATATGTGATACTTGGACATCGATTCAGACTTATATTTCCGGGCCATGCTCAGATGATTCATTATGTACTTACAGTTCAGCTATACTTGTATACATGTTGGATCTATTTCAGTACTTTCCATATGATGTATTTTTGACTGAGCATGGGTATGCCCGCCTCAGCATGAGTTGACTCTCGGGTTTCTTTCATTGGTTTTTGGCAGGCTGAAATCTGGTGAAGTCCTCTCTTGTCCTTGCGAAGTTCTTTCTATGTGCATAATACATTTCGGCCATCATGTACCCCTTCTGACCTCATATATTAGGGGGCATCCGTTATAGCATCATTTCTCACCTTGACATGATTCATGATTGCTACATGGCTTTATGGGCACCCATTCCTACAGACTTGGACAAATTCACTTAAAAACAATGGAAAATCCTTCATACGCGACTATGCCCGTGTTTTTCCGCGTGTATACGCGAGTACAGCTAGACTTTTCCGCGTATGCCATTTTAATGATTAAAAAATATATAAAAATCCCTAATTTCGCGCTGGGTTGATGGTTACTCAGGTAGTTCAACCACCCCAGCCCGTGGCCAACTGTTTCCAACTGCTGAAACTACTTGGAGGGACTATAAAAAGACCTCATATGTATGGCCTAAGGGAGAGAGAGAATTATTATTATTATACTCTGTTGGTATTTCCCCAATCCAAGTCTGATTCCCCGTGCCTCTTGCACTTTCCCAGTTCATTTCAGGAAACCCTTGTTTCCTTGAGATACATCCCTTTATATGTTATCTCGTGTGCACTCATTTGGAAGGAGTCTTAGCGAGGCAAGGGCTGGACGGATCCGGACGAAGGTCTGCGAAGGCCTTGGAAGGATCAGGTGATCTCTCCACTTATTTTTGTACGTACTATTTTCATAATACAGAAGTATCATGCTGTTCCCGAAGTAAACGTGTTGGTGTATGCTTTAATGTATGAAGAATATTTGTTATACATGCATTCATAATGATTTATTTAATGTTTTATATGAATCCCACTAACACGTAGAGTAGAAATATACTGTACAACTTGTCCTTTGTGCTGGTTTCTTCATGTATTTCAGGTGAAAGAGGAAGGACGGTTGCAGGGAGTTTGAACTCCACGTGGATCTACTTCAAACGTAGGACCAACGGGTAAACTCTTCATTCTACTCGATTTCGTTTTTATGAATGTGCATGATCGTGTGAGTCTCTGTTAAATAGTACGCCCCTGCTCTGTGGAGGTTGAATCCCAACCAACCTCTAGGGTGTAAAATCCCCGAAACAGAAGATGAAGAGCAAGTGAAAAGATTCATGGAGACTATTGGGGAATTCTCTAATGTGGACATAGATATTGGCGATGAAGAAACTAAGGAGCTTCCTCAGAATAAATGGCAGGATACCATGGCTGGGCACAAGGTGCTACAACTCAAAGGGAATGTAATACCCAAAGGGTTGGTCCCCCTGGAGAGGCTGTTCGATAAGGACGATGTCCCCATTAGGGCAAACAAGATCATTGAAGAGAATCAGGTAGATGACCTGAACCTCGGCACTAAGGCTGATCCCAAGCTTGTAAAATTGTCTAATAAGGTACCCGAAGAATACAAAGAGAAATATCGAAAGCTATTTCAGACGTATAAAGACATCTTTGCTTGGTCTTATCAAGATTTGAAGACCTTTGATATTAGCATTATCCAGCACAAAATTCCATTAAAAGGAGATGCTAAGCCACAAAAATAGAAATTAAGACAGATTAATCCTGTACTCCTTCCTTGCATAGAAAAGGAAATCAAGAAACTGTTGAAGGCTAAGATTATTGTGCCATTAAGATATTCTGAATGGGTGGCCAACTTGGTCCCAGTCTGAAAGAAGAATGGGGAAATAAGATTATGTGTTGACTTTCGAAACTTGAACAGAGCATCTCTGAAAGACAATTATCCGTTGCCCAAGATGGACCATATATTGCAGAAGGTGGTAGGATCTTCACGAATGTATATGATGGATGGCTTTTCTGGGTACAATCAAGTAGCAGTGCTTCCAGAGGACCAAAAGAAAACCATATTCACCACCCCTTGGGGAACGTTTATGTATGCTCGAATGCCGTTTGGATTGATTAATGCGGGGGCTACATTTCAAAGGGCCATGGACATTGCTTTTGTGGGAGAACAAGACAAATTTGTGTTGGTGTACCTAGACAATATCACAGTCTTCTCAAAGGACGATGCTGAACATATAGAGCATTTGCGTAGAACCTTTGACAAGTGCCGCAGGTATGGATTGTCCTTAAACCCTCAAAAATCTCTGTTTGCTTTAGAAGAGGGTAAACTATTGGGGCATATTGTAACAAAGGTAGGGGTGAAAATTTACCTGAAGAAGGTGGAAGTCATAAATGGTATATCCTTTCCCAGAAACAAGAAAGAGGTCCAAGTCTTTCTTGGACCTATCAACTTCTTGAGAAGATTCATACCGAACTATGCAGAGATAGTCTGGTACATAACTGAGATGCCGAAGAAGGATAATGAAGTAAAATGGACTATTGAGTCATGGGAAGCTTTTAACAGAATTAAAAATGCTTTCACAGAAGCCCTAGTATTGGCAGGACTGGATTATGCGAAACCCTTCATGATCTTTTCATTTGCATCTCCCCACACTGTCGTAGCAGTATTATTGCAGAAGAACAAGGAGGGGAATGTGCAACCTATCGCCTTCTTCAGCCAAGTGCTTTACGACGTTGAGCTAAAATATAAAATCCTAGAGAAATAGGCTTATGCCTTGGTCAAATCCCTGAAGGATTTTTGGATGTATGTGTTGCAGTCAGCTATAACTGCATTCGTACCCACAACGGCTGTAAAAGACATCTTGATTCAGGGGGATAGTGAAGGAAAGAGAGGCAAATGGATAGCCAAAATACAGGAGTATGAGTTGGAGATACGCCCCACTAAGCTAATAAAGGGACAGGGATTAGCCAAGATCCTTTCCGAATCAAACTGTCAGGCATTGGAGATAAATCTATGGTGGCAAATGAAGATTCTGGGAGAGCAAATGAGTAGTGCATGATAGAAACCGCTACATAGAGATACTTTCAGTAGATTTCTCATTCATTAGCATTCAAAACCCACTTACAGACCTGATTCCCAACCTACGCACACAACCAACGAGTCCGCACATAGTAGGATTGAGTATCTCTGCGCACACAGCCAACAGGAGTCCTTACCCAATACAACCCCAAAACAGATCTCAATAGTTCGCAACTAGCATAATTTGTACTTAGTGTTCTTTCTAGACTCAATCTATCCATCTATTTATATAATCATAGCCTGCGCTATCCACAGTTTGCGGACTCTTGGTCTAACCTTTGACCCATTACAATACATTGGGGGCTTTGACCTTCCCCAAAGCCCCTACGCTAGACTAAGTATTACAAAATTTATATAAAAAACACAGCTAGGGGACCCCGTTCCAACACTCATCCATAAATTCTGGCAAGAAATCTTCAATAGAAGGTAGCTGAATATCACTTCCCTGATCATCGAACAAAGGTGGCTCATACAAGCATAAGTTTTCAACATTAACAACTGAATACATTTGCATGTAAGAAGGCAAGTCAAGCTGGAATGCATTATTACCAACTTTTTTTATGATCTTGAAAGGACCATAAGGAATGGGTTTGAGCTTCTTACATTCCCCTTGCATCCTTTCTTTGCTAACGTGCAACCATACCTCATCTCCCTCTTGAAACTTGTGATCAAACCAATGTTTGTCATGCCTCTCTTTGTATTTGCTTTGAATTTTCTCAAGCTGTTCTTGAACTTGTTGATGAATAATCTGAATTTTATCAATGAAATTGCGATTCTAATCCATATCACTATGGCCATCAATTGCAACATCCTTCCCAAAGATGAAGTCTAATGGTGATTTTGGAAAATACCCAAAGCATACTTCAAAAGGTGAGGTTTCTTTTGAAGAGTGCTTTGCCCAGTTGTAAGCGTGTTGAATGTAATGCAATTGTTCATCCCACAACTTAGGATGTTTTCTGTAATATCCTCTCAATAGATGCACAACTGTTTTGTTCACCACCTCGGTTTTTCCATGTATTTGTGCATGAAAAGTGGTACTCTTTTTAAAATATGTGCCCATCATTCTTCATAGATTTGACCAAAAATTCCCAATGAACCTGGAATCCCTATCACTAGCAAAAGAAGTGGGCAATCCAAAATGAACCCAAACATTTTGAAAATAAAGTTCAGCAGTTTTTTCAGCAGTAATGGTTTTCTTACATGGCATAAGTATACACATTTTACTGAATCTATCCACAACTACAAAAATATAATCATGTTGCTTTCTTGACATAGGTAGACCTCCAACAAAGTCCATGGAGACTCTCTCCCATGGCCTTGATGGTACCGGTAGTGGTGTGTACAATCCAAGCTTCCCATTACTAGGCTTACATGTTGCACACATAGAGCAACCTCTTATAAAACGTGACACACTATCTATCATGCGAGGCCAATAACAATGCCTATGTAGATTCACCATTGTTTTGCTTACCCCAAAGTGTCCAGCAATAAGAGAAGAATGAGCTTCTCTCATGACACTTAGCCTCTCTCCTTGTGGAATACATAGCTTGCCCAAATGAAAAGGAAATTTTTTATGCATGTGATAATATTTTTCTTCAACTTGATTCCCTTCACTCAAACTAGCATACACATCTTGGAAATCAATGTCATGTGCATATTGCTCTATGTAACTCTCATGTAAAACATAATAATTTTTGAGTAAAGTAGAAGCACTAATGATTGGTCTTGAAAGCATATCTGCAAATTTATTGAATATACCTTTTTTGTACCTTATAACCAAGTGAAATTGTTGAAGAAATCCCATCCACCTGAAATGTCTTGATTGCTTGAATTTTGTTTGTGACTGCAAGTACAGTAATGGTTGGTGATCGATATGTACAATAGTCTCTTTACCCATCAAGTAGTGTTTCCACTTCTTGACACTTTGTACCAACACATATAGTTCTTTTCCATATGTAGGATAATTAGTCACAGCACCCTTAAAATTTTATGAATGAAAGACGATAGGCCTACCATGCTACAAAAGTACTACACCCATGGCATAATCACTAGCATCGGTTTGTATCTCGAATGGATGTCTCAAATTTGGTAATGCAAGGACTAGAGCTGAACTGATCTTGTCTTTTAAAGCTTCAAAAGCTTGCTATTTTTTGCCTCCCCATTGGAAGGCTTTCTTCACACTTGTCACTGCATGCATAGGAGCTGCGATGGAAGAAAAGTTAGCAATAAACTTCCTCCAATATTGAGCTGCACCTAAGAAACTTCTTACCTCGGTAATTGTTTTGTGGTCCAATTCACAATGGCCTCCACTTTAGAAGGATAAATCCTCAATTCTCCTCCTCCTATAATATGTCCCAAATAGACCAAAGAAGTCTTTCCAAACTCACATTTTGACATCTTAAGAAACGATTTCTCTTTCTTCAAAATATCAAGCACTCCATTCAAATGCAAGACATGATCTTCTCTTGTTTTGCTGAAAATTAAAATGTCATCTAAGTACACAATAACAAAGTCATCAGGTAATGGTCTCAAAACATTATCCATAACTCGCATGAAAGTTTCCGGTGCATTACATAAACCAAAAGGAATAACTAGCCACTCAAAGAGTCCTTGTTTGGTTTTGAATGCAATTTTCCATATATCACTTTCTACAATTCTTACTTGATGATATCCACTTCGTAAATCTAACTTAGTGAAAAAAATTTCTTCTTTCAATTGATCAAGCAAATCATCTATTCTTGGGAGTGGGTAACAATTTTTTACCCTAATCTTGTTCAAAGCTTGAAAAACTACACACATGCGCCAAGTCCCATATTTATTTGGTATCAATACTATGGGTGAACCGTATGGTGATGTGCTTGGCCTTATGATTCCTTTATCCAACATCTCTTTGATTTTCATCTTTCTTTTAGCATTCTCCATTATCAACATGCGATACATACTGATGTTTTGAAGAGGAAAATCCTGCTGCAACTGAATCTCATGTTGAATTTCCCTTTTTGAAGGCAATGCTGTTGGATCCTGAAACATCTCATGATGTCCATTAACCACATCATATAAATCTGATTTAAACTTAGGATCACATCCCTCAAAAGATTCATGATTAATACTAGTTTTAGGCTTAATCATAAGAAGAACAAAATTCTTACTTGAATTTACCAGCCTCTTTACCTGTCCATCATTTACCAAAGCAATGTTTGTCTTCTTGCAATGTGGTCTAACAATGAACTCCTTGCCATCTTTGAATAAATGTTACTTGTTCTCATGGCGATGGAAGATTTCTTTCCTGTCATACAAGTAAGGACTCCCTAATACAATACCAGTTATGTCAAGCGGAATCACATCTAATTCAACCGTGTCAACAAAGCTTGTTGTGATTGCAAACCTCAATATACATTTCTTTGAAACCTGTAGATTTTCATCCTTACAAATCCAACCCAATGGATATGGTTTATGATGTGGTATGATCTCAAGGTTAAGTTTCTTGACCAAATCTTTAGAGATTAAGTTTACTTGTGACCCACTGTCAAAAAATGTGTCAATCTTGGTATGCTTGGATATGAACCTCACATGAAATAGTTCTATTCTTTCTTCTTCATTTGGAGTGTTTATGTGACAGTTTGATGTACTGGTATTGGGTTTAGTTTCAATTTATTTTCCCTTCATGTTCTTCAATCCCATGGATGTAATTTTACATTCATCACCTGAATCAGATCCTAAATCATGTTGAGTTGTAGCAACATTTTTCTGTTTCCCTTTGTTATTGGGTTTCTTTGGCCTCAATTCAGGATGTAATTTCCAACAATGAGTTTCATCATGGCCTTCTTTTGAACAATGTTTACAAGTCACTTTTTCTCCCTCTTTCTTAACAGATGCATTCTTTTTGTTTTTACCTTTTGAGGTATTTTTCTTGGCTTTACCCTTAAAATGTTTCTTTCTACCCTTTTCAGGAATGTTCTTCCCTCTAACCTCTAGATGTGTGGCCTAAACACAAACTTCATCTAGACTGGTGGGGTTAAACATGAGAATAGTATGTTTTAGGCAACTATGTAAGCCTCCTATGTAAATTAGCAAAGTGTCTTGACTCTGCAAATCCACCCCTAATAAGAGAGTTCTTCTCCTAAATTCTTGGGTGTATTCATGAACATTTTGTCCCTTTAATTGCCTAAATTTCTGCTAGTTCATGATGGCTTTCTGCATATGAGCTAATGGATAAAACTATTTTTTAATAGCAGTAATGAAATCTGACCATGATAGAATAATCTTACCATGTTTCTTGATTTCATCCTTTGTCTTGGCTTCCCACCAAAACAAGAGCTGCATCTTCCATTCTCAAAGAAGCTAATTGAATTTTGGTATCATCATCTTGAAGGTTCTGTATTCTCAAATAGACCTCCAATTGTCTAATCCAATTATCTATATTTTCTGCAGTGACTTCACCATTAAACATTGGAAATTCGAACTTAACATCAAGTTTTAATAAAGGATTTTTTCCAGTGCTCTTGGACTTGTGTGGCTGATGTACTGAATAAGAAGTATAGGATGATGATGATGAAAATGAGGGTGAAGATGATGGCTCTCCATTGCCTCCATTTCCTCCATTTCCCTTCTTTGACTTGTCTTCATCATGTTGACCTCCTGAAGATCCTTGTCCTTCCTTTTGAAGTTTAGATACTTCTCCTTCCAGTCTCTCATTCCTTTATTGATAAAGGATTCTAACCATCTCATTCATGTCAAGAAATGCTTTCCTGAACACTCTTTCTTCCTCCTTAGGGTCAACTTCTTAATGGATTTCTCCTTCCTCATGAGGCATGCTTAATGGAGCTTCTGCTTCTTTAGGAGGTGAAATAGGTGGTGGATATTGTGGCAATATTTCTCTCCTTTGCTTTGGCTCTTTTTGAGACCCTTCTGCTTCCACCAATTTTCCTTCTCCTCTTTTGAGTTTGAGCCTTATAAGCATATAAAACTTGCAAATAGCATAACAATTCTTTGCACTAAACAACACCAGAGAATAAACTCAGGCTCTGATACCAATCTGATCTTAAATGACTATATTATTTGGTCCAAAAATTCCTTATGTGATTTCCCGGAAGATTTATAATTAAAATATATTATTTTTGTTGTGCTAAGTTTCTTTTAAGTTTAAAAACATGTGCATAATTGCCTCTTTAGTTTGCATAAGGATTAAGGTGTTTGTTCATGATTTGAAGATGATTTTTAGTGAATTAGAAGCATAAAACAAGCATAAATAACACTGAACAACAGTGAAAAATAGAGAAACAAGTCACCATATGAAATTTATATAGCAAGCATGATGAAGCAGTTCACCCCTTCTGGGCTACATCTGCTGGTCCAACTCCCAATGGCTTGTCCATCTTTCATTATGCTCAAATTTTTTCTATTAAATGTAGTTACAGTGCTCTAATGGCCATTTTCTCTGCACCAATGGCTCCATAATGCTCCAATTAGTAGAAAATGACTCTTCATTCACTCAGAATGGGAAAAAATTGAGCTCCTACTCTTTTTCCCACTATCTCCTAGGAAATCTCCACTAAAAGTGGAGAACTCCACTTAACTGGAGTTAAAATTGGGCTTGGCCACCAATTTAGGCGCACTCACTAACTATTCCACCAACTTGACCGCACATTTAATGTTGTTGTTGGGTGGTGGCCACATGCGCACCTCCAAACTGCGGGTAACTGTTGTGGTTAGCGGAACTCAAGGCGCAATATGCGGTTTTAAAGTTTGAACTGTGGTTGAAGCTGGCGGGTTAGGTATTGACCACGTAGAGGAGTGTTAACATTAATGTTTAACGTTTCCATTTAACATACAACGCGGGGACCGCTGGCAGGTTGGGACTACCGGTGGTTCCCAACCCCCGAATGTGATTTCATTAAACCATAACATAAACCCGACTCCATATACAGTTAAGATCTAATGCGTAGAGTAGTTGGTAAGCCATGCATGTGCCCAGTGGGAGGTCTGGGGGTCGATTCTTGCGGACCCTCACAAAAATTTTAATGTGCAGTTACAGGGCCACGTGGCGGCCTTAGGGTTGGCCATGTGGTGCCCTCTCATTGGACCCTCCAAACCTGTACATCAAATAAAAATGTGACACTTGTCAACCAGTGATTGTTTCAGTGGAAAGGAATATTACGAGGAATATTCTATTTTTGCTGAATATACATTCCACTTTGCTGACTGTGCATCCCAGTCAAACCTGGTCAAATTTTCACAATTTTACATGTTTGCCATTTCAATCAGAACGTGATATCTTCCTCATACGACATCGATTTTTCAAACCGTTCACGACGACAGAACAAGGAAGACGAGATCTAACCATCCCAGTTTCAACCCAGTCTTGTAACTTTGAATTTTGAGAAAAAATTATGAACTCCTAGTCACTGGGGAGGTAGCTTTACTTGTGACTTCCAGAGCGATGGTCTTGTCTTTATTGTTCGTGGAAGTTCTCTTCATTGAGACTACTTTCCCAAAATTTATTTGAGTGTTCTGCGCTGAGTTGACTGGTGGACTAATTTTCATTAACAAATATTCTTTGAGTTTTTGCTTCATCAACTCTATTGTAGTGGGTGGCCCTTGGTTCCTTAAATTATACCATTTTGTCTTCTGCTAGGCCAGAGGGCCACTCGGAGGTTGTTTCTTGATTGTGCTCTTTTGGGTTGAAAGTATGCAATTTAACATATTTACTACATGCCAAGCACTTAGAGTCTCATCGGTTGCAGTATTTTCTTCCTTTTCTTCTTAAGGCCTGGTCTGCTCTTAAATAAGCACCGCATTGCAAAGATGCATAGCAAGAGATTTCATGGCTTGATTTCATTGTAGGCATGTTTTATAAGAATGATAATCTTGATGATATTAATAGTATACGTCTATTGGAGCTCCCATGTTTGGCCAGATTGGCAAGACCAAATATGAGACAACATCAAAACCACTTTGGGGCCCTAGGATCTAGCCCTCCTGGACCCGGAGAGGGATCTCTCCAATAAAACAAAGAATGATATATCTTTGAAAGCTCAGAATGAGATATTAGGCTAGGTATGAAGCGCAAGGGGGGTTTAAATGATTTGGTTGGTTGTTGAGTCGGTTGTGAGATCATCAATTGAGAAGTTAATGGGAGGAAAGGAGAAAAATAGCAAGACATTTCGGCAAAAGAGGATAGGTTAAGAATGTGCCATCCATTGGGCTATGGAGTCATGAAAGGGAATTACTTACAAACAACTAGCTAAGGCTTTCAGAGGGAAAGTCATCTATACTAAGGGATCTTTTATATAGATGGTGGAATGGAACATTAAGAGTGAAGGTAAAAGAAGGAAGGAAACCCAATTTCTATCTATAGATTAGGTCATAGGTCATTTAACTCCAGACCTGCTTAGACATACTCAAAGGCAACTTTCGATGAAGTCACAAAGGTGGTAGCTTATAGATCGGACCAAAGGTCATTTAATTCCAGGTCTGCTTTAGCATACTCCAAGGGAAAAATAGAGATAAGATTTGACACAAAGCTAGAGTCTATAGATCGGAGAAGGACTTTTAACCTTCCCTGCTTTGACACTAGCTAGGACATCCAAGCAACAAACCCAAATTCATACATCAGCTAGTCAGCGGATAACAGCTACTACACTGGTTAAATTACAAGCATTTTCTCTTAGATTCACAATCAGCGGAAAACATTGAAGGTAGGGAGAGCAGAAACATAGGGTACCATGCGAGGGTAAATCATATGCCAGATTTCTGATGTGTACCAAAAGAAAATGAACAGCATGAAAAAATGTAATAAAACAATGTGAGAGAAAACATCACCCGTAGTAATAGACCAGGATCCTATAAAACTTGCTTGACTAATTGATGCAAAACCAATCACATACACTGAGCTCAATGGCTGATTACAGTCCCAAATTTCTCCTCCCAGCCTACTACATTACAAACTACTCTGCTACCCTCCCCCAAAACTGTTCTTACACTCAAATGAATCCCTACACTAACAACAACAACAACCCTTTACAATTTGTTCTTGGGGATTCTTATAGGAGAATGAATAATAGCAGGAGTAGATTTTCATTTAATTTGATTCATTAAGAAAGAGTGGAGGAAGTGTTCGAGCCCAATCTGCTTAATGGTTCTGCAGTGCTGTACTCTGTAGGCTGCTTCGAGAGTCTTTGTCAGGTCAAGATTTACCTTGTATGTGTTCTTGAAGTCCTTTCTGGCTGTTTGGAACTCTGCGCTGCCTTATAAAATAAATGACATGGAAAAAAAGGTCTGCAGGTCTCCATACTCCATAACTGCTACTTGAAAGTCTTTAAGAAGCTTCTATCAGTGAAATCTCTTCAAGGGCTCGAGGAGGCATGGAGGACGTTGTAGGAAGGCGTACTTTTGAGAGAATACGTGCTGCTGATATGTAGCACTGATATGAATTTTTAGTGTGCTTATTCTTCAAACTGCGTTTTTATCCTTTGAACAAGGTATCAAGCGTTAAACATTCAATAATTGGCATTAACACCTTTAATCCTTGTTGCTGATACACTGGCCGATGCTGAAATGGCCTCTCTGCACTTTGAATCACAACAACTGTGATCATGGAGATGAAGTGAATTTCTCACCTTATAAACCTTGCACAATGGAATAAATCCATTATAAAATCCCAGGGTGGTGGTGGAAGAAATGCTGTGGAGGCTTGTGGATGAGCGACGGAAACAGTGGATGCAATGGAAAGTGGTGGAGACACGACCCTTTAATGAAAACATTAAGGTTGGGGCCTTTGAATCGTGATACAAAGGGGAATGCGCAAGAACATATGAAATGAGTTTGATGGTGGGACCCGACGTGGGTTGAGGGCGATTAAACATGAGTTGTTGGATCTGGGTTGAATGGATGGTCACGATTGGATCGACGGATCACAATCGGGGGAGGCAGTGGGTTTGACACATTGTGAACTTCTGATTGGAGACGGTGCGATTGAACGCCAGCTGTCTGTTAGTCATCAGTATTTTTCATTTGTTGGTGATGACTAAATCCATAGCTGAGTTTTCTAGAAGCTGATCTCCATATGTCAATTTGTCATCTAGAAAACCCTCATAAAACTTTTTTTCGCCCTCCTACTTTGCAGCCTACCCATGTCAAGGTGAAACCTCATTATCACTATCCTATCTAGCTTTAGCCCTACTAGTCTACCCACCAGCTCTAAAAAGACAATCCAAGTCTGTCTAAAAACCTCCCCTAAGTTAGGAAGTGGCGCTTTAAGGCATTTTTACCCTTGGCAACCATCAAAAGGCCAAAAACCTTCATCTGCTACCGACCAATCATGACAGACCTCCCACTCTGCTAATGAAATTAGTCATAGCTCTAAGTCGCGCCACTTACACACCCCTAAGTCTCAGCACTGCATAGACCACAGTCTCAAGCTGATTTTAGGTGTTTTACAGTGTTTTATGGATTTTACAAAGACAGGAAACATGTCATCATCTCAGGAGAAAATTCTTGAATCCACATTTAGAAGAACAGCTGCTTCTCAATGTGAGCATGAGCCTGAGATACATCTGCAGGGTGAGGAGTTACTCATCAAGACCTTGCAGCTTTCATTCAACATGAAAACACAGTAGAAGAAAGACAACACTGTCAAACAAACTTGTAATTTGTCATGGCCAAGAACCTCTTTCATCTATAAGCAGAGGGTTAAGGCACCTCCTTCATCCAAAAGCAGAGGGCGATGGCCAATGTTGACTTAAAGAAATTGCAAAATTGACTGTAAGCACAATTTTGTTTTTTTAACTAGACAGTGAAACAGTGACTCAAGGTTTCTGAGGGAAAGTGATGATCAAAACATGGCTAAGATCTGAACAGTTCAAATCAAGAGAAAGCAGAATTTTTTGGTCTTGTGCCCTAAGAAAGAAGATAAATTGAAATTTCCAACATCATCATCATGGCACATCAAAAAAAGACTCCATTGATCAAAGCTATCATAACAAAATATCTCTGCAGGGGTGTTAATATGAATGGCTCAAATCAGTGTTGAGAAAGAAGACACTTCAGTAAAAAGGACCTCTGTGTGCTCTTATGTTTCTGTTGGGTTGTGGGATAAAGTCTATGGTTTCCAGATAAACATAGAGAAAAGGCAGGCAAGTAGTACACAGTCCCAGACATGAGACATCTTGATGTCATTCAAAGCGACAATGCAAGTTAAGGGTTGCGATCTACACTCCACCACAAAGACAAATGTATACTTCAGATGCAGTAGAGTTGGTGTTTTCAGAGTTTCATTAGGAAGAAGATGACTAATAAAAGCCTTGGTATCTATGAAATATTCCAGCAGTCATTCCACATCTCATATACTTGCCTCCTCAACACAAAGACATAAATAGGTTATGATCTGAGTTTTAAAAACCCTGGGACAGCATGCCAAGCTAATCAGGCATGTCTTTCTTAAAATTTGCTCCATTCATAAACATGTGCCTTTTCAAATATGCTATAACAGCTGACACAGACAATCTAGGTTTATGTCATCAAGAGACATCACCATTGAAACTATTGTTCATAATAGGCAAAGAGGTGCTTTGACATACTGTCAGTTTTTTAGAAAGCTTGAAACAAACATAGGTTTTCATTATTCAATGGACAGAGACATCATAATGATATGTTTTGAGCAGAGAAGTGTATTGGAAAAAGGCGCCCTTCTTAATCAAAGGACCATGGAAAAATCGAAATAAATGCAGCAAATTTTTGATACCTACAGTGGGAAAAAAGTTGAAGAGACATCTGGAGACAGAACTGTCAAAGCAAGTTAAAAAGACAAGCCCTATCCTTTCTAATAACAGAGCAGTTTTCAGTATTTTTTTAACAGATTCGGAGTGGATTTTCTGTTTTAAAATGATCACCAACAGTGCTAAACAAGTGTCAGGGGATGGTGCACAAGTTCATTGAGTCATTTTCTAAAGCTGGAGCTCCTGTGCCAAATTAACACCAAAGGAACAATGTTAGCAAAAAACACCTTTTCAAGTCATTGATGTTATAAAGGATGGTTCATGTTGAGACTGTTTGAAGGCAAAAAAAAAACTCCACTACCAATATCAATTCAAAAACCCAAGTTTACAAGTGCACCAAAAGTATTATGGAAAAAGGGCAAAAAACTTCGACAGCCTTTGCAAAAACTAATCAAAGGCTCATTTCATTTGGCATTTAAAAATGTAAAGTGACCGTTGGGTTTTCACCTTTCAAAGGAATCAGTCAAAGTGTAAACTCGTTTTTGAACTTCTCCAACCAGCAATCGAGCTTTTCTTTGCAGTCTCCAGGCATTGAACAGGGTTTCAAAATAAATTTGCAAAGTTTCAAGTTTTTAACCCGTGCGGCACTCCTGTAGGAGTGCGCGGCGCTCCTGGATAGTTTTTTTTGAACTGCGCCACAAGGGCGTGCGACACTCCTGTAGCCGCGCGCGGCGCCCCTGTAACGGTGGGTCACAGGCGCCCGACAACGACCCGACAGGCCACCCGGTTGTGTTATTGCGCGAAGTTATTTTTCTACAAAGTGCCGCGCACTTGTTAAACACTCAACACATCTCCAAATCACTCCTGAAGGTGGCCCAAGCTATTCAAAGGATTGTCCATCGATTTGCAGAGGTATTTATAAACCCCTTTGAGTTTTTTGTCAAACTGTTGAAGTGGTATAAGGCTAGTTGTTGCATACAAAGACCGTGACGAAATAGGTCAAACTCTGTCTACCATGAACCTTGTTGTGAAAAATATAAAAGGGTTGATATGTACAGTTTGAGGGTATATGATTCGAATAAGTGCAAAAGATGAAGAGTTAAATAAGGCAGATTGTTGAGTTTGACTCAGTTTATATACCATCATATATCTGTTGAGCTGCATATGAGGTTTAAAGTTCGATCAAAGGGGAGCTTATCCACTTTTAAACTGCTACATCACCATACATGAAAAACAGTGCTTTGCTGTGTGAATATCTGTTATTTAAAACTGTGCTGGAGTGGTGGATATGCTAATGAGGTCCTCTACAGGGAAAGAAATTGTGTTGAGCTAAAAACTGTATGTTTTCACCTTTCTCATATCAAAGAACAAGGGTGTGTTTTATTCTTCAAAATACCAAAGGGAAAGGTTACCCCTACCACCCATAGAGAAAGACAGTTGCACTGTGTACACTTTAAATGCCTTTTGTTCTTCGAGCTCACTGCCAAGTTGATTTTCAGAGGATACAAAGAAATTTTATAGAGGGACAGGGTTTCCATATTAAACAGGAGCTTTGATTGTGTGAAAGGATAGACTCCTACAGCCTTTGTTGAAACTTTTGGAACATTTTTAAAATCTCTGTCACCTTTGTTCCATAACTGTGAAATTGACTGTATGACTACACTAAAGGTTGACTGCATATGATATGAGCTTTGTTGAGTGATTGGCATACTAGGCAAGGGAAATATTGTGAAGATTGGAAAGTTCACCATTGGTCAAAGATACAAAACAAGTTGTTGAGCTCCAAACATCACAGAGCAAGGCGATTTTGACACTATAAACAACAATTTCACCTTATAGCCTGTCTTCATTTCATTGTATTGTTTCTTATTAAAAAGTCTGCTGGCTGAGATACATAGTAAAGGTGGGAAGGCCACTCTCTAAGGAGCAGGGGTTTTATTGTGAGGGAACATTTTGAAATCATTCAAAGACATTGTTTCTCTATCAAAACAGTGAATTGACAGGGTTTAGTTTAAAAAAGGCAGTTTAAAGGTAGTGAGGCTGTTTGGTTCTTCAATAGCATATTTAGCCCAAAATGCCGCCCAGGAAAGACAACAGAAGTGGTTTACATAAAAGATACGAGCCAATCTCTACATAGGAGGTCAATGCACATCCATCCATCCTCTTCAATTTTCATGAGGTAGGTTGTTTAGATTTCTGCCAGAAGGTACAGGAGGTCAAAATTTTCTCGCCCTTGACACACCTATGCGCCCTAAGGTTCCAAAGCAAACATTTCCAGGTAGCAAACCTTGATTTCAAGTTTTCCCCGAGGTCAGTGTCTAAAGCCACCAAAATTCCATATCATGGCGAGAAATGGTTCAAACAGACCCATCTAGACTTGGATGACTACAAGCCATTCATCAAGCCCGAGCACAGAGTTACTTGCACTGCTATTTTTCCTTTCTCTTATCTTCTTGCCAGCGACGCTCCCCTAATGAAGGTCATAATGAAGTATTTTACTTGTGAAAGGAGATTTACTCGAGTTTATGCCTATCATGTTCGAATATTGATGCATTTCACTAGAACTAGGCAGATCAATCTCCCTTACTTTTTATGCAAAAGCATCGAGAAGATGGCATCCTTAGTCCAGAAGAAGACTCCATCTTTGCAAATAGCTTCCCTTTTCCATCATTCTTTGATCAAAATTATCATTCTACATCAGTTGGAGAAGAAAGGGGTTTCTTGGGATGTTTTTATCAGTCACCTGGATTTCTCCACTGTTCCTCCTGTCCATATATCTCCCACCCAGCCTATTCATTGCCCTGTACCTTTGTCCAGCAGGCCTACTCCTAGAAGGCTCGATATTACCACAGAACAGTCAGGACAACAAGAAGAGAAAGGGCATGAGCAAGAAGAAAGGGATGAAGAGCAGCAAACTGAAGATGAAGAACAACAGCAGGACAGTGATGAAGGTCAGCAGCAGGAGCAAGAAGAAAAGAGTGCTGATCAACAACATCTCAATGAAAATGAACAGCAGGGACAAGAGGAAGAGCACCAACTTGACATTGAAGGTCATGAACAGCAGTTTGGGCAGAAATTTGAACAGCAGCTTGAGCCACAAAATGAACAAGAATTCCAAGCACAGCAACAGCATGATGTTGGTGATCAAGGGCAACAAGAATTTGAGACAGATCAACATCATGACATTGAAGAGCAGAAGCAACCTAAAGAAGACACACAATATCCTCAAGGAGAGCAGCAGTTTCAAGAAGATGACAAGGGTAAAGCAATTGTGTCTCCTTCTCCTAAAGGAACAAAGCCCAGCACAACAAGAAAGAAAGGGCCTAAGGCTGCCACTCCAAAAGTGACAGGAGTTGTCCCTAGCAAAATAAAATCACCAAAGGGGTCTCCCACTAGCATGCCAAGAAGGAAGAGTGCAAGGTTAGCTTTCAAGGGCAAAGGGAAAGGCAAGATAGGAGAAAATCAAGAACATGGAGGTGCATTGGCTTTCATTCGAACCCAAAGTGATGACAGTGATAATGGAGCTCGCATTCTTGAAAACCTTCTAATCCATCGAGAGGGTCAAATTGAAGCATTGGAGAATGACCTTCATTGGGCAAAGAACTTCAATCATTTCTTGGAGATCCAAAATAAACAAATGAGTGTCCATATGGCTGTCCATGAGGCACGAGAAATCAAATACAAGAATGAGGTTGCTAAAGCACAAGTAAGGATAGAGGAGCTCATCGGTGAGTTTGATGAAGATGAAGAAGAAGATCAGCCTAGGCGGAAGAGGCCTAGAACCATAGGGCTTAAAAGAGCCCTAGAAAAGCAAAAGGAAGAAGAACAAGCCCATCTTCAATCTTTTCCCCTCACTGCACTACTTGAGCAAGAAATTGAAAGCAATAAGGAGTAATGGCTAGAAAGAGCCAATAAACATTTGGAGATGACGCTTGAGAAGGCAAACAGAGACCTGGAGCTGCAAAGGAAGATGACACAACACTATCAAAAGCTAAATCAGTTTAGCCGGCGCAAGCTAAAGGCCACCCAAGAGAAACTGAAGGAAGCAAAGGGGAAGCGCCCGACACGGAAAGAGAAGAAAGACACATTAGCACTCGACATTTTGGCTTCAGCTTTGGAACACATTGCTAAGGACCCTTGAGGGTCATGCACCCCAATTTTGAGCCCATTTTGACAATTTTTGGTTTTTTGGCATTTTTGGGTTTTTGGTCAAAAACTCATAAATTCGGCATTTCATTTTGAAGATTCGTCAAGGGAGTAGAATGGTATCATTGAATGCCATAATTTTATGAGCATTCCCTCAGCGATTTTCAGAGTATTTTGAGATCATTTTCCCCCTCAAAACGGCGAAAAAGGCTCTCTTTTTGCACACTCTGCCAGGTCTATCAGCAGACTATAATTTTCTGGTTTTTTACACACAGGTGAAGATTTGGAGACTTCTAGGCATCAGATTGGGGAAATTTCAGTTGTGCCGGAAAGTAGACACTCATATCTTTCCAACGAGCTATCATGAGCCTGGTTTCGACATCAGGAAGGCTACCAAATGTTTCCGGCAAGTCAGGGGACCTTTTGCTGATGAAAATTTGAAGTATTTTTGTAATTTTTGAACCTCTAAAATCTGCTTTTTCCAAATGTGCGTTTAGCTATTTTTGCACATGAAAAATGATGTAAAGTCAATATAATTTCCATTTTTAGCATTTTCTTAGATATTTTATGAGATATTTTGTGCCTTGGGCTTTGCAAAGCCTCAAGGACAAGTTTAGATATTTTGATTAGGCCAATGAGGATGCAAGTTGAACCATGAGGTTTTCCTCACTTGAGCCTATATAATCCAAAGGCTCTCATTGTAAACAAGGCTGAACTTGAGAAGAGACGAAATATATGATCATATGAGCTTTGGAGAAAATACTTGTGTTATGCTTTTGGATTGCCTCTTGAATGTTCTTGGATGGATGATGAAGGATTGTTGATGGATTCCATGACATGGTAGAATGGTATAGTGTCTCTTGCTTTGTTGTTGTCTTCTAGTTTTCATTCATGATACATATTTCTTGCTTGCTATAGATCAGTAGAGAACAAATTTGAGATATGCCCATGGAGGCAAATCAAAATTCCTGAATCTTCATAGCCTTCATGTTTTCTTCTTCCTTAGTTGCATTAAAGAATTCTTAACTGATCTTTAACAACTTGAGGATATTGTTGCTAGTTTCATTCATAGTTCTATGCATGTTAAGTAGGATGTATGGTGTGCCATGCTTACCTATGACAGTCCATAGTCCCCTCCATGAAACTATCTCTTTGACTGATTAAGATTATCATTTTTGTTTGAACCAAGGAGGCCTAGTCCCGATCTAGCCCTTTGCCTAAAACTATGCAAATCTTGTTGTTCAAAGTGCCCAATAACTTGAAGTACTGTGTTTAGGCATTCTGGCATAGTGTTTTGAGTTGTTAGTCTGTATTATGTGTTTTCCCCAAAGTCTGATAGCCATTTCGCAAAGTTAGAGGGTCTTATACTTCTATGCATGGCTTGAATGCTTGTTTCTATGTATTGATTAGTTTATAGTTACATTTTTCATGATTAATGGTTTTCCCTACCATGTTTATGTTATCTATTGAACCAGTGATGCTTGAAACTCTTTGTTGTTCACAAAATTGATGTCCATTTACTCCATTTTGCCCAAAGATCCTTTCTACCTTGAATCAAATCGGCCCTTCAACAGCCTTGTATCGTCATCTAATAGCTTTCTTGACCTTTTGAACCCATAGCCCAGTTAATCTACATCTTGTTATCTATTTTATATCTTTGATCAGTTTCATCCCTCATAACTTAAAAAAACAAAAATAAAAAACTTACTTCATAACTAGCCTAAAATCAGAACACAATAAACAAACACACAGATATCCCTTACGCATATAGAGAGAGCCCTCTCTGAGTCCAGAAAGGCTAGGTCCTCTGGCTCCAAAGCTTGGTTTGATGTTACACTGTCATTTGGCTTGCCAATCAGCCAAATCACGGGACCCTAACATAATGGCGATCGCGGTGGGACTTTGAGTCAAAACATCCTAGGTATCCCTTAGGAACTCTTAAAATCTCAGTAAAACTTAGAAGAATAGAATCTGGTTGTCTCACCATCTTAGAAAAATGATGATTCAGTCATAGGAAGCTCTTCCAAACCTCACAGGCAAGCAGTCCTTAGTTCCATTTACAGTTAACTCTTTTTTATCGTCGCCCTAGATAAGTGTCAAAACAAGTTTAGAATACTTTAGATAAACCATAGGCTGAGCATAAAAACTCAAAAAGCCCCAAAATATTCCCAGATTGGCCTTACCTTAGTTACTGGTGGTGGACCATAGTTGAGCTTTTAAAAAATAACCAAGTTCCACCTAGTGACTCCACTAGCCTCCAGTAGGCCTAAAAACTCTATAAAAGACCAAAAAATTCATAAAATATAACTTTTTGCTCACTCATCCTTTCAAAACTCAAGCTTAGGGTGGAAACTCTGTAATCAGTGACAATCTAAGTATAACTTAGCGATTCAGAAAACCTCACCTAAACATAGGATATCAGCGGAAACCTTCTTGCCAAGAGAACCATTAGCTGTCCATGCAGCCTAGCAAACTGTAGAAACCAAGTGAATCACTCTTCTTTGCAAGTTGCCATCTCAAAGTTTGCTACTAAAACTTTTTCCATAAGCATCTTTGATAGTATTGGTGGTGGACCATAGTTCTCGTAAAAATCCACCTGGCGACTCCACTAGTTCATCCTTTTGGTTTTGACCATCCTTCACATTAGTATAACCTTAGAGAGGACATCCATCCAGAACCTTCACAAATACCATCCTCTCTAAATTCTAAACCCAAAATCTGGCTCCACGAAGAATCAACACCAGATCCCATCCAGACCCAAATCCCCCTATCATAGTAGATGACCCAGAGAATATTCTGTGGCAAGCTTCCGAAACTGACCATCTAGCTATTGGTAGATCCATCCGTAAAACAAGATCAGTACCTAAACATCTCACTATCCTACTAGATTCACCTTTTGAATTAGAATCATCAAAAACTCTTTTCAGAAGCAGGTCTCATAGTAAGATAAACTTTGACGATCTTGAAACCCTAGACCAATCACACAGTCATAGTAGAGAAGCCTCACCTTCCACCCCCCCGACTTTCAGCTTCTCCATCACTTTGGATCCTACCATCCCAGATCTGCTCAAAACCATATCACTAGTCCAAGTTCATCTGCCACACCTGTCCAAACCACCATTGTTCAAACCACCTCGTCTCATCCCACTAGTCCTCATCTTGTACATCATCCATTAGCTCCCGTCATGGCAGCCTGGTACGCACCTTTGGTGTTGCCACTACCTTTGGCTCCTCTCCCAAATAAATATCAAGACAAAATCCCACACTTTACCGGAGAAGACACCACCACACCTCAACAGCATATAAGTAGGATTAGTGATGCTTATGAATACTTGGAGGTACAAGATGAGACCGTTAGAATGAGAATATTCGCCCAAAGCCTGGGTGGTGAACCCAAAACATGGTTCAAAAGCTTGACTCCAAACATCATCCACAACAGCCCAGAACTACATCAAGTCTTCAGAAATAGGTGGGAATTCTGAAAGAACCCTATTCAAATCCTGTCAGAATATAACAACCTAAAACGGGAAAATGGGGAAAGTGTCCAGGCTTACTGCACTAGGTTCAACAGTGTGTATAACTCCCTCCCACCTCTTTTCAAACCCCCACTTGGTTTAGCCTTGGCAAAATTTCCCAAGGGTTTTGATCTGGACATGACATATCATCTGAGAGACAAAGATCCCCCTACCTTAGAAGAAATGTAACAAATAGCCATAAAATCAGATGCCAATTTAGCATAAAAAAGGGCTAGGACTAGATCAGAAAGAAAGGTCACATATAAAGATGAGGTCTCCACTTCATCGCCTTCCCTAGATCCTAGAATAGATGACCTAGTCAAAACCATGGCCAAAATGTGGGAAAGGATAAATGAAAAAGTTCCTGTTAGGGACAACCAACCAAACCCCCCAAACAGAAACCGAAACCAAAATTTTAGGAGAGAGCAACCTCAAAACAAACCAAGGGAAAATGACCAACAAATTAGGCCACCATTCAATGAAAATTATGTGGAAGAAGAGGATAGGGATACAGAACCCATTGGTGAAAGTCATTTGAACCTTATAGGGTTTGATAATGAGAGTGAGGTGTACCTCACAGAAGAAGAACAAGTGTTCTTTTCTCCTAATCAGGACGAGGCCAACTATGAAGATCTCAACGACCCTGCCATAGATTTTCAAAATGCCATAATAGAAGCTCACCGGCAATATGACCTTAGAAGCAAAAGAAACCAAGATAATTCCAAGAAAGGTAACTCAGATACTGCTAAAACCCCTGATACCATCCTTAGGAAAGCAGTAAACGGTAACAAAATCATGGGCGAGAAGAGTGACCAAAACAAAACTAAAGTTACCCAAACTAGTCCTAACTCAGATGCTCCTAGTACTTCCACAAAAGTTACCGAAGCAACTATGACAAACAAAATCCCAAAACAAAGCCAACAAACTCAGAACATAGAGAAGGTCATGGCTGAAAAAGCTGAAACAAACATATCCAAACTTCAGCTGCCTTTTAGTTTTGAAGGCGAAATCGCCAAGATCAAGATCACCATGCCTCTTACCGAACTCATCACCCAAAACTCTTATAAATCCCAAGTGTTAAAGGTCCTAAATCTAGGGAATGATGCGAATACTGTTAGTCTGGCTGATGACACTCCTGAAGTGTTGTTTGGTCCGAAGATAGAGGGAAAATTCCAAGAAGGAACTACTCTTCCATTTTACATTAGCCTAAACATCCACAACCAAATCCACCACAATGCCATGCTAGACTCCGGCGCCTCGCATAATCTTATGCCGAAGGTAGTAATGGAAAGACTAGGCCTGGAAATCACAAGACCATACAAAGACTTGTATTCATTTTATTCGAGTAGAGTCAAATGCCTGGGTTTGATCAAAGACCTTTGTTTTAGTTTGGCCCAAATACCTACGAAACATCTAATCATGAATATAGTAGTGGTAGACATCCCTCCCAAGTACGGGATGCTTCTATGCAGATCTTGGAGAGCCAAACTCCAAGGGAATATTCAACTGGACATGTCATACGCCACCATTCCTGTGTTCGACCAGACAAGAATACTCTACCGAGAGTCACACATGAAATACATGATTAGTAGTCAAGAGAGGCCAGACAACATTCCAATGTATTCCTTACATTCCGACCTGAACTCTTTCATTATGCATATTGATGAAAACATGGAGGAAGAGTCAGAAGAGACTGAAATAAACTTAGATCCACCACATCAGCTGCCCCTGGTGCTCTATGATGAACTAGACACTCAAAACTACCATGATCATGAACAACTGTGTCTTAAAGAAAGTAATTATGTCCCTTCTAAGGTGGGATTAGAGCAAGAAGCGCAAACCCTTATGTACTATCAAGCAAATTACTCTAACCCTAGTCAAACACCAGCAGTAACCTGCGGAAATTTTTTCTGGGTAAAGGCTTTAGAAGACTTACACATCATAAACCTGTTCGGAACCCGGGAGCAAGGGAGTTTAATGTTTCTACCATACCTCAAAGATTTACCATCATATGGATCATCTATTGCAAATGAAACTTTGACTATAGCCCCAGCAGCTCAAAATCTAGAAAAAATGCCTGATAAACTTCTTATGAGCAAGAATGATAGCTGCAGTCCCAGCATACCTGAGCTACTGAAATTGGCTCATATTCTGTCTTTTCATGAAGAACTCAGAAATGCTAAAATTATAAATCTCATGCAGAATGCCAATTTCTATAGGAAAAACAAGGGAAAATGCTGTGATACTTTTTCTCCCTCAAAGAATAACTTTGACAAGAGAAAACATAACAATCTGAACCAAACTGTAATAATCAGGGATAAAACAGCTGGTCATAGAGTCTGTTTCGATTTTAGAAATAGTACTACATATCCCTATAACAGAAATTATGTTTTTTCTACCCAAGACCATGATATACCAATTAAAAGTGCTTTTAATCATGTGTTTTCGCAAGATGTTGTTTCAGGTTATGTTCAAAAGACTCCCTTGCAAAGTAGACAGCTTAAAGATTTTTTCCAGTTTGTGGGAGGTAGATCTAATTTCAAAATCAAAATTGCAAAACCACCCAATATCAGAAATCTATTCATGAAGGCCATGTTCCCAGTTTTAAATTTCTGCATTTTTGCATACCTTGATGATGTCATTATCTATTTCAAGAATGACCAAGAGTACATGCATCACTTAAGGAAAATGTACAGTAAGGAAAGGAGTGGGAGTCAGATATACAAAGAGGTACAGCGGGAAGATACCGGTCTATTCAGAGATTCTTGCATGAATCCCTATGTCATGTTAGAGAGAGAAAACTTTCCAAATTTCTCTTTTCAGGAGTTGAGTGGGCCAAGGGTGAGAGGAGATCCTTACGAGGATAAGATGCTTAAATTTCGTCATTTCCAAGATTTCTGAGTTTGAAACACTTTCATTCATTGTATATACCACTGTTTGAAACATAGAAAAATAGAAAAGTCAAAAACAGTAAAAGATAGAAAAGAGGGCGAGTGAAGATAGAACAAAAGCCCCATGTTCCAAAAAATAGTCTTTCAGAAAGCGCGCAAGTCCAAATGCCGCTACTAGAACTTCAATGTCTTGTTCAGCTATCTAGCCTAATCATAGCTGAGCATGTTTAAATTTATTTGCTGATAAGTTAGTGAGTGAAAAATATGGTCAACATTGTGTAAGATTGACTTATCACAGAGTATAGATTAGGGAGAGATTCTGGTTCCACATGCCTAAAACAGAACCAAAGAGAGAAGCGAGGGATGAAAAACACATTGTACATCTTAGCCCCGCTTTTCTAAATTTCCTTTTTGCAAAATAATATTTGTGTGCAGCTTGTCTTTTATGCCGCAAATACATGACAAATCAGATTGTCTAATCCTGATTTGATCATCTTTTAAATTTCCTGTTTTAGATTAGAGAAAAAAATCCTGTCAAACTGCTTAATCTTGACAGTTGATCTAGCATAGGTAGAAGTAATGAAGGAGTTCATCAGTTTAATCTGAACTCCCGGCAGATATAAGAGTAGAAATAGATAGGTTCATTTTGCAAAAAGAAAAATATACATTGTCAAAAGGCTGCTAGCTCAAATGCGCCAAAGAGAAGAAAAAATGTTAGGGAAGATAGTGGGGTAGGTAGAAATATCATTGATGTTAACCATGCTGTCACTTTTCAGAAATAGCATCAAAGAAGGGTGAAATTTTGCGCCAATGGGTAAGGCACTGGTCTTCATAAGCCAAAGATCTGAATTCTGGACACCTCCTGATGAGGAGCTGCCCTCCCCAAATGGAGCCACTGTTAGTCATCAGTATTTTTCATTTGTTGGTGATGACTAAATCCATAGCTGAGTTTTCTAGAAGCTGATCTCCATATGTAAATTTGTCATCTAGAAAACCCTCATAAAACTTTTTTTTGCCCTCCTACTTTTCAGCTTGCCCATGTCAAGGTGAAACCTCATTATCACTATCCTATCTAGCTTTAGCCCTACTAGTCTGCCCATCAGCTCTAAAAAGACAATCCAAGTCTGTCTAAAAACCTCCCCTAAGTTAGGAAGTGGCGCTTTAAGGCATTTTTACCCTTGGAAACCATCAAAAGGCCAAAAACATTCATCTGCTACCGAACAATCATGACAGACCTCCTACTCTGCTAATGAAATTAGTCATAGCTCTAAGTCGCGCCACTTACACACCCCTAAGTCTCAGCACTGCATAGACCACAGTCTCAAGCTGATTTTAGGTGTTTTACGATGTTTTATGGATTTTACGAGAACGGGGAAACATGTCATCATCTTATGAGAAAGTTCTTGAATCCATTTAGAAGAACAACTGCTTCTACGTGTGAACTGAGGCACCGAGATACATCTGCAGTGGGAGTTACTCATCGAACCTTGCGGCTTTCATCGGCATGACAACACGGTAGAAGAAAGACAAAAGCGCTCAAACAAACTTGTAATTTGTCATGGCCAAAGAACCTCCTTCATACGCAAAGCGAGAGGGTTAAGGCGCCTCCTTCATCCACAAGCGAAGGCGATGGCCAATGTTGACTTCAAGGATTGCAAAACTTACTATAAGCACAGGTTTGTTTTTTACTAGACAGTGAAGCAGTGACTCTAGGTTTCTGAGGGAAAGTGATGATCAAAACAGGGCTAAGATCTGAAATGTGCAAGACAAAAGAAAGTAGATTTTTTGGTCTTGTGTCCTAAGAAAGAAGATAAATTGATGTTACAAGCATCATCATCATGGCGCAACAGAAAAATACTCCATTGATCAAAGCTATTGTGAAAAAACATCTCTGCAAGGGTGCTAGTATGAATGGCCCAAATCAGTGTTGAGCATGAAGATACTTCAGTAAAAAGGACCTCTGTGTACTCTCCTGTTTCTGTTGGGCTGTGAGATAAAGTCTATGGTTTCCAGATAAACATAGAGAAAAGGCAGGCAAGTAGTACACAGTCCCAGACATGAGACATCTTGATGTCATTCAAAGCGCCAGTGTAAGTCCAGTTGTTGCAATCTACACTCCACCACAAAGACAAGTACATCCTTCAGATGCAGCAGGTTTGGTGATTTTAGAGTTTCATTAGGAAGAAGATGGCTAATAAAAGCCTTGGTATCTATGAAATATTCCAGCAGTTTTTCCACATCTCATATACTTGCCTCCTCAACATAAAGACATAAACAGGTTATGATCTGAGTTTTAAAAAAACCCTGGAACAACATGCCAAGCTAATCAGGCATGTCTTTCTTGAAATCAGCTCCATTCATAAACAGGTGCCTTTTCAAATATGCTATAACAGCTGACACAGACAATCTAGGTTTATGTCATCAAGAGACATCACCATTGAAACTATTGTTCATCATAGGCAAAAGAGGTGTTTTGACAGACTGTCAGATTTTTAGAAAGCTTGAAACAAACATAGGTTTTCATTATTTAATGGACAGAGACATCATAATGATATGCTTTGTACAGAGAAGTGTATTGGAAAAAAGCGCCTTTCTTAATCAATAGAAGATTGACAAAGTCTGAATAAATGCAGCAATTCTTGACACCTACAGTGAAAAAAGGGTTGAAAAGACATCTGGAGATAGAACTGTCAAAGAAAGTTAAAAAGACAAGCCCTATCCTTTCTAATAACAGAGAAGTTTTCAGTATTATTTTTTAATAGATTTGGAGTGGATTTTCTGTTTTAAAATGATCACCAACAGTGCTAAACAAGTGTCAGGGGATGGTGCACAAGTTCATTTAGTCATCCTCGAAAGCTGGAGCTCCTGTGCCAAATTAACACCAAAGGAACAATGTTAGCAAAAAACACCTTTTCAAGTCATTGATGTTATAAAGGATGGTTCATGTTGAGACTGTTTGAAGGAAAAAAAAACACTCCACTGCCAATATCATTTCAAAAACCCAAGTTTACAAGTGCACCAAAAGTATTATGGAAAAAGGGAAAAAAAATTCGACAGCCTTTGCATAAACTAATCAAAGGCTCATTTCATTTGGCATTTAAAAACGTAAAGTGACCGTTGGGTTTTCACCTTTCAAAGGAATAAGTCAAAGTGTAAAATCGTTTTTGAACTTCTCCAACCAGCAATCGAGATTTTCTCTGCAGTCTCCAGGTGTTGAACAGGGTTTCAAAATAAATTTGCAAAGCTTCAGGTTTTTAATCCGTGAGGCACTCCTGTAGGAGTGCGCGGCGCTCTTGGACAGTTTTTTTTGAACTGTGCCACAAGGGCGCGCGGCACTCCTGTAGCCACGCGCGGCGCCCCTGTAGCGGCGGGTCACGGGCGCCCGACAACGACCCGACAGGCCACCCTGTTGTGTTATTGCGCGACGTTCTTTTTCTACAAAGTGCCGCGCACTTGTTAAACACTCAACACACCTCCAAATCACTCCTGAAGGTGGCCCAAGCTATTCAAAGGATTGTCCATCGATTTGCAGAGGTATTTATAAACCCCTTTGAGTTTTTTGTCAAATTGTTGAAGTGGTATAAGGCTAGTTGTTGCATATAAAGACCGTGACGAAATAGGTCAAACTATGTCTACCATGAACCTTGTTTTGAAAACTATAAAAGGGTTGATATGTACAGTTTGAGGGTATATGATTCGAATAAGTGCAAAAGATGAAGAGTTAAATAAGGCAGATTGTTGAGTTTGACTCAGTTTATATACCATCATATATATGTTGAGCTGCATATGAGGTTTAAAGTTCAATCAAAGGGGAGCTTATCCACTTTTAAACTGCTACATCACCATACATGAAAAATAATGCTTTGCTGTGTGAATATCCGTTATTTAAAACTATGCTGGAGTGGTGGATATGCTGATGAGGTCCTCTACAGGGAAAGAAATTGTGTTGAGCTAAAAACTGTATTTTTCACCTTTCTCATATCAAAGAACAAGGGTGTGTTTTATTCTTCAAAATACCAAAGGGCAAGGTTACCCCTACCACCCACAGAGAAAGACAGTTGCACTGTGTACACTTTAAATGCCTTTTGTTCTTCGAGCTCACTGCCAAGTTGATTTTCAGAGGATACAAAGACATTTTCTAGAGGGACAGGATTTCCATATTAAACAGGAGCTTTGATTGTGTGGAAGGATAGAATCCTACAGCCTTTGTTGAAACTTTTGGAAGATTTTTAAAATCTCTGTCACCTTTGTTCCATAACTGTGAAATTGATTGTATGACTACACTAAAGGTTGACTGCATATGATATGAGTTTTGTTGAGTGATTGGCATACTAGGCAAGGGCAAGATTGTGAAGATTGGAAAGTTCACCATTGGTCAAAGATACAAAACAGGTTGTTGAGCTCCAAACATCACAGAGCAAGGCGATTTTGACACTATAAACAACAATTTCACCTAACAGTCTGTCTTCATTTCACTGTATTGTCTCTTGTTAAGGGGTCTGCTGGCTGAGATACATATTAAAGGAGGGAAGGCCACTTTTTAAAGGAGCAGGGGTTTTGTATTGTGAGGAAATATTTTGAAAATCATCCAAATACATTTTTTCCCTATCAAAACAGTGAATTGACAGAGTTTATCTCAAAGAAGGCAGTTTAAAGACAGTGAGGCAGTTTGGTGCTTCAAGAGCATATTTAGCCCAAAATGCTACCCAGGCAAGACAGCAGAAGTGGTTTACATAAAAGATATGAGCCAATCTCTACAGAGGAGGTCAATGCACATCCATCCATCCTCTTCAATTTTCATGAGGTGGGTTGTTTAGATTTCTGCCAGAAGGTACAGGAGGTCAAAAGTTTCTCGCCCTTGACACACCTATGCGCCCTGAGGTTCCAAAGTAAACATTTCCAGATAGCAGACCTTGATTTCAAGTTTTCCCCGAGGTCAGTGTCTAAAGCCACCAAAATTCCATATCATGGCGAGAAATGGTTCAAACAGACCCATCTAGACTTGGATGACTACAAGCCTTTCATCAAGCCCGAGCACAGAGATACTTGCACTGCTATTTTTCCTTTCTCTTATCTTCTTGCCAGCTACGCTCCCCTAATGAAGGTCATAATGAAGTATTTTACTTGTGAAAGAAGATTTACTCAAGTTTATGCCTATCATGTCCGACTATTGATGCATTTCACTAGAACTAGGCAGCTCAATCTCCCTTACTTTTTATGAAAAAGCATCGAGAAGATGGCATCCTTAGTCCAGAAGAAGACTCCATCTATGCAAATAGCTTCCCTTTTCCATCATTCTTTAATCAAAATTATCATTCTACATCAGTTGGAGAAGAAAGGGGTTTCTTGGGATGTTTTTATCAGTCACCCGGATTTCTCCACTGTTCCTCCTGTCCATATATCTCCCACCCAGCCTATTCATCGCCCTGTACCTTTGTCCAGCAGGCCTACTCCTAGAAGGCTCGAGATTACCATAGAACAGTCAAGACAGCAAGAAGATAAAGGGCATGAGCAAGAAGAAAGGGGTGAAGAGAAGCAAACTGAAGATGAAGAACAGCAGCAGGACAGTGGTGAAGGTTAGCAGCAGGAGCAAGAAGAAAAGAGTGCTGATCAACAGCATCTCAGTGAAAATGAACAGCAGGGACAAGAGGAAGAGCAGCAGCTTGACATTGAAGGTCATGAACAACGGTTTGGGCAGAAATTTGAATAGCAGCTTGAGCCACAAAATGAACAAGAATTCCAAGCACAGCAATAGCATGATGTTGGTGATCAAGGGAAACAAGAATTTGAGACAGATCAGCATCATGACATTGAAGAGCAGAAGCATCCTAAAGAAGAAACACAACAGCCTCAAGGAGAGCAGTAGTTTCAAGAAGATGACAAGGGTAAAGCAATTGTGTCTCCCTCTCCTAAAGGAACAAAGCCCAGCATAGCAAGAAAGAAAGGACCTAAGGCTGCCACTCCAAAAGTGACAAGAGTTGTCCCTAGCAAAAGAAAATTGCCAAAGGGGTCTCCCACTAGCATGCCAAGAAGGAAGAGTGCAAGGTTAGCTTTCAAGGGCAAAGGGAAAAGCAAGAGAGGAGAAAGTCAAGAACATGGGGGTGCATTGGCTGTCATTCCAATCCAAAGTGATGACAGTGATAATGAAGCTCGCATTCTTGAAAACCTTCTAATCCATCGAGAGGGTCAAATTGAAGCATTGTAGAATGACCTTCATCGGGCAAAGAACTTCAATCATTTCTTGGAGATCCAAAATAAACAAATGAGTGTCCATATGGCTGTCCATGAGGCACGAGCAATCAAATACAAGAATGAGGCTGCTAAAGCACAAGTAAGGATAGAGGAGCTCATCGGTGAGTTTGATGAAGATGAAGAAGAAGACCAGCCTAGGTGGAAGAGGCCTAGAACCATAGGGCTTAAAAGAGCCCTGGAAAAGCAAAAGGAAGAAGAACAAGCCCATCTTCAATCTTTTCCCCTCACTGCACTACTTGAGCAAGAAATTGAAAGCAATAAGGAGGCATGGCTAGAAAGAGCCAATAAACATTTGGAGATGAAGCTTGAGAAGGCAAACAGAGACCTGGAGCTGCAAAGGAAGATGACACAACACTATCAAAAGCTAAATCAGTTTGCCCAGTGCAAGCTAAAGGCCACCCAAGACAAACTGAAGGAAGCAAAGGGGAAGCGCTCGGCACGGAAAGAGAAGAAAGGCACATCAGCACTTGAAATTTTGGCTTCAGCTTCAGAACATGTCGCTAAGGACCCTTGAGGGTTATGCACCCCAATTTTGGGCCCATTTTGACAATTTTTGGTTTTTTGGCATTTTTGGGTTTTTGGTCAAAAACTCATAAATTCGCCATTTCATTTTGAGGATTCGTCAAGGGAGGAGAATGGTATCATTGAATGCCATAATTTCATGAGCATGCCCTCAGCAATTTTCAGAACATTTGGAGATCATTTTCCCCCCCAAAACGGCGAAAAAGGCTCTCTTTTTGCACACTCTGCCCGGTCTATCAGCAGACTGTAATTTTCTGGTTTTTTACACACAGGTGCAGATTTGGAGGACTTCTAGGCATCAGATTGGGAAAATTTCAGTTGCTCCGGAAAGTAGACACTCAGAGCTTTCCAACGAGCTATCATGAGCCTCATTTCGACACCAGGAAGGCTGCCAAATGTTTTCAGCAAGTCAGGGGACCTTTTGCTGATGAAAATTTGAAGTATTTTTGTAATTTTTGAAACTCTAAAATCTATTTTTTCCAAATGTGCGTTTAGCTATTTTTGCACATGAAAAATGATGTAAAGTCAATATAATTCCCATTTTTAGCATTTTCTTAGATATTTTATGAGATATTTTGTGCCTTGGGCTTTGCAAAGCCTCAAGGACAAGTTTAGATATTTTGATTAGGCCAATGAGGATGCAAGTTGAACCATGAGGTTTTCCTCACTTGAGCCTATATATTCCAAAGGATCTCATTGTAAACAAGGCTGAACTTGAGAAGAGAAGCAATATATGATCATATGAACTTTGGAGAAAATACTTGTGTTATGCTTTTGGATTGCCTCTTGAATGTTCTTGGATGGATGATGAAGGATTGTTGATGGATTCCATGACATGGTAGAATGGTATAGTGTCTCTTGCTTTGTTGTTGTCTTCTAGTTTTCATTCATAATACATGTTTCTTGCTTGCTATAGATCAGTAGAGAACAAATTTGAGATATGCCCATGGAGGCACCTCAAAATTCTTGAATCTTCATAGCTTTTATGTTTTCTTCTTCCTTAGTTGCATTAAAGAATTCTTAACTGCTCTTTAACAACTTGAGGATATTGTTGCTAGTTTCATTAATAGTTCTATGCATGTTAAGTAGGATGTATGGTGTGCCCTACTTACCTATGACTGTCCATAGTTCCATCCATGAAACTATCTCTTTGACTGATTAAGATTATCATTTTGTTTGAACCAAGGAGGCCTAGTCCCGATCTAGCCCTTTGCCTAAAACTATGCGAATCTTGTTGTTCAAAGTGCCCAATAACTTGAAGTACTGTGTTTAGGCATTCCGGCATAGTGTTTTGATTTTTTAGTCCGTCTTATGTGTTTTCCCCAAAGTCTGATAGCCATTTCCCAAAGTTAGAGGGTCTTATACTTCTATGCATGGCTTGAATGTTTGTTTCTATGTGTTGATTAGTTTATAGTTACATTTTGCATGATTAAGGGTTTTCCCTACCATGTTTATGTTATCTATTGAACCAGTGATGCCTGAAACTCTTTGTTGTTCACAAACTTGATGTCCATTTACTCCATTTTGCCCAAAGATCCTTTCTACCTTGAATCAAATCGGCCCTTCAACAACCTTGTATCGTCATCTAATAGCTTTCTTGACCTTTTGACCCCATAGCCCAGTTAATCTAACATCTTGTTACCTATTTTATATCTTTGATCGGTTTCATCCCTCACAACTTAAAAAACCAAAAACTTGCCTTCTCCTTTAGCCTAAATCTTAACTTTCAAACAAACACTACAGGATGCTCACTGCATATAGAAGGCCACTCTGATCCGGGAAGGCTAGGTCTCGGGCTTAGAAATAGTTTTGATATTTCAATGTCATTTTGCTTGCCCGATTTTCCGATCAGCCAAATCACGGGACCCTAACACTGTCCAATCTGGGTCAAGATCAACGACAGGGATTGAATCGGTGGGGAGGAAGACTGGAGTGATGGGAGAGGAGCGATGAGATCTGGGCTGTCGGATCTTGAGAGATCAACGACTACGATCAAATCGGAGGATCGCGATCGGGGAAAACAGAAGGAGGGGACGCATGGGCTGGCGCGATGTGATTAGCGCTGGGCCGTCGGATCTGTATAGATCAACGGCTCGGATCGTGGCGGGAGTTCAATATAACAAACCTCATCACATCGGAACTCCGTGAGTTTACAGAGGAAAAGGCCTGTGATGGAAGTCCCGATGCGATTAGCGCCCAGGGATGTAGCGCTTGGTTCTGGGCGTAGGGAATATGGGGAAGTGGTTAAGGGGGCTGGCCTAAAAGGGGCTTAGCGTGTCATAAGGTGGAAAGTGGGTTTTTTGCCTGTTTTTAATGCATTTTAAGGCCAAAGGAGGCATTCGGTAAAGGGAATAAGGGGTTCTAAGCCAAACAAAGGTATTTGAATGGTTTAAAAGGGGATTTGGGTGATTTTAAGGGCTTAATGAGGAATTAAGAGAGGGGAAAAAGGTGAAGAAACAGAGGTTAAGTGGGAATGAAATAAGATGGAAAAGGCCTTTTTGGGCATTCTTCTTCACAACAGAGAGGCTTTATAACTGGAAATAGCAGTGAGGATTTATCAAAGGGAAAAGGCACATGAGGCTTCAAGGATGATGTGTTTTCGGAGGAGATGCATTCTTTGAAGGCTCAAAAATTGTTTTAGCCCCATGTTTGCTTGTCAAAAAATTCATAGGGGGCTAATAGTGGCTCCACATGGGGATGGCTTCTTCTTGAAGGAGTCAAGAATTCAGAGAAGGGTATTTGGTGTAGGCCAGATGCCTGATGCTTGAACCACCCTTTTTATTTGATTTCAACTGCCACAAATCATGAAGACATCATATCAGCAGTAAAATTCTCCCAAACAACAACTACCTACCCACACTATGGTCGTAACATTTTTTCTTCTGGGTGCATTTGGACTTGCAGACCCTTTACATCATCGATTTTTACAAACAGGAAAATAAACCTATTCTATTTCTACCCTTATTACTCCATGAGACCAGATTAACTGTTGGCCTCATACCTTCTCTACCAAATCTAATATCTGCTAGGATTAAACTATCTAGTAGATTTCTTCTCTACATACTTAAGACATAAATTGAAAAACAGCCAAGCCAGGATTAAACTGTATGGCTTACTGGAATCTGCAAAAAGTAAAAACAACTAACTACATGCTCACATAATAAGCTTTAATGAGCTTTTCCTACCTACCCTACTCTACTGAAATATTCACAAGTCTAGCTTACAAACATTGTCTTCCAATGTAACCAGTCCATCAAGTGATCCCAAGATTGGTCTTTCTTGCTCAACTCCTTGAGCATGCTGGATAGGCAGGGCTGCTCCCACCCTTTTTGTTTCACAACAACATCTTTAAAAAAAATTCTTTCTGTCTGCAACATGCTGCTCAAAAATACCTTTGATCCTTCTTCAAATGTTTGCAGAAAAATATCATAAGGATCATGATATGATACCTGGCTATGAATATTTAGAGAGCAGGCTTCAACCAGGATTTCCTCTTCTACCACTAGATTGAGAAAAAGACTCTCTTGGGGTAGAGCGTCTCCTTCATCTTCTGAAATGGAGGACTCATTGTATATTGCAGCCGAGTCCTCTTGGAGCTCCGGTATTTTCTGCTCTGCTGGGCCGATCTCCGTGAAAAGATCTGTTTATTCTTGAGTAGTGGTTTGTTCCATTGCTTCCTCTTTTTCAAGAGAAGGCTCGTTATTTTCATATTGCTCAAGAATCTCTCCTTCGTTTTCCTTTTCATCCTCTGAGATGAAGACCGCTGATCTCCAATCATATTCAAATTGCTACTGATGTCTTGTAATGAAGTGAAGAAAAGGTCCAGAGACCCTTCCCCCTCTTCTGCACCTTTAAAGCTTTCTTCATCAGTATCATAAATAGGCTGACTTGGCTCATTCCTTCCTTGAAGCTGATGGAACTGATTTTCCTCCCAAAAATCTACTAATGATGACCCTGCAGGATTATCTTCTGTTTGGAGAACATCATCATCAAATGGATCAAAACAGGAAAATCATGAATGTAAGTAATGCTACCAATCAGAGAAATTGGATTATCAGCAGATCTTTCTTCATTCTAATTTACATGGGGGCTTTCCAACTCTGTACAACAAAGCTGAACAGATGAATGGGCAAGAATGTCTGATCTGCAAAAAATTTCAGAGGCCGGTTGTCCATTGATGATCTAATCTATTTCTTCTTCTGTCAAAGGGGAAGATGGTCTTGTGTTCCTTTGTGCAGAAGTGCAACAACTCCTTGTTTCTTTTGAAGACTGGATTTGAGGCAGAATGTCATCTGAAGCCTCAAATGTAAGGGATGATGGATCAACATCTGAGTTTTCAGGAATATCTTGAGGAATGTCTACGGTCTCTTGAATGTTTTCTTCCTCATCTAATTCATCCATGTTCTTGTGATAGCTAGGATGCATATGAAATTCTTGAATGGCTGTCAACGGATCTTCAAGATGCATATTAACCAAATCCTCATCAATATCTAACAGGTACTGTATGATATTATGAGATTGATCACAACAATCCCATGATAAGGATGGAGAGTTTCCTTTATAATTCTTGTAAAATACTTGGTGCATGTCTTTTAAAGAAAACAAACTTTTGGGTTCTAACCATTCATACCAATTCCTAGCTCTTCCTCTAATGTTTCCATGAACCATTTCATTAGGAAGTCTTCATGCCATTCAACTTTGAATTTCCACACATGTATATGGAACTTGATGAGATGTAACAAGGGGTCCTCAAATTTTTCACCTTGAAAGTTAGGTAGGTTTTTCAACCAATCTACCTCAAGCATTTTGTGTGGAAATCTAGGGATATGATCCCTACTCATTGGGGCATATATTTTCTATATATGTGGAAGCATGTTTGTAAATTAGAAAGAGGTCACTGTATCTTCTCAACCAATTCAGAGTCTTCTACCAGTGGAGTCATTTGGTCTTCTAGGAGTTATAGAGTGTGGAGTCATCAGGTGGATGAATTTTACTATTTGGAGTAGGCTACTGTCCACCATCAGCAATTAAAAGCCAATCTAGGCTAAGTGGTCTTTACTTCCCCAGTGGAGTCGCCATTATGTTGGAGCTCCCATGTTTGGCTCGATTTGCAAGACCAAAGATGAGACAACATCAAAACCACTTTGGGGCCCTAGGATCTAGCCCTCCTGGACCTGGAGAGGGATCTCTCCAATAAAAAAAAGAATGATATATCTTTGGAAGCTCGGAATGAGATATTAGGCTAGGTATGAAGTGCAAGGGGAGTTTAAATGATTTGGTTGGTTGTTGAGTTGGTCGTGAGATCAACAATTGAGAAGGTAATGGGAGGAAAGGAGCAAAATAGTAGGACGTTTCAGCAAAAGAGGATAGGTTAAGAATGTGCCAGCCATTGGGCTATGGAGTCATGAAAGGGGATTATTTGCAAACAACTAGCTAAGGCTTTTAGAGGGCAAGTCATCTATACTAAGGGATATTTTATATATATGGTGGAATGGAACACTAAGAGTGAAGGTGAAAGAAGGAAGGAAACCCCATTTCTGTCTATAGATCAGGTCAGAGGTCATTTAACTCTAGACCTGCTTGGACATACTCAAAGGCAACTTTCGATGAAGTCACAAAGGGGGAAGCTTATAGATCGGACCAGAGGTCATTTAACTCCAGGTCTGCTTTAGCATACTCCAAGGGAAAAACTGAGATAAGATTTGACACAAAGCTAGAGTCTATAGATCAGAGAAGGATTTTTAACCTTCCCTGCTTTGACACCAGCTAGGACATCCAAGCAACAAACTCGAATTCATACATCAGCTAGTCAGCGGATAACAGCTACTACACTGGTTAAATTACAAGCATTTACTCTTAGATTCACAATCAGCGGAAAACATTGAAGGTAGGGAGAGCAGAAACATAGGGTACCATGCGAGGGTAAATCCTATGCCAGATTTCTGATGTGTACTAGAAGAAAATGAAAAGCATGAAAAAAATGTAATAAAACAGTGTGAGAGAAAACATCACCCGTAGTAATAGACCAAGATCCTGTGAAACTTGCTTGACTAATTGATGCAAAACTAGTCACATACACTGAGCTCAATGGCTGATTACAGTCCCAACTTTCTCCTCCCAGCCTACTACATTACAAACTACTCTGCTACCCTCCCCCAAAACTGTTCTTACACTCAAATGAATCCCTACACTAACAGCAACAACAACCCTTTACAATTTTTTCTTGGGGATTCTTATAGGAGAATGAATAATAGCAAGAGTAGATGTTCATTTAATTTGATTCATTAAGACAGAGTGGAGGAAGTGTTCGAGCCCACTCTGCTTAATGGTTCTGCAGTGTTGTACTCTGTAGGTTGCTTTGGGAGTCTTTGTCAGGTCGAGATTTACCTCGGATGTGTTCTTGAAGTCCTTTCTGGATGTTTGGAACTCCGCGCTGCCTTCTTAAATAAATGACATGGACAAAAAGGTCTTCAGGTCTCCATACTCCATAACTGCTACCTGACAGTCTTTAAGAAGCTTCTGTCAGTGAAATCTCTTCAAGGGCTCGAGGAGGCATGGAGGATGCTGTAGGAAGGCGCACTTTTGAGAGAATACATGCTGCTGATATGTAGCACTGATATGAATTTTTAGTGTGCTTAGTCTTCAAACTGCGTTTTTATCCTTTGAATATGGAATCTAGTGTTAAACATTCAATAATTGGCATTAACACCTTTAATCCATGCTGCTGATACACTAGCCGATGCTGAAATGGCCTCTCTGCGCTCTGAATCACAGCGACTGTGATCATGGAGACAAAGTGAATTTCTCACTCTCTAAACCCTGCATAATGGAAAAAATCTGTTATAAAATCCCAGGGTGGTGGCAGAAGAAATGTTGTGGAGGCCTGTGGATGAGCAACGGAAATGGTGGATGCAATGGAAAGCGGTGGAGACATGATCCTTTAATGAAAACATTAAGGTTGGGGCCTTTGAATCGTGATACAAAGGGAAATGCGTGAGAACATATGAAATGAGTTTGATGGTGGGACCCAGTGTGGGCGGAGGGCGATTAAACATGGGCCATTGGATCTGGGTTGAATGGATGGTCACGATTGGATCGGCGGATCGCAATCGGGGAAGGCGACAGGTTTGAAACATTGTGAACTTCCGATTGGAGATAGTGCGATTGAACACCAACTATCCGATCTAGGTCAAGATCAACGGTGGGGATTGAATCGACGGGGAGGAAGACTGGAGCGATGGGAGGGGAGCGATGAGATCTGGGCTGTCAGATCTCGAGAGATCAACGGCTACGTTCGGATCGGAGGATCACGATCGGGGAAAATAGGAGGGGACGCATGGGCTGGCACGATGCGATTAGCGCTGGGCCGTTGGATTTGTATAGATCAATGACTTGGATCACGACGGGAGTTCAATATAACAAACCTCATCGCATCGGAACTCTGTGAGTTTACAAAGGAAAAGGCCTGTGATGGAGGTCCCGATGCGATTAGCGCCTAGGGCTATAGCGCTTGGTTTTGGGTGCAGGGCATATGGGGAAGTGGTTAAGGGGGCTGGCCTAAAAGGGGCTTAGCCTATCATAAGGTGAAAGTGGGTTTTTTGCGTGTTTTTAATGCATTTTAAGGCTAAAGGAGGCATTCGGTAAAGGGAATAAGGGGTTTTAAGCCAAACAAAGGTATTTGAAAGGTTTAAAATGGGATTTGGGTGACTTTAAGGGGTTAATGAGGAATTAAGAGAGGGGAAAAAGGTGAAGAAACAGAGGTTAAGTGGGAATGAAATAAGAGGGAAAAGGCCTTTTTGGGCATTCTTGTTCACAACAGAGAGGCTTTATAACTAGAAACAACAGTGAGGATTTATCAAAGGGAAAAGGCATAGGAGGCTTCAAGGATGATGTGTTTTCAGAGGAGATGCATTCCTTGAAGGCTCAAAAACATTTTTAGCCCCCTGTTTGCTTGTCAAAAAATTCATAGGGGGCTAACAACGTCCATGCCCAAGTTTTCAAGATTCAATGAAACATTTAAGCTCTGTGCAGACTTTGTCAGTTGGTTACTGCTACTACCTAAATTCACAATCCTCCTAAGAAAGTTGTATCACAGAGGCTTGCTGCTCACAGTGGTTTCAGTTGACCTTTGTTTTAGTTTTTCCATATCATTTGACATATGCTTAACCATGCGGGTCAAGTTCTCAAGATCAGATGGTTCTTTCTCTTTGGCCTTGCTTATTGAGGCTTGAGACCTTTTACTTATTTCTTTGGAGTCCTTTATTGGTTCATCGTCTCAGATGACTCCAATTACGCGCAATTCCTTCTAAACCGTGATAGCCTCTTCATAGTTTTCCATTAATTGTGATTTCCTAGTTCGCTTCACAAATTGCGCAATGATCACAGGTAATGCAGAAGTGTAGTAATCTATGGTGATGGAGTCATGAGGTTTCGTATCTTCCGGAAATATGTTTAAGATGTGATTGAACCTTTGATTGAAGTCGTTCACTTTCTCTTTTTTCACCATCTTTAGATTAGCCAACTCTTTCAATAACATAGCGGGGTCTTATCATGATTCGCATGGATATTGGTGGCCACTCACCTATTCCATTTGGACCTGCACTATCAACTCTTTTAGTTCTGCACTTCCAGCAGCTTACTATTTTTAGCAAGTTTTTGGGCCCTACACTCTTGGAGCCATTTTGGGGCCTTGATGATCTAGGTGGATATTGGTGGCCACCCATATATTCCATTTGAACCCTCGCCATCAGTTTTTTCCGTTTTTAAGTTGCAGCACAACTTACTATTTTTAGCACTTTTTTGGGTCCTGAACTTTCGAAGCCGTTTTGAGGCCCTAAACGACGTTTCTTGGGAAAACCGGGAGAAACATGGGTCCGTGGACCGATGTTGCTCACATTGAAAGTTGTACTCCTAGGATAGATCTTTCTAACGAGCTATTTAGCGCGTCAAACACAGATCAGATGCCAAATTTACGTCCCTAGGAAGTTGAAACACCAATTTACCCAAACGAGACCCACAGTTTTGGCGCTTCATCTCCTAGGGTTAGGTTTTTGGATGTTTCAGATTTTACATTATTTCTCAATAATAAATAGGCTTTCAAGCCTCATTGTAACACAGTGGAGGGGCCTTTAGCCATCACATATCTTCTCATAGATACGCTACCAGTGCCCTTGCCTGCTTATTTCCATAATGTCTATAATAGGCCTCTGCACCTCAATGTAACACATTTCAGCGGCTTGTAGCTGCCACATCTCTTCTCAAAGATAAGCCTACTAGTGCCCTAGCTGTTCATTTCTATTAAAGCATATTTCAGTCATTCTTTTTTTAATAAAATGAAGCATTATTTCCGTTGCATCTCTCTGTCTATGGTTATATGTGTATTCTATTGCGTTCCTACATAAATCCGGATCAATGGTATCAAAGCGGGTCTGATCTTTCTCTATTTTTATTTTCATGTCCCCAATGCAGTCAGGGTATAAGGAGTTCAGGCTCGATCTGGTTGCACCCTTGCAAGATCAGCCTCGCAAACCCCGACGACCCCCCATGGTGAAAGGAAAGAAAGATGAGGGAGTAGGAGATCCTATCAAAATCTTGCTTGCAGAAGCCCTCGAGAAATAGAGGAATGCGATGATGGATAAATTTTCCAAGATCCTTCAACGGCTGCCCATTGGTGGCACATCTACATCGAGCACGTCCGCCAATAGGTCTGCGACATCCTAGAAAAATTCAATACCAAGTTCGACAGAATTTCCACCCCCATGGAGGAACTTAATGCAATGGGGACCATTGCTTCCTAAGGAGGGAGGAATGATCCAGGTGGATAATGGTGGCCATCCACCTATTCCATTCGGACCCGCACCATCAACTCTTTCAGTTCTTCACTTCCAACAACTTACTATTTTTAGCAGGTTTTCGGGTCCTACACTCTCGGAGCCGTTTTGGGGCCTTGATGATCGAGGTGGATATTGGTGACCACCCACCTATTCCATTTGAACCCCTGCCATCATTTCTTTCCATTTTTAAGTTGCAGCAAAACTTACTATTTTTAGCAATTTTTCGGGTCCGGAACTTCCGGAGCCATTTTGAGGCCCTAAACGACGTTTTTTGGGAAAATCGGGAGAAACATGACACTTTGGATTGATGTTGCTCACACTGAAACTTGTACTCCTTAGATAGATATTTCTAACAAGCTATTGAGCATGTCAAACAGAGATCAGATGCCAAAGTTACGTCCCTAGGAAGTTGAAACACCAATTAACCCAAACGAGACCCACAGTTTTGGCGCTTCATCTCCTAGGGTTAGGTTTTTGGACATTTCAGGTTTTACATTGTTTCTCAATAATAAATAGGTGATTGAGCCTCATTGTAAGACAGTGGAGGGGCTTGTAGCCATCACATCTCTTCTCAGAGATACGCTACCAGTGCCCTCGCCCGCTCATTTCCATGATGTCTGTAATAGGCCTCTGAGCCTTAATGTAACACAGTTCAACGGCCTGTAGCCGCCACATCTCTTCTCATAGATAATCCTGCCAGCGCCCTAGTTTTTCATTTCTATTAAAGCATATTTCAGTAATTCTTTTTTTAATAATATGAAGCATTATTTCCGCTGCATCTCTCTGTCTATGGTTATATGTGTATTCTGTTGTGTTCCTACATAAATATGGATCAATGGTATCATATCGAGTCTTATCTTTCTCTGTTTTTTTTGCATGTCCCCAACACAGTCAGGGTATAAGGATTTCGGGCTCAATCTGGTTGCACCCTTGCAATATCAGCCTCACAAACCCTGACGACCCCCCATGGCGGAAGGAAAGAAAGATGAGGGAGTGGGAGATCCTATCAAAATATTGCTCAAGGAGGCCCTCAAGAAAAAGAGGGATGCCATGATGGATAAATTTTCCCAGATCCTTCAACGGATACCCACCAAAGGCACATCTACATCTAACATGTCTGCCAATAGGTCTACGACATCTTGGACAAATCCAATACCAAGTACAGCAGAATCCCCCCCCCCCCACATGGAGGAACTTATCGTAATGGGGACCATTGCTTCCTAAGGAGGGAGGAATTATCCGAGTGGATATCGGTGGCCACCCACCTATTCCATCTGGACTTGCACTATCAACTCTTTCAGTTCTTCACTTCCAGCAGCTTACTATTTTTAGCAGGTTTTCGAGTCCTACACTCCCGGAGCTGTTTTGGGGCCTTGATGATCTAGGTGGATATTGGTGGCCACCCACCTATTCCATTTGAACCCCCACCATCAGTTCTTTCCGTTTTTGAGTTGCAGCAAAACTTACTATTTTTAGTAGTTTTTCGAGTCCTGAACTTTCAAAGCCATTTTGAAGCCCTAAACGATGTTTTTTGTGAAAACCGTGAGCAACATGGGTCCATGGATCGATGTTGCTCACACGAAAAGTTGTACTCCTCGAATAAATATTTCTAATGAGCTATTGCTTGCATAAAATGGATATCGGATGCCAAAGTTATGTCCCCGAAAAGTTGAAACACTAATTTACCCAAATGGGACCCATAGTTTTGGTGCTTCATCTCCTAGGGTTAGGTTTTTGGACATTTCAGGCTTTACATTGATTCTCAATAATAAATAGGCCTTTGAGCCTCATTGTAACACAGTGGAGGGGCCTGTAGCCATCACATCTCTTCTCAGAGATACACTACCATTGCCCTCACCCGCTCATTTCCATGATGTCTGTAATAGGCCCCTAAGCCTCAATGTAACATAGTTTAGTAGCCTGTAGCCTCCACATCTCTTCTCAGAGATAATCCTACCAGCACCCTAGCTGTTCATTTCTATTAAAGCATATTTCAGTCATTCTTTTTTTAATAAAATCAAGCATTATTTCCACTGCATCTCTCTGTCTATGGTTATATGTGTATTCTGTTCCGTTCCTACATAAATCCTGATCATATCATTAGCAAAATTTTCAAGGAACATTTTCTTAAACCCCCTGCAATTCTGGATGGAGTTCACTAGAATGTTGTGATACCATACAACTGCTCTACCATCCAAGGTACATGAGAAACTTCTACACGCAACATCATCGTGATGTAGCTCAAGTGTTTGCAGTTGCAGGTAAAATTTGTCTAGATGATCTTTGGCCTTCACTATTCTATCATGATCATACTTCGTTAGGAGCTTCTCTAAATGCTTTGGAATCTTGTGCAACACACTCGGAAGTGAAAGTGGGCCCTAAGTCATCCAATCAAAATCTTGGTCTGCCATGTCTTCTTCTTCTCTCTTCTCCCCTTCTTTGTCAGATTCTAATGGCTCTTCTTCTTCTTCTTCCTCACTGCCCAACCCACAGAAAGTTATGCATGAGAGTATGGGGTTTCTCTCCACTGCCACCACTGAAAAATGGAGGTTCTTTTTCATTTTCCACAGAGTCTGTTAACTCTTCAAGGGTGGCATGAACTACGTCTTCAAGAGAGTAAACCAGTATCCCAGTAGGGGTGTTTTTGTTCTTTGGTGTAGAATATGGAAGATTGAGTAATCCCGGGATAAATCCAACCACTTTTCAAAATTGATGGGTTATAGGATGGATAGCTTGAAGTTGATTGTATTATATTTCACAAGTCCGAGTGGGTTGTGTTTTGGAAGAGTCACAAACTTCAGAAACATGAGTGAGGGAGGTGCACTGAACATAGTTGCCTTGATAAGAAGATGAGATGTTGCGGTTGGTGGGTTTATCATCCATAAAATATTGGTTTCCCTCCTTCTAGCACCATAAATTTTGATGGTGTTGGACCCGCAAACATTCAAGGGATCTCCTTGATATGAATTCCCAATTAGACCTCACATCGTTTGGTGTATAAGTCCCATATAGAATAAAGGCCCAGTTTCCATATTCTTAAATATCTCCCTTGGATCTGATTGTCAGCGGGAGAGAGGCGTGCAAATGTATTTTCAAAAAGTAAGGGGGATGTGCCTGGTGAATTTCCAATTGAAATTATGTCAAGGTTCTTCTACTGCGGGGGCGGGGGGGAGTGAGCCTCTAAGAGAGAGGTAATAGTACCACCCAAGAAGAGACACACATGAACCGAAGGATCCATCTAACATCTAGCAAAATAGTCCACAAGGGATGTTACAATCATTACAACCAACGATTGAGAAATGTATGCCTAATATCCTACAGAATAGTCCACAAGGATGGGACAACAGTAAAAACCATTACACCACATTCTCAACAAGATAAGCACCAAAATAACCGAAATAGTTCAACTATCTTAGTACATGTGAAAGGAAACATGAAATAAAAACATCCACAAAATGGTATTACAAATGTTCATAGTCCATGCATGAATAATGTGTTGGCCTTAGAAGGCTTCTGTTATTAGGTAAAATTTTTAAGACACATATGTACAATGAACATCACTAGCTCCAATAGTGCAGCATTGGAGCCACTCCTTGCTACACAAAAGAACTATAATGATTTGTTGGTGGAGACAAGGTGGAAATTCCTTTGCTCATACAATGATGGAGTATATATAACCAAGGGGTGACTCTTTGACCACCCTCATGACTGTTTGACTTCCTATGACTTTTCAATTTACATGACTCTTTACATTCCATGTGTGTCCTTTGGATTCCACTTTACAATACATTTTGAATAAAATATACATGGTCCATAATAGTGATGTGGCATATGACCACTCATGATATGACAGGACATGAAATTGCTGACATGGATTGCTTGATGACATAGAAATTTCAAGATATTTTTTTTACTGAGAGTTGAGTTTCTTCGTGAAAGATTTTTACTTGCCACCTTTACATGCCTCGGTGATAAGGAGTCTTAAATGATCTCAAGTCTTGGATAGTGGTCGCAAACTAGTGTCCTTTTGCTTTCTTCTCATCAATCATCCTTTAAGCTAAGTTGCAAGAGTATCTTTGAGCATGCTTCCCTCCTTATTCTCCTTCTTCTTCATCTCACCATGACATGATAGAGTACTTGTTCCTGCAATTCACTCATGACGAGATGACATCCATAAAAAAATCCCTAGCCTAATATGATGCATATTGATCCATGAAATAAACCTAGAACAAGTCACACGTTGGAGAAGGAGACTCAGTGACTGCACAGTTGCATATTTCAGGCAGGCAAGGGGAATCCTCGAGCCTTGAGACTGCATAGTGTGTAGTTCAAGTTGGGATACGGGAGAAGACTATGCACTTTCTTGAGCCAGTGGGATAGGATACAAGAATGGGCACTAGGAGAGATTACTGTGTATTTCTATGGATCGAGGAAGGTTGGGTGACTTCATAGTTGCACAGTTCAAGGGATCAGGGGATGAGGTTGATTCTTGAGGTTGTGAAGTGTGCAGTTCATGTTTTACTCCGCAATTCTAGAGGTCAAGGTTAGGTCTTGGTCACAAAAACTAAGAATGCATTAGTCTTGGGAGGAAAGTACTTCACATTGCACAATGCATCAGTCCTAGGAGGAAAGTATTTTGTACTGCGTAGTACGAAGAAGAAAGATCAAGGCTTGAGGACTGAGACTGCATAGCACGCAACTCAAGGGAGGCCCAATGATGCTAATTTGCTTGGTCAGGAATTTTTGCGAAAAATTACTGAGGGTGGGACTACTGAGATCAGTGTGAACATTGAAGAACTTTGAATATGATCACACACTTAGAATATTTGATGACTCAAACAACATAGACCATCTAATACATACAAACAAATCATTTTCCTCCGTGTAACAACTTTAGGACCAGTTATGACAAGTGTGACACCAAAAATACACTTTACGATGCTGAAAACTTTGGAAATGAGTCTGAAGGATACTTGTAAGGTTATAACAACTCATTTGCACAAAGGTGACCTCTTGGAACCACTAGAATAGGCTCATATATAAAATACAACAACCAACATGCCAAAATATGAGACTTTGCTTATCTTGTGAAAGAGTTCACAACATCGTAAGAAAACTGATAAAATGAAATTAAAAGTTTGAGAAAACAATGAATAAGACCAAGTAAGGCTTTGAAATTTGGTATATGCCAAAATTTTGGAGGGTGTTGTACCAGCTACAACACTGAGATATTTTGGAAAAATTGAGTAGAGGAGTGTTGATGGGGAATATTTTGTAGCAGCAATGAGTGACTTACATGAGGAGATAAAACATAAGCTACAAGACAACAACTCCAAGTACGAACAAAGAGCATATTTAAGAAGAAGAGAGGTAAAATTTGAGGTAGGGGACATTGTATTAGCCCATATGAGAAAAGAGGGTTTCCCAAGAGGGGAATATAATAAACTCAAGATGAATAAAATAGGATGTTGCAACATATTCAGAAAATTTTATGCAAATCCTTATGAATTGGAGTTACCTACAGGCATAGACCTCTCGACTATTTTTAATGTGGCTGATTTGTATCCCTTTTAAGATGGTGATGAAGGTGCATCTACAAAAAATGAGGGAAATGGGGAAGTAAATGAAAATATTTGAATGAATAAGATGCCTATAACAGAGGGTCTATAAACTGAAATAATTTTGGACACCAGAGTTGCAAAGTGCAGCAGGGGGAAAGAGTATCTGGAGTTTTCCGGTGAAGTGGAAGAACCGTTCTATGGAGGATTCTACATGGATGAGTGTTGCAGCTCTACAGAAAGAAGGTTTCTCTATAGAGGACCTTATGAGTAGGAGCTCATAAATTGTTTTTCTTCCTAGGGAGTCTGATGTAGGTGCATTAGATCGAGCTCAAGAGATGAAGAATTTGCGAAGAGATTAACAATGTGGTGGACTGGCCACATGTTAATGTTAGAATGATTTTTTTGTTTTGTTAGAATTTTTGAATATTTAATTTAAGTGTAGGATTGGAGTATTCATCAAATAAGTCGAAGAGTTTAAAAATTATGAGTTATTTCTCATTTTAAATATTAGCTCAGCTCGTTGTCTTTTCGACTTCCCTCATTTGGGAGAGAAGAGGAATCGAACCATTTTCTGAAGTTTATAAATAAAAGGGACTTCGAATTAGAAAAGGAGCACTCTTTTCCTGCCTCCAAGTATGTGTGTTTGTAGTGAATGAAAGAACGATTTTCATTTGTACAGTATTCACAAATATGCATCTTTTCTTTCCTTTGTTTTTAAATTGAACTGTGTATCCATCCATTAGAAACTCAGTCTCTATTTTGGAGGATTTCTAAATGTGTTGGATGCCTGTAGATTTCAACTTTGAGCTATAGTTATTTGTGTGTGTTTAATTTATTGTAGCCCTTCAAACCTTTTCTGCATCACCTTAGTATTTAAACCTAGATATTTAAAATAATTCCAGTTCATTGGAGGTCATATTTTGATAGTATTGTGTGATTATGGTGCTTTGGAAGTCAAAGGGATGTGAGACAGGTCATTTTTCCTGCAACCCCTATACAAACACAGATTAAAAGGAGTGATACCCTCCTGTATAAAAACATGCATGCGTATCCCTTTGGAATCATAGCACATGTAGAAGAGATGGTTATTAGTTTACCAAATTGTTCATGGAGGATTGGAACTAGTCACATGCACAACAACTAAAACGTAGAAGGAGAAAAAAAGAGGAATTGTGAAATCATTCTCCAACAAAGGCACTACGGAATAATTTTACAACACCTACAACAAGCCAAAAAAATAGAGGCACTATGAAATAATTTTACAACGCCTACATAAAAAAAAATAGGGACGCTACGAAATTATTTTACATTGCCTACAACCTACCAGGCTTCACTATCATATTTGATGTGGGTGGCCTTTAAAACATATTGACCAACTTGTTTGTGTTTCCCTTCTTGTACTTGATCACCAAATGAAACTACTATAAGAACCCCATCCAATTGTAATGCTTAGTCTATTGTAGCTTACTTTGGGCTTTTAGGTATCGTAGCAGCCAATGATCTATGTGGATCATTATCTCCTTTCCCATCAGATAGTGCTTCCACTTCTTCACATCTTTCACCAGGGCATAGATCTCCTTATTTTAGGTACGATATTTAATAACTACCCCATGAAATAATTTAGAATGGTAGCATATAGGAATGCCTCCCTACATCAAGACCACTCCTCAAAGGCCTTCTATTGAACCTTTCCCAACTAGAAGTTCTTTCCACTTTTTGTTATGGCACTACTACCACTAAAAATGAGGCTATGAATTTCCTCAGGTATTGTGTCGCCCTAATGAAACTCTTGACCTCAAAAATATTAGTAGGCATTGGTCATTTCATGGTGGACTCCATATTAGTAGGATACATATTCAACTATCCTCCACCTATCACATACCCTAGATACACCAAAGACTATTGTGAAAACTTGCACTTCTTGAGATTTGCTAAAACTAATGCTCTTTAATGTATTCAACACCTACGTTAAATATGATATGTGCTCCTCCTAGGTAGCACTATATATCAATATATCATCCAAATATACAATAAAAAATGAATCTATAAAAGGGTTCAGTACATCATTCATTAATCTCATAAACATTGTTGGTGCATTAGATAAGACAAATGGCATGACTAACCACTCATACAAACCTTTCCTACTTTGAATGTAGTCTTCTAGGTATCTTCTTCTTTGACTCGAACCTGGTGATATCCATACTTTAAGTCTAGCTTGGTGAAGTATTTTTCTTGTTGCAACTGATCCAATAGATCATCGGTCTTGGGCAAGGGGTACCTATTCTTAAGTGTGAATTTTTTTTAACGCCCTATAATCTATACACATCCGCTAAGTCCCATCCTTCTTTAGCACAATAATTATGGGTGACCCACATGGTGAGGTACTTGGTAAAATGACACCCTGTTCCAGTAATTGTTGCAATTGTTTCTTCACCTCACTTTCTTTTATAACAGACTACATGTAAAACTCAATGTTTGGCAATGGGGGGTCCAACAACAGTTGGATCTCATGTTCCACTCCCCTCTTAGGTGGTAACCCTTTAGTATCTCGGAACACGTCCCTATCTATTTGTAGAAACTCTTCCAAATGTTGTTTCTATTTCCTAGTACACTGATTTAGGGATGCCTTGCCTCTCACTAACTCTTCTATAGAATTATTTTATCTTAAAAATAATAAAACATGCATCTTGTTGGAATTGATCAATTTCTTGTCTTAATTGGCACTTACCAATGAAATTTCTGACTTTCCTTTGTGTGCATTGATGGTGAACGATTTTTCATCCTTGATGATCTGATATTGGTTAGATCTCTACATGAATATTGCAACACACTTGTACATGTATGGAGTCCCAAACAAACCTCCACATACATCAAGGGGAACCACATCTAGTTCTACTTCTTAATAAAATCAACACTAATGTCAAATATAAATTTTCATTTTTTTGTTACCTTTGGCTCTGCATCCTTATTTACCCATCCCAATGGATATGGACTTGGATGATCATGTACTTCCAACCCCAACTTCTTCACTATATTTGTTGAAATGATATTTGCATATGATGCTTAGTCAAACAGAGCATAAATCTCATCTTCTTGACCTATATCTTTATATGGAAGATTTTGGTCATTTCTTTCTCCTTTTGAAGGCTACTCAAATTGACCTCCTTCTAAACTGACGTACATATAATCTTCTCACTTTAACTTCCCCTAGTTTATTTCCATGTAAAAAAAATATAGGACCAAGGTAATGGGACATGTATTCCAAGTTGAATGTTCAGAAAAACATCCTAGTGGGTGTCACTTTTAGTTTATTATGGCTAAGAAAAGTGGCATTAATTGTTATTTTATTTATGAAAATTATGGAAATTATGAGAAAAGGAAGGTGAAAGGTCACAGATATGCATGAGAGGGAAATTGAAGGAAAAGTGAAGGAAAATGAAGAAAATAGAGGCCTCAATGATAAAAAGGCTTATGAGGATCAGTTCACAGGATTATTTCAATGTTATATTTTATCAGGGTCTGAAACCTTCTATCAATTTTAGCTTGGAGTTATCTCTCTATTCTCTCTCTCTCATACTCTTCCACACTTAGAGAAAACTTGGAGCATTATTGGAGCATTCTTGGAGTACTATAGTTTCATTGGATTTGGAAAAATAAGGCAAAGGAAAGCGGGAAAGAACAAGGGAACAATAGGATCGGTAGCTACAACAAGATTTTTTTGCAGGTACTGAGTTGCATGTATGATTTCCTTGCTAGTTTTGGCATGCATGATATATGCATGTGATTATTTGGTTATGCTCTATCATCGCAATGGAGGATTACTTGTATTGACATGATTTTTGCGTAGCCTTTCCATTTCCTATATAGCCATGGTGTTGTGGGTTTTCCCATTTTTTCTGATTGTTGCTCATGTTCCTTATGGTTGTGGGTTGAGTTACTAGTTCCCGGAGCCTTAGTTGGACAAATGCTCTAGAAGCCCTGGAACATCTTGGGTTGAGTTATTGGTCCAAAAGCCTTGGTTGGAAAAACACTTTGGAGCCCTTGCTAGGTTGAGTTACTAGACTTTGAGCCTTGGTTGACAAAATGCTCTGGATCCTTGCAACAGTTGTGGGTTGAGTTACTAATCTTGGAGCCAAGATGAAACAAACGCTCTGGAGCCCTGGATAGCTTGGGTAGATACCAATATGGTGATGGTTAGTGATGTTCAACCATGAGGTGGATTCACTGGTTGAGGGTTGAGGTGGTTTGGCCTATTGAAGAGATGGTTTGGTTTTGCTTGGATTATTGCATGAGATCCCACATTCATGCTTGAAATATGGCATGAGGGTGAATGGTTGGAAGAGAGATTTATTTTAGCCCAATATACGGTTAGGTGGTACATGGAAGTCCATGACTTGGTTGGAATTTTCATATGTTAATAAGAGGTATTTTCTATTATGATCTATGAGAATATGTATTTATTATGATGGTGATATTATGACTGAGTTTCCATGGTTTATATGTTGGTTATTTGATGTATAATGTTTATTTCTCTTGACATGTTTGATGAATATATTAATGGTTGATGAATGCATGTACTAACAAATGTTATTGCAGCTATTATGAGATGTAATTAGAACTTATTGATGATTCTTATATAAGCATCAGAACCCCATGTTTAGATATACATTCATGGTGTGTAGATTACATGTTTGCCATATGTTTGACAAAATTACTATCATGGTCAGGCTTGGTTAGGTCAAGTCCTTGATCAAGTTTTGTGTTAGAGGATTTGTACTTGTGTCATTCATTGTTTTGGAAAGTCTCATCAATTTTTTGGCAGTGATATGGAATCTAGCCATGAAAAGGTGGCACTGATGTCACGGTTGCAGGCTTAGAACTGGGAAATTGGTACTGTAGTCTACCTTGCAGGTTTATGCATTGCATGGATGCAGGTTTGTGCATGCAATTGGTAGCCTAGGTCAGTGAAAAACCAGTCTATCTCAGGGCATTGGTACCGGGAGTGGTTACTTAACTCTTGGGGGGCATGTAGATCTTGAGGAAGGTTAGTAAGTTTCTTGTTGTCGGCCCCACTTTCTTAATTATGTCTAGTAGGTGGAGTCATATCATAGTAACTCTTCGTCACATGTTTACCCCAGTAACTGGTGAAATTGGGTAAATTTGGGAGGAAGTGGTTAAAATCATCAACATTCAAGATGCTTTCAAATTTATTTCTCGAATCAGTGGCCATGAGATTATTCTTCTTACTATCTTTCTTTTTGTTGTTCGGGTTAATCTTTGGATGCAACTTCTAGCATTTCTCCTCTGTATGAATGTTAATGTTGTAGTGGTTTTTGAGATATTTTCACTGCTACACCACGATCGTCATGTTTTTATATTCCCCCCTTTATGCATCTTCTTCCCCTTCTTGAATGTTCCTCATTTCTCCTTTTGCTTTAATCCACTTGATTGTGCTTTCTTCAGGCCTATGTTTTACAGTACTATGCCTATACACAAGCCTCACCTGTTAATTTTGGCTTGAAAAACATCACTTGCTCCCACAGATGGCGGTGTAGACCCCCCAAATACTTGAGGTGTATATCTAGGTTCTTTGGGGAGATACCCAACATTATGGCCATCTTTCTTAACTTTGTGGTGTGCTCCTACATGCTTTGCCCCAACTTTTTCCTGAAGTACTGCAATCGGATCCACTAGTCCTCTACAAACCTAATAGGGTAAAATCATGGCTTAATGAGGGTTTTAAAGTTATCCCACTTAGTCATTGGAGGCTCTCCCTCCAACCCCAAGGGCCTCTGTGTGGATTTCCCACCAATTTAGGGCATGGCCCTCTAATTTTAGTCACGTAAATTAAGTATTATGTTCTTCCTCAATATGATGGTCATTGAAATACACTTCCAGTTGCTGCAACTAGTGATTTAGCTTTAGAGCGTCGATATTGTCAAGGTACGGAATGATATCGATCTTTGCTTCCATTTTGAACAGGGACTATGATTGATTCATGGCACTCAATCTAGGTTGATCTTTTTCGGGTCCTTTCTTTGGTTGGTTCTTTGTTTCTTCTCAATCTCTTAATCCCCCTTCTGATTTTTCCTCTGCATTAGAACCCCCGTCTTCTTCAAATATCACAAGCATATTATTCCGGGTTGGCATGAGGAGATTTAAATTTTTATTTATATCCGAGACTTGTTGTTCTAGCCATGAAACCTCTCCTCTACAGGATCATGAGGGTTATTCACATATTCACCGACCATGATTAGGGTTTTAGGAATTTTGGCCCAGTCAATCTAGATACCCTGCAAATATCCACAATATACCTAAAGAAATATACTTTGATACCAATATTGATCCATAAATTTCCATGGATATTTCACTAGACAATTCATCACAACACATATGATAATATAAATCCAAACTCTACACTATAACAATTTTATTTATCTTTAGAATTATAGTTTTGTATATTTTTGTTAATAGTGTATGCATGTGAATTAAAATTATGCATAAAATAGAGAACAACAAAATAAAATCTCACAGACACACACATTTGGAAAAATATATGACTTGGGAAACCCTTTCAGGAGAAAAATTGAGCTGGGAGTTGATGTTGTTATGCTCTCTTTCTTTGAATCGAAATATGGTTGTGAGTACAAAGAAGTATGGCTTATGGCTTGTGGGATACTACAGTACACAAAGTCTCTTTGTGTTCTCTATCTCCTATCCCTCTTGCCTATTTTTTCTCAGTTATTGAACAAATTCACTCGAAAGAATGGAACTCCTCTTCCTCCTAGCGGACCAATTATAACTCAACCTGATAACCTACTAGTGGTTAGGTTTGACTACCTCAACTCTTAACCTTAGTTACAATATAGACTCTTCTAAATTCTTCTACATAATAATCACATGGCTAGACCTCTTTTCATGAATAATAGGGGTTGACGTGGCATCCTCTCAAATTATGGTGGTGAAAATAAGAAGGTCAACTTCTAAGTGGCATAACTTTCGCATAAATACTCCAATTGATGCGATTTTTGCACCATTAGAAAGGTATATGTGTAGAATAGGGAAAAAAGGTGCAAAAATAAAGGGGCAAACATTTACCCCTAAAAAATTTCATTTGATTCCTCAAAAAATTCCTGAGAGGTTCCAAACCTCGTTTTGCCAAACTAGGCATCTTTGGTAAAAAGGATCATATTAGCTTATTCCTCCAATTTTTCCACTTTGAAAGCATCGAGATGGATGAAAACAATATAATTATCTAATCTCGATAATCTAAATACTTTGTTTTATCACTATTTTAATTATTTATTAAATAAAATGCTTTTTGTTGTTTAATAGTTGTAACAACCTTTAGTAGCCATTTAAAAGAATTAGAAATTATTTATCGCAATTTAATTGCTTATGTGTGGTTTGTAAATAACATTTAATAGGTTTGTTAGTTAGTTCAACCAAATGAGCTACGTTTCCCTCTCAGATAGAAAAGAAATATAGATAGATAAGCATTATGAAAAAATACTCATAAACATAGTTTTGTTGTAAATTGCACTTCAAAGCATGGGAAAGGTCTTGTTATCGCTTGGATTCTCCTTAAAGAAAAAGACTAGGGAGAACCTAAGGAAATTATCACGCAGGCAACCTATTGTCACCTTAAAAACTTTGCGCTCACTTCTAGGTTTAAGTATGACTTCCTATCATAAGGGGGGATTCCTTGTTTCTAATCTTAAGCTTATCATTTAGTATGATTGAGTGTATGACTTGGATTATATTTTGATTCATTTGAAAAAATATAGTGTGATATTGATTATTTGATCAATTATTAGTGAAAATTACTGAAGTTTCCATAGCATATCGACCGTAATATTTAATCGTTGCACATATAACAAAATAAAGGATACATTCATGAACCTTTTATTTTATCCCACAATTACGGGTGTAAAATTTGATTAAATAACACAAATTAAAATGAAAGATTTATATGATCATAAAATGGCTTGTAGAACAGGTATACCCATTTTTATAGCCCTCCGATATACCTACACATTACCAATAGGGGAGGGTAATCTTCTTGAATGATTTTGTTAGTGCACTATAACAGTCAAGTGGGAAAATGGCTAGTTTCTGATATACTCAAGGCACATGGAAGTAATGTGTGTGCTCAGATCTATTTAATGCAATACTAATCAAATACGTACCAAAAAGGGTAACCTAGATGTCAAATAAGGTGAAATTTAAGTTCAATTAGTAACCTCCTTGATCCAGGTGGATATTGGTGGCCACCCACCTATTCCACTTGGGACCCCACCATTGTCTCTTTCAGTTTTTTTCACAAATTACTATTTTTAGCATTTTTTTCGAGTCCTGGACTTCCAGAGCCATTTTGAAGCCCCAAATAGAGATAGTATGCCAAAGTTACGTCCCTGGGAAGTTGAAACACCAATTTACCCAAACGTGGTCCATAGTTTTGGCGCTTCATCTCCTAGGGTTAGGTTTTTGGACGTTTAGAATTCTCCATTGTTTCTCCATAATAAATAGGCCCTCTAGCCTCATTGTAATACAGTTCAGAGGTTTGTAGTTGCCACATATTTTCTCAGAGATTCGCTACCAACACCCTAGCTATTTTATTTCCATCATGTTTGTAAGCATATTTCTGTGATTTGATCTTAATGAAATGAAGCCTTATTTCCGCTGTATTTCTATGTTTATGGTTATTTTTGTTTTTTGTTGTGTTCCTACATAAATCCAGATTAGTGGTATCAGAGCGGTTTGCTTTTTCTCAATCCTTCTTTGCATGTCCCCAACGAGGTTGGGGTATAAGGAGTTAGGGCTCGATCTGGTGGAACCTTTGCAAGATCAGCCTTGCAAACCCCGACAGATGCCCATGGGGGATGAAAATAAAGATGAGGGAGTAGGAGATCCTATCAAAATATTGCTCGAGGAGGCCCTCGAAAAACAAAGGAACGCGATGATGGATAACTTTTCCCAAATCCTTTAACGACTTCCCACCGGCGACGCATCTGCATCTAGCAGCCACTCTGGAGGTGCGACTCCCTTTAAGCTACAAGTAAACTTTGACATTCCCATATTTGAGGGTCAAATAGATGCAGATGCTGTAGATAGATGGTTGAATCTATTAAAAGGATATTTCTCAGTTCATGATTTTTCCGACCGGGAGAAGATTATTTTTGCACTCCTCAAAGCTACCCCCCATGTTAAGGATTGGTGGGAAACCTACTGTGAGAAAACGGACGAGACAGAACCCTCTCTGTTCTTAGCTGTACCCACTTGGAATTATTTCCGAGATGCCATCAAGGAACAATACTATCCCATGGGGAGCTTTGAGGACAAGTACATACAATGGACCACACTGCGGAAACAAAGGGATCAAGATGTGCATGAGCTAACGAATTTGTTCCATACCCTGCGCACAAAGTTGGGTATCAAAGATTTAGAGAAAAATTTGGTGCCAAAGTATCACAGTTGTCTGCACGGATACATTCAGGAGGAAATGGAGTTGCTTGACATCTCCTCGCTTGGTACAACATACTGGTATGCTGCCAAGATTGAGCAGAAATTCAAACAGAAGAAGTGAGACTTTGGATCTGTGAATCAAAAGAAAGGGAAATGTGCCCCCAAACCGTAGAACAAAGGACAAAGCCAAGGCATGGCAGCCCAAGACAACCTGCCAAAGACACAAGAAAAGAACAACACCGCGAAGCCAAATAAGGACACAAGAAAGTGGTGTGAGTTCCATAAGAGCTCCACTCACAACACAAGTGAGTGTCGGGCCAAGCAGTTGCTGGTGGCTGAGATGAGGGCTTTTGACTTAGATGCATGCTCCGACTCTGAATCAGAACCTAACAAGGTGAATAACAAAGGGAAGCAGATTATTGATGCAGAGCCCAACGCCACTGTTGCCACTACGAAGATCCAAAAGGAGGAACCATAAGATCCAGAGGGGGCGGAGCGTCTCTTCCACTCCCAGATGTGGGTAAAGGGTTCCCCACTATGGTTCATTGTAAAAAATGGGAGCCAAAAGAACCTCATTTCAGCAGATGTCATGAAGTGGTTGGGCTTGCTGACCACAACGCACCCACAACCATACACCAATGGGTGGCTTCACCAAGGACGAGATCTCCGCGTCAGCCAGTAGTGCCACCTTCCCTATAGCATCAAGCCCTTCACGGATGAGGTATTGTGTGACACTACTCCTATGGATGTTTCTGATGTATTATTAGGCCAACCATACTTATGGAAGTGACATGCTATGTATGAGTCCCAGCCTCGCGCTGTTATTGTTACTTTGGGAAATAAATTTTACAGGATACTAGAGGTACAATTGCCTCCCACTATCTCTTTGGTTACTACAAAACAATGCAGTAAGTTCATTTCCCAAACCAAGAAATTTGTTTTCCTCATGATCCACCCCTAAGGCAAGAAGAAGATTGTGGCCACGAACTCCAGACATGACTCCTCTGCACAACAACAACAAATGGACAAGGTTGTGGAGGAGTACAGGGACATCTTCACCTCACCCACAGGGGTGCCTCTACACTGTCAGATCAAGCACCCCATTGACTTGACCCCAGGTTCATCGTTGCCCAATGGACCAATCTATAGGTGCTCTGTTATGGAGAATGATGAAATCAAGAGGCAGATTCAGGAGCTACTGTAGAAAGGTCACATCCAACCAAGTTCATCGCCCTGTGGGATCCCAATCGTGTTGGTACAGAAGAAGGATGGGACTTGGAGACTCTGTATTGATTATTGGGCGCTGAACAAGATCACTTTCCGGAATAGGTACCCGATCCCACAGATTGATGACCTTCTGGACCAACTCAAAGTGGCAAAATATTTCAGCAAGATCAAGTTGAAGTTTGGGTATCACCAGGTACCAAACAAACCCTCAGATGTGTGGAAGACTACCTTCAAAGCCAAGGAGGGCCTTTTTGAATGGCTCGTCATGCCTTTCAGATTGACAAATGCTCCCGCAACCTTCATGAGGTTGATGGATGACATCTTGCGTCCATTCACCAACTCATTTGTAGTGGTATACTTGGATGACATTCTTATCTTCAGCCAGACTTGGGAAGAGCACCTCCACCACATCTGAGAAGTCCTCCAAACACTGCGGTAACACAAGTTGTGTGCCAATTTGGAGAAGTGCACTTTTGGCATGACCGAGGTTCAATATCTTGGATACATTATTGATGAAAGGGGGGTGCATATGGGTCCAGCCAAGATCCAAGTCATTCAGGATTGGCCAGCCCCAACCACCCTAACAGAGCTTCGTAGCTTTCTGGGTCTTGCTAATTTCTACTGCAGGGTCGTGTTGGGATTCTCTCATATCACTTGGCCCTTGAGTCAAGTCACCAAGGGAGGAGAGAAAGAAATTTTTTTTTGGTTGGAATCTCAATAGAAGGCGTTCGTAGAATTGAAACATTGCCTCTGTTATGCCCCAGTGCTCACATTACCAGACTTGCAACAACCATTTGAGATTGAGACAGATGCCTCTGACTATGCTATTGGGGCAGTTCTTACTCAACAGGGGCATCCAGTGGCATATCACAGTGAGACATTGTCCAACACAGTTCGAAAGTATCCCACTTATGAAAAATAAATGTATTCCATTATGCAGGCTTGCCGACAATGGAAGCATTACATTTTGGGGAAGGAGACAATCATCCACACAGACCACCGACCCTTGTAGTTCATACAGACACAAGGGAAGTTGCAGAATGTTCACCATCAAAAGTGGTCCACATATCTGAAACAATTTCATTTGAAAATCAAGTACAAGAAGGGTAGCACCAATAATGTTGCAGATTGCCTCAGTCGACCACCGATCGTGGCCATAACCACCGTTCTCAACTCTTGTGGGCATGAGACTTCTGATTGGCCGCTTCTCTACAAGAATGATCTAGAATTCAGCTACAAATACAAGGCACTCTTGGGGGGTATGCAAGTTCCAAATTTTCACCTCTAAGATGCACTATTATGTCACCTGGGACACCTTTGTGTTCCTTCAAGCGAGCGTGCCAAGATGATATGGGAAGCACACTACAGTCGGGTCATTGGGAATTTTGGGGTCAAGAAAACAGTGGCAGTACTGCAGAAGTATTTCTATTGGCCGAACCTTCGACAGGATGTCGGGAAGTACATCAGATCATGCACTGCTTGCGCCATTGCCAAACTGACCATCAAGAATTAAGGGCTCTATACTATGCTACCTACCCCTAGTCGACCTTGGGAATCCATCTCCATGGATTACATGTCAGGCCTTCCTTCTACCAAGCATGGAAATGACTGTGTTTTCATGGTCATCGATAGATTCTTAAGGATGGCCATTATGGCAGCCTGCAAGAAGAATATCACAGCAGAAGCCACTCCTAAACTATTCTTTGAACGAGTGTGGGTGCACTTTGGGATCCCACAATCTATCATATCAGATTGCAACAGTAGGTTCCTCAGCACATTTTGGTCCAACCTCTAGTCAATGTTGGACACCAAGCTCACCAAGTCCACAGCTTTCCATCCCCAAACTGATGGCTAGATAGAGGTCATCAACAGGATGATTGTACACATTCTACGCATGTACAATTCAAAGCATCCATGCACATGGGATGAGAGCCTTCCCTATGCAAAACACAGTTATAACCGGGCTCTCCACGGCTCAACCGGCCACAGCCCGTTTCAGGTGGGCTTGGGATTCCAGCCACTATGTCCCATTGACGTTGCCATGCCATTTGCAGCTACTCAAGACAATTTGGCTCATGTCCAGTCTGAAGCTAACAAAGCAAACAACTTCATCGAGTGCATTCAGCACATCCGCCAACAGGTTCATGACATATTGGATAGAGCCAATGCTAAGTACAAGTAACGACATGATCAACATCAGGTGCCACAAAAATTCCAGGTGGGCGAAAAAGTGTGGCTACATTTGCAGAAGGAGCGCCTCACTGGACCCCACTGCAAGATTCGCCCGCTCTGATATGGGTCGTACACCATCACCAAGGCTGTATGGAATAATGCCTTCGAGCTCAGTATTCCACCATTCCTTGGTCTGCACCCAGTATTCAATGTAGACCGCTTTTGTCCCTACTTCCCACCTCTATTGGACACCTCTGACATTGCAGAAGAACTCACACCAAAAGACTTAAACCCAGACTGCATGGAACAGGCCACCACAGAATGTCTCAGGGACATGCAAATCAAGAACACTCGCCGACAAAATATCCAACTGTATCGGGTTGTCAAAGCTGGCCAACTCCTGCACCAAGGCAAGTGGTTCACCGGGGACCAATTTCAACAGAAGTTTCCTCATCTCATGGTGGAACTCAACGCAATGGGGACCATTGCTTCCTAAGGGGGGAGGAATGATCCAGGTGGGTATTGGTGGCCACCCGCCTATTCCACTTGGGACCCCACCATTGTCTCTTTCAGTTTTTTACACAACTTACTATTTTTAGCATTTTTTTGGGTCTTGGACTTTCGGAGCCGTTTTGAAGCCCCAAACGGAGATAGTATGCTGAAGTTACGTCCATGGGAAGTTGAAACACCAATTTACCCAAACGGGGCCCATAGTTTTGGCACTTCATCTCCTAGGGTTAGGTTTTTGGAAGTTTAGAATTCTCCATTGTTTCTCCATAATAAATAGGCCCTCGAGCCTCATTGTAATATAGTTCAAAGGTCTGTAGTCGCCACATCTCTTCTCAGAGATTCACTACCAGCACCCTAGCTATTTTATTTCCATCATGTTTGTAAGCATATTTCTATGATTTGATCTTAATGAAATGAAGCCTTATTTCCACTGTATTTCTATGTTTATGGTTATTTCTATATTCTGTTGCGTTCCTGCATAAATCCGGATCATTCCTGGAGTTTTTAGATTTCCCTACATGTATGATTTCCAAGTCGCAATTTTTTGTTTGTTTGTAAATTTCGTAGTGCCTTACTATTTTCTATTTATCAAAAAAGAGAGAAAGTTGCAACATATACACATTTGGTAGCCTCAACCTGCCCGAAGGAAACTAGTTCTGTTGGCCACCTTAAAGCGTTAAACTCCATCCAGTACTGAAATAGTTTCTTTCGTATACTAGCCGCTATGTCCATTTTACTGTGAAAAGAAAATTATAACTGAAAACAGGAAAAGTAAAAGCTACCTGCAAAATTCATTGGAAACTTAGAAAATTGTTGTTTAATCGTCTGAAGAGTCTATCGAACCCTTAGTTAAACTAAGAGGGGGGGGGGGTGAATCAGTTTAACACATACATGGACTTTTAAAACTTTTCTCTTAAACCTTATTTACACCTTCACTTCATGATCAAATTAATATGTGAGAAATCTTTATTAGTGAGTAGCAAGTATCAAACAGATTTGATAATTGTAACAACAGTCTTAATATGTGAGCAACAAGTATTAAGCAGATTAGATAAATCACATCAACACATGCACAAAGACGCCAAATATAAGTGGAAACCCATAAAGGGAGAAAACCACATATTATTATTGTTGTGATGCAAAGGCAAGCTCCAACTCCCTCTCACCACTGTTTTTCTGTAGGCACCAACCTACATGAGGCTCCTACCTCAATTCTGGCAAGCTGCAACTTGCAAGGAAGCTCCAACTCCCATTAATTTTCCGTAGGCACCAACCTACGGGAGGCTTCAACCTCGGACAACTACAATCGACATTTTATCAAGCTACAACTTGATGTGGAAGCACCAAATCCCATCTATTTTCTGTAGGCACCAACCTACGTGAGGCTCCCTACCTCGGTCGACTACATCGACATCTATCAAGCTACAACTTGATAGGGAAGCTCCAACTTCCTTACTCTTTTCAAAAGAGAAACACTTGCTGATTTACCTTGGATATCGGCTCTGTTTTGTTCCATCTCGCTCTCTCTCGTTCATCTATTCTCATAGCTACCCTTTATCATCTCTCGCATCTTTTCGATTCTCTATCGACTTCTCCTTCTTCTCTCGCTCGGCTCCTCTTTCTTCTCTCGCCTCACCGCTTCATTTCTGTCATTCTCTTCTCTCACTCTCTCTTTCACTTCTCACACTTTTTTTTTCTATATCAAAAATGATATTACTTATAGAATTTCTTGATGATTGTTTGTTTTCCTCTAGGAATTCGAAATGGATGGTCATACCCCCTGGTCTTTTGCCTCCTCATTTCTTTATCCAACTCAATTTAGAATCATAATAATTTGTACAAAATTTCATGCTACAGTGGGATTTTGTCTTTTCCTTAGGATACTTGCCTTTGCATCACAAAAAATAAAAATAATTACAACATTTACATTTTTCGGTTATATAACTCAATTTCACTTAGCTCCTTTTCAGTTATATAACTCAATTTCACTCAGCTCCTTTTCTGGATTTTGGATTTACTGGCTTTTTTCTTCTTCTTTTTTTGCATTTGTTGAGTGATTGTTCTGTGTACCTTGATTTACTGTAATTGTGTGCACCTGTGAATGTATACCTGTCAAACCTGTAATATCTGTGAATCTCTGTCAGGCCCATACTTTTATCCCTGTGTTTAATCACCTGTTCACTGTCACCAACTACATATATAACTACTTCTCAGGTTTATTCTCAATTACATATACATCTGGACAATATATATTCAGAAAAGAGAGTATAGTGACACTTGATGCAGCAGGGTTACCACAAAGCCTCGGTTCAACATCACAGTCCTGGTTTAGCTCAACTTTTTCATCAGCTGTGTGTATAATTGTATTCAAGTTTCATGCCCAATTATATTCCAACCCGACAATTTCACTCTGCACTTATTCTACGCTGACAAACTCAAACAAATAAGTCTGGTCATTTTAATGTCTCAATTCACTGAATTTGGACCCCAAGGAGAAGTTGGTTCTACTGTAGCGTGGCTCTGTCAGTGTTTCCCTTAGTTCACTTCCGCATGGCTCTTTTATTTTCCTTGTAAATTTTAGTTATCAATTTTAGAGAAATTGATAAATAAATATAATTAGCAGCTTTTGAATGTCATATTGTATTTCCTGGCTTGTATAGTCGTCTCAGAACTTTATATATAGCTGTTCAACCCTTTATAACTTTATAACCATTTGAATGTTGCCATGTATGCACATTCGCTCATACATATAGACTGACTTTAACAAAAGATTAGCCGTCGCTTATATATATCATCGCATATAGTCCCAACTTTGGATTAAACCCATAAACCTTAATACATGTTTGATTGGGCCCCACACATACAATCAATAACCATTATATATATTACATTTGTTACGTGCCCGAATCATATTCAAACATTATTATACGTAATATTTCCATATATATATTTCATCAGACCTTATATTAACATTCTACGCCTTTTAAATGAATGACTTTATTATAAATGTTTGGCTCTGGGCCCCACCTATATAACCAATAGCCAATCAACCGCACGCACCGTACTTGGCTTATCCCATGCGCATCTCCGTTATCGTCCGAGCATCTACTGCAAGCGACCACCGTCCGATGTCCCTTCTCCAGATCAAAAACGCGTGTCAATTTCGCTCGACATCCAACATCAGTTTTTAACGCGCGAAGGCGCGGTTTAAACAAGCGGTTTTACTGTTCATCCAGGGACACGCGTCGATCAATCAATGGAATCTCTACTCGACCGAGAAATACCACCTCTCGTATAATAGTGGTGTGGAAAAACCCGCTTCCAGCCTTTATTGTTCCTCCAAACCGCCGTTACTGTTCATCCGTCACGGTTCCGCTTCTCCCTACGCTCCAGCTTCCGCTCAGGGTTTTATTTGACAGTTCGATCTCAGCCTTCGTGAAAACTCTTTTCAACGTTGATTCAATACACCGCGCGATCAATACATCCACCGTTCCTCGACGCCATTTCTTCGACAACTAAGACTACAATTCCCACACAGAGGTTATCGTACACTCCGTTACAGGGTCTCACCATACAAATCTCGCCACAGAATTTATATATCCTCCACACAAGCACATACAATCCAGTTATTTCAAAGGGACTGAACTCTCACGCACATAGCGAACACAAAGATCCAAATTCTCATACACAGACTATGAGCACTTGCTATTTAACGCCGAAATTAGACCTTAGGCTTCACTCTGTCTATGCATAGCGCATTTTTAAACCAATTACAGGGTAAACGTGTTCCAAATTCTGAGTCTCACTTACAAAATGCACAAGGACGCAAGGCATTCTCCACACAGAAATTAACCAACAGTCTCTTTTATACATATCCAAAGGAACTCATTGAAATTCGAAGACATTCAAACAGGGCTTAATCCCATCCAAACACATTTAATTCAAGACAGTTCTTCCATGAACAGATATGTATATATAGGCGATAAATCTCAAACAAATTCTTACAATTTCATGACAGGCCAGATATTCAACTCAGTGGCCATTATTATCCTATTCTGTTACTGAAGGGGTTCTCTACCTCTCTCCAGCTCTCGGGCTCCCTCTCCAGCCCTCTTCTGCCATTTAAGCAATGCTCCAACTCATCCCTAAGCATATTAAGTCTTTACCATAGGGTTTTAGTCTTAAATCAAAGTCTATGCCATACAAACTCAATTAATGAATAATTTCTCAATAATTCATCTGCAAACTGTATTACACCCCTAATTCATGAATAAACCTCTGTATTACAATCCTTCAAGCCTTTTCAGCCCCACTACTCTGTCTCTAATTCCTTTGTTGCTTCTGCTTCAATTCCTCTATTTCTTCTGCTGCCTCTCTGTCCCTTGAATGATGTTTCAGG